>VZTB01011853.1:1189629-1314305 GCA_013397245.1 Thryothorus ludovicianus | reverse complement strand
TCAGCCCCGGCCGAGGGTGCCCCGACCCCGCTCTCCGCCGCTGCCGCCCCCTGCCGAGTGCGGCGCCGCCGCTGTGCTGGAGCGGCCCCGAGGGAGCAGACCCGAGCCCGGGGCTGGGACCCAAAAACCCGGTTATGAGGTGCCTGGGAACAAGCGTTCTGTGTGGTGCGGGCAGGGCTGGGCACCGTGTTCGCGGCCCCTGTGCCCGGCTGGAGAGGCGGGGACGGGGCTCCGCTGCCGGCGCTGGGGCTGCCCTCGCAGCCCGGGGCACCCGGAGCCCCCCATCGCCGGCCGGGGCGCGGCATCCCCGGGGAGCCGGCGCTCCGCAGCACCGCGGCGGCTGCTCGGGGCTGGCACACAGCGAGACGATGCTGATAAACGAGCGGTCTGTAAGGAGCTGCCTAAGGACCCAGCCATCCCTGCAGCCACGTATTTGGGCTTAACCTCACTCGCTCCTTGGCATTCAGCTCCAAGCCAGCAGCCTGTGTTCTGGGGAGAGCCCTCATCACTCGGGCAGGATGGCCTGTGTAGCGAATCCTGGCTGGAGGGGGTGGCAGGAACACAGCCGGGAGCCCCAGCTTGCTCTGGCACCCACAGTGCTGGAAGGGGTGATTGCAGTGCCAATGAATGTATCTGTTTCAGTCCTGCTAGCTGAGCAAATAATAGTGGGGAAATTACCTGGGATGGGCTTCAAGGTGCTTGCGCAAGACCCTGGATGTCAAGTAACTATCCGATGCTGAAGCCTGTCCCAACGTGCTTTCCTTGTCACTCACATCCTATATTAAAAGTGTAACAGATTTGCTTTCCCTGGGTTGCAATCCCTCTCTCCAGCTGCCAGATGTGGAGGGGTCTTACACTACCTGAGGGACAGAAACCTCCCAAAAGCCAAAAGCTTCCCTACCCTGTGCTCTTCGATGTATGTCCTAGAAATGACCTGAGGCTGCTGTTGTGTCCTTTCCTCTTCTCCCTGCATTGATGCACTGAGTTAAGGAGAAGAAATGCATCATACTGCGTGTGAATATAATGTCTCTTCAGGAAATGTGGTGAGAGCTTACTATGGAAGAGTGCATTATTGATAGAAAATGCAGATCATTTCTGTAGCTGGAGCCAAGAGAAGACATTCCCTTAAAAAAATAATTTGACTGTGGGAAGGACTGTTGCATGAAGAAGTTGGGAATAATAAGAAAAGTTTCTGAGAACAAAGACATATTTGTGGCTGGTTTAGATATAGGTACAGGAGCCAGAGATTTTTGGACAATGACCCAATGGTGGGGAAGTTTGATTAAATATTAATCTATTCGTTAGCCCTGTAGCCCTTCTCTGAAACATTTGTCACAGCCCACATTCCAGAACTGAGATGCTGTTCAGGAAAAAAGGGGTCAGCTCCTTGAAAGGTGAACCAAGGCAGCTCACAGAAGCATCTTCTGTCAGGCACAGGAAGGTGGAATCTGGAATTCCATTACTGCAAATTTGCTCTGCAAATTAAGCCTCTGGGGACCAGTTTTTGAAACTGTCCCCAGAAGGTGTGAGCTTTGCTGCCTGTGCCAAGGATGGTAGCTGTTGCAAACAGATTTTGAGGATAGGGTGCTGGTACAGGATGAGCCTGTAGTACTGTGGTGCTGCTCCCTGCAACAGGAAAGTGAAAGCTGTTGTGTTTCCAGCTGAACTGCCCTGCACTTGAGGTACCTACACTATTGCTGACTTCACAGCACCAGTGAATAATTTAGGTTTGAAATATTTGCATCTGGAAAAAGGCAATGAGGTCATTTAGACCACAGAGAAATAAACCTCTACAGATCACTGATAGCAGGTTTTATCTGTAGGATTCCTGAGTTACAGTCTGACTGCTGTGGAGAGATCTGGATCCCATTGTGCCAGGCAGAACCTGCTCCAGGAGATGTGTATGTGTGCCTGTAACTGGGGAGAGCGTGCCTATGGTGATCAGTTGCCTTTTTGAAGACCTTTCTAGAGCAGCCATCACATCCAGTTTATAACTTTCCTGTGTCTCAGACTGAAATCAGCCTGTGCCCAGCCCACCTCATTGCTGCTGCTCGCCCTGTGGGCAGCATGGCAGGAATCACAGGCAGCCTTCAGCTCTTTGGCTGGAGAGTTATCCACATCCTGGGCAGGCACTGGAGGCTGAGCACGCCAGAAAAGGAAGCCTACCTTTGTCTGCCTGCATCTGCCACCTGGCAGGTAGATGATGGAGCAGAAAACAGTGTATAATGGAAATTCTGCCTGAAGATGAGGAACAATCGGTGACGAAAGGGTATTTCAGTGTAACCACGTGGCAAGAACATGAGTCACCAACCCCAGGTTTGCTCTGGCCACTGCTGCCTGCTAAGGGTCTGCAAGTTTGCAGGTGGCTTTTGACCCCGGTTCATTACCCTTTGCTCTCTTCCAAATAATTTGTATCTTCATGTGGCTGACAGTTGTCTGGGAATCTGTCCAAGCCTTTAAATGAAAGGCCACGATAGGGAATTGGTTTTCTATTTCTGACTTTGTAACTTAACACCTGCCCAATCTGTGGCAAGTCACTTGGGGCCAAATTCTTTGAGAGGTAGATTAGTGTGGGCTCTTCATTTTTGAATCTCTCTTGGTGTCCAGCTATAGCTTTAGAAGCCTTCAAAATTTAATTCCTCAGAGTTCTTGGCTCTGCTGTCACTTAAATCTGGAGATACCTTCCAGTTTTTTTAACGTGAAAAATTTCCTACTGCTTCACACACTTGGATGCATTTTAGTTTTGATGCTGTTGAGTAATTTCCTTGACTGATTTACTGGGCATTAGATGTTTCTTCATCTATGGAGTTCAAACCTGAACATAGAAACTTGCTTCTTGCACTGAAATCCACTCAAAACATAAGAGAAAAATACTCTCACTCTCTTACCTGTCCCTATCCCCCTTTTTAAAATCTGGTAACTCTGTGCTTAAAGTGTTTGTCCAAGTAGGAGACCTAAAATCATCCCACAATTTCTAGGAGAGCATCCTCTCTGAGAGGGTGGAATGAGACTCATCTGCTGAGACTGGCTTGTTATAGGGAGCAACCTGGGGTAATCACTCTCTTTGGCTACCTGTGGGTCTCACATTTCCAGCTAAATGGAATTGATAATATTTTCCTGGTTAATAGGACAGTATGAGAGCTGATTTATCACCACTGTCAAGTGTGTCATGATCCTAGGGGAAAAAGGATAAAAATACAATGAAGCTAAGATGTTTGAAAGGGCTTGTTGACAGATGTGTGCAGTTAAAAATTGTTACTCTGTTCCATGCCTAGCTCAAATCACCATTCTTTGTGTAACACACGTGCTTTTCCCTGGCTAAGGGCAACAAGGATTCCTAAAGAATAAAGCAAAGCCTTGCAAAACCAGCAGCCTGGAGCTCCAGGCTTAGCTCTGCATTTGTAAACCTGGTTTCCACAGATGCCAAGTACCTGCAGATGCCACTTTGGTTTGGGTGATCATACACAGATTGAAGAGCAAAACTTTTAGCAGAAGGCTTTGACAGAGGAACTGACTCCTGTGTGGTACTTGTTCACCTTCTGGTGGGAAGCAAAGTCAGTGCTCTCCCTTTATTCAGTGGTTGACAATGTCAAGTTAAACTTTGGAAAGCACTTTTTGAGGTCCAGTCCTCCATCTGGAAAGAGTTAAGGCTACCTTAAAAATTGTCTCTATTTTCAAATTGCCCTTACTCAGGGTTGTGGTGCTTTATCAAAAAACAAAGTGAGAGAGAAAAAAAGGAAGGGAAAACAAAACAGGCTTTCAAAGAGTTGTTTGTGGGATGCTAATTTTCTGTTAAAGTTATTCCTCACTGGGGCAAATTGAAGTGGTCTTTACTCCACAAATTAATACTAATGCTATGGTTGCTTGCCATGTCTTGATAATATCACATGGGAATAAAAATATCAACTTGTACCCATTAAAATAGCAGAGATGTAACTGTCTGAGCTTCAAAATTGCAACAGCTGTTTCTCATGTCCTCAGAAATAATTGGCTGTTTAAATATGAGAAAAATCACAGTGATTGTATAATAGGTTTATTTTTAAGGAAAAATGCAACTGCCTTTTGTTAAGAAAGGGAGATTTTCAGGTGAGTTGGAGGGATAGCGGTGTAGGCACCTGATTTACCATGATATTAACCAGATAGTAAAACTAGAGGCTTATAAATATTAAGATCTTAATCTCAAAGCAGAGCTCTGCTGAGCAAAAGCCAGAGACATACAAGGCATTGCCTGAATCTTGCTGCAGGGTCGGGGCCCTGGTGTGCTGGTTACAGAGCAGCATGGCAGCGCTGAGGGTCTCAATACAAGCAGCAGGCTCTGACAGTGGCATTGTAAGAGATTCATTCGAGGACTTAGCGCTCTGTGGCTGTTTTGAGTGCATCAATTCATAAAAGACTTTCTTTGGGTTCAACCTAAATTGGAAACAAACTTAAATCCGTGAATATCTAATGTGATGGGGTGGGAAAGCTCCCGGGCTGCCTGGATGCCTGCTCTCAGGTGTGGCCAGGATTGGAGGTGACCTGGGGGCAACCAGTGGCAAGGTCCCTGGGTCCCACCTGGCTCTCCCTGCACAGAGCTGGCCCAGTTCCCCACCTGAGTTTAACTGTTCCCTTCATATCCCCCTGGATGAGACTGGGCCAGCAGCTTCTCTGGGGAAGGGCCTTCCCCTTCACTGTCCTGCTGGGCTGGAGGTCTCACAGAGGGGAACGTGGGCAGCGGGAGAGCAGCTGGGTGGTGGCAGCAGCCTGCCAGAAATCCTGCAGAGGTGCCATGGGTTAAATCTCCACCTCCAGTTTTGGGAAAGAGCTGGCAAACAGTTTGAGAGTCAGTTTGTGGCCAGCGATCCCCAAGGAGGGGAAAGGGAGGCGTTGAAAGACCGCACGTGGTGACACCATTCTGTCCCCAGTATTTCATAAGGGCTCTTTTAATTAGCACTCTGCTTCTCCTGGCGTGTCCTTGGGTTCTGCTGGTTGTTCCCTCCACTCCTGTGCTGCATGGGGAGCACGTGGGGGCTCGAGGAGCCTGCGAGGAGCCTGCATGCAGCCAGCTGGGCTTTGGCCCCGAGCCTCAGTGGGACAAAGGGTCAGCTCCAAGGGCTCCTCAGACACGAGCCGCAGGGCTCTTTCCCGCAGCGCGTGTTTGCTCTGCAGGCTGCCTAATAATAACTGTTCCTCTGCAAAGGCAGGCTGGCCAAGGGAAAGCTCCTGGGCAGCTGCTGTCCCCGAGAGCATCGGCAGCCTGAGCAGAGCCTACTTAATGGTGCTTCTTCCTTTGAGGAGTAATAACTTCCAGATTTATTCCTTTCTAACTGAGCATCTTTCAAAGTGGGTGTAGAACTATTTAAATAGCTTCTGTGGAGGTGGGATGAGAAATTGCTCTTATTCCATAGTCTGCAATCAGCACCAAACAAGCACTTTTCTTCACTGCACACACAAACAGGAAAGTATCTGCCAGCAGCCTCAGCACTTTAGATCTGATTTTCTGCCCGCTGGTGTAAGACACAAGGAATTTCACTAACATCAACAGAGTTTCAATAGTGTAGTTTTATTTTACTTTATTCAAAATCCAGTTAAATCTCCATATTTTTTTCACTTTAGGGACTTCTCAGTGACTGTGCTCCAGGAGGATATGAACCCCCACCCCAGTGCAGAGCTGCTGCAGCCCTTGCTTACCAGCATAGCTGGGCCATGACATGATTCTGCACAGCTCTTTGCCTGGATTTTGGATGGGCCAGGGAACAGCTCTGTGACCCACTTTTTCCTGGACAGCCAAATATATCCTACTGCACCAGAGAGAGGAGCTTCCCTGCAGGAGACAGAGGCTATGGATGTCCTATGGGGCCCTCCTGGGGTATCTGAAGTTGGGCCCTTTGCTTTTCCTGCTCACCTCTGGAAAGAGCCTCAAATCCAAGAGGAGGTAGAAAAGACCTTGTTAAAGATAAAGAGTGCAAGGTCCCAAACACCTCCCTGCTTGGATGGAGCAGAAATGCAGTGGGGAGCAAACAGTACAAAGAGTTGTCAGAGGGAAGCCAGGCTCCCTGGTGGCTTCCAGAGAGACCTCCTGTCCCTACCAAGTCAAAGTAGCCATTTACCCCAATAAACCCCAACAAAATTTCAGGTCCTGCTGAGTCAGTTCTGTAGCTGGTGATGTATTTTCGTGCATGGCTTTTCTTTTGGTGCAAACATGGGTGGCAATCTGATTAGCTTATGATTCATGATTTGGCTAATGTCCCTACTTCCCCCAGTCCCCACCTGTTCAAATAACTAGTACTGTAATGTAGGCTGTTAACTTGAAATAACTTTTCCAACCCCTTTGGTAAATGAGCTCTGGAAACTCTTTAAGTTTTGTCCAGAGGCAGAAGTTGTAATAATAAAACAAAAATGCTTTTCAAACCAAGTCAATATGGTGCAAAAGCCCGTGTGAGCATTTAAGAAGAAACAAGTTTACTTTGAGCTGTTTCTATTCACTAATGCCATGATCAGACATGCTGTTCTGGGAGAGCCTGGTTTCCAGACCCTACTGCTTGGCACTGCTGCTTGCCAAAGCCCATCCCTTCTCCAGCTTTGCCACACAGAAATACAGCTTCTCACCCAGCCCTGATAGCAGGAACCAGGTGAGCAAACCCTCCCATTCACGGAGTCACAGCTGATCTGGAGCATCATGCCAGAGCAGGGTGAGGAAAGACTGCTCCAGGCAGTTTGGCTGCCAGACCTCAGGGGAGCAGAGGGAAAGCCTGCACAAGCAGCCTTGGTGGACTGAGGCTGTGACTTGAGCCACCTCTGCTGCTGTCACGTGAGCAGGTTGGGCACTGCTCCTTTGGTCACCTGTCCTGTGCCCATCACTCACCACTACAGTTAACCCAGCCTTAGCACCAGCTCAAACACATCAATCAGGCTCAGGACAGCTTTCCAAAAGCCTTAAATTATGTAAGTAATACGGTAAAATAAAATTTAAAAAATTAAATAAAGGAAATACTGGTACTCAACTCACCAGAGGATTGATTGGCTGCATAAAAAGTTGGATCATTTTGAAGCACACATGCATTTCAGTCTCAGTGCACACAACCCTCAGGAAGACCATCAGGCAAATCCTGATCTCACCTAGTCCTCTTCTGGCCAGAAGTTCCCCTGAACTTGCCTGCCTCATTCCCTGCACAACCCTCAGCTGCTGCTTTGGTGCCCTGTTGTGTGTTTAGCACTGACTTCCTCCATTGCCATGGGTGTGGCAGGTCCTCAGGCTGGGTCATCGAGGGCACAGTGCACAGAGCCTCTGGGCCTCCCAAAACCAGGGGGAAGGCAGCAGGGAGAGGATCAGGTGTGTGACCATGCTGCTGCAGTCAGCACCTGGGTTTTTCTCCAGGGTAGGTAGATGCTTTGCCTGTGGGTAAAAACAATAGGTTCACCAAGGAAGTGCCTCTCCATAGGTGGTGTGCTGATTTCACCCCTGGCAAACAGCATTAATATAATACATCAAAGCTGGCTGCATTAATAGCAAACCAAGGGAAAGGATTTGCTATACATGCTAGCTACTTTTCAAATGCAAATACCTGTTTTAAATCAGATTAAGACAGAAGGAAGCCTAGGGAATGCCAATAATTAATCCATGATAAAGGAATAAACATCCAGGGCATCAAAAGGTAAAACACAATCACCAAGATGAAAGTAATCCATCTTCTCCACACAGCCTGCTCTGCTGCACAGACTAAGTGGGTGTGAGTCCCCATCCCCATTTCCATAGGTAGGTGGTGAGTGTAAACCCAAAGAAGCTGCTGAAGAAATAAGAAGGCTCTTCAAGCTCAGCCAGGGCAGTAGAGAATCCTTGGGCTGGGCTGGGCTTGGCTGGGCTGGGCTGAGCTGAGCCCAGCTCATCTCTCCAGACTCCCCGGGTTCAGTGAGCCACGCTGCTGCAGAGAGGGAAGCTTTAGCAGTCACTTCTATTCAATCCCATGACCTTGGTCCCTTCAGAGTGTGCACAGCTGGCTCCTGTGGCTTTAAACCAATTAGAAGGATGGTGTTTGGGATCCTCACTGAGCCTTGAGTAGACCTCAGAAATGCTTTGCCCTGGATTCTCTTTTCCCCAGATGAAAAGCACAGTAACCTCTTCTCTACCCTCCCTCCCCAATGCACATTGAGTTACAGCTGGAGTTACAGCAGGACCCTCAAAATTAACACATCTACTCAACATTCAATTAAAAAAAGAGAGAAATAAGGGACTCAAGGGAGAGTGGTAACAAATTCTATCTCCCTTTCACATTTCTTAAAATTCACATGGTGCTGCCTTGGATGCTGGCAGTGCCTTTTACTTCCTTCTTCAGCTTCTATTGGAACAGCAGCACTTACTCTGGCCTTGCTAAGCTTGCACAGAGCATCCACCAGGCTGTATCAGGCTTTGCACATCAATGATAGCAGAGACCAGCAGGCCCAACCAGCCCACAGTCCGTGTGTGGGGTGAGCTTTGCTGCAGGCAGACAGACATCCTGCTAATGTCTGAAGCTGCTCCTCACCAGGGAGCAAGAAGCCCTGTGGCTGCTGGTTTCACTGACTGGTCTGTGTACCAGTCCCTGGATTTGGAAGGTACTTATTTCACCTAGTAGTCACTTATTTTCAGCTCTAGATACCAGAAAAAGAAACAGAAGTCTATTTCTAGACCTCTCAGGAGCTGTGTTGCTAATTTAAAAGTTTGCAAAGTGCCCCCAAATAAAAATATGGCCAAATCATGGAACCATAGAATGGTTGGAAAGGACCTTCAACAAATAGCTAGTCCAACCCCCTACTGTGGGCAGGGTCATCTTGCAATAGATCTGATTGCTCAAAAGCTCAAAACTCCATCCAAACTGACCTTAAACATTTCCAGGGATGGGGCACCCACAACTTCTCTGGGAAACCAGTTACACTGTGACCACCTCACAGTGAAGAATTTCTTCTGATATCTGTATTGGGTTTGCATGGCAAGACTGTGGTAGCAGGGGGGATACAGAGGTGGCTTGTGTGAGAAGCTGCTGGAAGCTCTCCCACATCCAGCAGAGATAATCCCAGCCCGCTCCAGGATGGATCTGCCACTGTCCAAGGCTGAACCCATCAGCTGTGGTAGCAATGCCTCTGGGATAATATATTTTAGAAGGGAAACCAGAAAGTTATTGCATGGAAGTAATTACAGCCAGAGAAGATTGTAGTGAGAATGTGTGAGAGAAACAGCCCTGCAATCCCCAAGGTCAGTGGAGAAGGAGAGACAGGAGGTGCTCCAGGTGCTGTAGCAGAGATTCCCCTGCAGCCCTTGGTGCAGCCCATGGTGGGACAGCTGTGTCCCTGAGACCATGGAGGGTCACAGGGATGCAGAGATCCACCTGCAGCCCATGGAGGGTCACAGGGATGCAGGGATCCACCTGCAGCCCATGGAGGGTCACAGGGATGCAGAGATCCACCTGCAGCCCATGGAGGGTCACAGGGATGCAGAGATCCACCTGCAGCCCATGGAGGAGCCCATGCCAGAGCAGGAGGATGCCCAAGGAGGCTGTGATCCCCTGGGAAGGCTGCATGGAGCAGGCTCCTGGCAGGGCTGTGGACCCATGGAGAGAGAAGCCCAGGCTGGAGCAGGTTTGCTGGTAGGACCTGTGACCCTGCAAGGGACATTGGAGCAGCCTGTTCCTGATGGACTGCATCCCATGGAAGGGACCCATGCTGGAGCAGATTGTGGAGAACTGCAGCCCACGGGAAAGACTCAGGTTGAAGAAGTTAATGAACTGCTGTGAGAAGGACTCTCCCTGAGGGGGGAAGAAGAAGTAGAAACAGCCTGAGATGAATTGACCATTCCCTGTTGCCCTGCTGTGCAGGAGGAGATTGAGAATAATGAATGAAGTTAAGCCTGGGAAGGAGGAAGGGATGGGGGAAAGTGTTTTTAAGATTAGGTTTGCTTCTCATTATCCTGCTCTTATTTTGATTTGTAATAAATTCACAAATTCTCCTAAGTCTGTTTTGACAGTGATGGTAATTGCTGAGTAATCTCTCTCCCTGTTCTTATTCCAATCCACAAGCCTTTCTTTATATTTTCTCTCCTCTGTCCAGCTGAAGAGGAGAGGGATACATTGGCTTTGCTGGCACCTGGGATTCAGCCCAGGTTAAATCACCACATCTCTAAATCTATCAGATTTTCAGTTTAAAACCATTACACCTTGTTCTGTCACTACAGGCCCTGGTAAAAAAAGTCTCTTCCTTTCTTGTGAATCCCCTTTAGGTACTGGAAGGCTGCAAAAGGCCTCCCTGAAGCCACCTTCTCCAGGCTGAACAGCACCAACTCTCCCAGCCTGCCTTCCCAGGAGAGATGCTCCATCCTTCTGTTCATCTTTGTGGCTCTCCTCTGGACTGCTCCAACAGGTCCATGCCTTTCCAGTACTTTAAAGAGCTGGATGCAGTACTCCAAATGAGATCTTGTAAGAGCAGAAGAGAAGTGTGAGGATTAATTGATATGGACTCTGCTTATGTTAATAAAGTTAATTTATTACATAGTTTACTAGTATTTATAGGTTTGTACAAAATTTTCCTCTTGGACTCTTTTGTGCCAGTCCCCTTTAGAAACACAATCTTCTGATTATTCTTTTTACACTAGTAATGTTCTTTTATTATCTCTTTTGCTAGCAAAATCCTTGTTGTATCTTCCTTCATCAAAGCAGTCAGCAGCAGAAGGTCAGAGTGACTACACATGATGTCTTCACTTCTATTTTACCTTAAATTTCTCTCTCCCTCAGCTTTCGCTATAAAAAGTCTACAGTGCTACCTAGTTCAGCTTCTGTAACTATCTAATCTCCAACAGGGGAGCATCAGCTCCTGCATCACCTGCTGACCATGCTTCTAATGCAGCCCAGGATATGATTTGCTTTGGTACAATATTCCAGGTTGAAATCACTGCAAACAATTACAAACTGAGGAGTAAGGATACTCTAGGATTTTATTTCACTTTGTGACCTACTTTGTAGGGACAAAACCCTCCTGCTGTCTCTTGAAAACCCAGGAACACATTCTTTTAAAAATAAGCTGAAAAAATCGTAATGTTTCCCACATGCTTCTTTTACATTTTCTTTCTTTCTCTTTTTCATTCAAACTCCATGCTGGGCTGAAGGGAGCCCCAGGCTAGGCCACAGTGTGGACAGATGGACAGTGTGGGCAGTTGGCCCCCTGCACCTGACATGGCAGGGATGAAGGTTACTGCCTCCATCACCCACTGATAAATCTGTGTGTGCTGCCAGCAGAAGCAACAGCAGTTCCAGTCATTCTGGGAGAAAATCTGGCTGCAACCCAGAGTGGTCATGCCATCATGGAATTGTAGAATCATTTAGGTTGGAAAAGACCTCTTAGATCAACTCCAACTGCCAACCCAGCACTGCCAAGTTCAGCACTAAACCAAGTCCCTAAGTGCCACACCTACACATCTATTAAATACCTCCAGGGATGGTGACTCCATCACTTCTCTGGGCAGTCTGTTCCAGTGCCTGGCCACCTTTTCTGTGAAAACATTTTCCCCAATATCCAATCTAACCCTCCTTTGGTGAAACCTGAGCCTATTTCTGCTTGTCCTGTCATTTATTACCTCGGACAAGAGACTGACCCCCACCTGGCTACACCCTCCTTTCAGGGGCTTGTAGAGGGTGATAAGGTCTCCCCTGAATCTCCTTTTCTCCAGGCCAAACACTTCCAGCTCCCTTGGCTGCTTCTCATCTGACTTGTGCTCCAGACCCTTCACTGGTTCCATTGCCCTGCTCCAAACACATTGCAACATCTCAATGTCCTTCTTCAAGTGAGGGGCCCAGAACTGGGGCCCAAAACCAGCACTTTAGGTGTGGCCTCACCAGTGCAAAGTACAGGGGGACAATCCCTGCCCTGGTCCTGCTGGCCACACGCTCTGATGCAGCCCATTTGCCCTCTTGGCCATCTGGGCACTGGTGATTCATGTTCAGTCACTGTTGGCCAGCACTTCCAGGTCCTTTTCCACTGTGCAGCTTTCCAGGCACTGTGCCCCAAGCCTGGAGCATTGCATGGGGCTGTTGTGACCCAAATGCACCCTTGTGCTTCTGCAAGGGCCCCTGCTTTCCTGCAGATGTACATCACCATTATCATCCTTCCTCAAAGCATCCTCCAGGTACCTCCTGGAGGTCTCCCCAGTGCAACTGGAAAGCCTCACAGCACAGGCTGGGCCTCTCACAGGGGTGGAAGAGCAGATTCCCAAAGGTGAGATCTTACACTGAGTTTTACAGTGAGCTCTGTAAGTTCAGCAATCATTGCTTGCATAAAAATCAGAGAATGACTGAATGATTGAGGTTGAAAAGGACCTCTGGAGGGCCTCTGGTCCAACCCTCCCACTTAAGCAGGGTCATGTAGGGATGATAAAATATGAGAGATGCAGTCAGTGACTGTGGTGATTGGGCACTTAACCACAGGTAATGACAAAAATCCAGCCAACCCTCGTTGGCTGATATTGTGCCACCCAACCAGTGGAATCAATCAGAGGGATTGAACAACAACCAATCAAGTCCTTGTCCAGCCCCTCCTCACTGCAGAGAACCCTGGCAAGGGTACAGATCCAGATGGTACCAACTCTGCTCTCTCAACAGAGGAGATGCCAGTGCCACCATCAGCACTGATGTAACAGCACACACGTTACTGCCTTCCTGCCAGAAACTTTGTTCTGCAGAGGCCAGTGAAGCAGCCAGCAATATCTGCAATCAGTAGTTATCCTCTGGAGGACAGCTGGGTCAGCAGAGAGGACAGTCCTTTTGATTTCTGAGCAAGGAGAACACATTCCCTTGACCAGTGGTTATTTAGGCTTCACCATAGCCTTTTGACAACATCAAACCCTTCTGGCAGACTGCAGATATCAGCATGGACTCTGATCTTTGGCTGCTGCCCAGAGAAAATTATTAATCACTTTGACAAGCACTATCCAAAGGAAGTCTAAACAAGCAGTGCTCCAGCATCAGGATTACAGGTAATATCAAAGTTTTAAAAAGTCAGTATTTCTCTCTTGGCCTTGGGACCCCAATAGTTTGATCTGACTAATTAATGTAATCACTGTGGCCAAATACTGTAGAAATGCTTACCAGCCTTGGTCAAGGAGATGGAAATAACCCAGGGGTGGTGCTGAAGGCAAACACTGCATGTACTGACAGGCACCAGAAGTGGGTTTGCCCTCTGTATGTGTAGGTGATTACCAGGTGCTGGGCAAGATTATACACAACTCCTTACTTGTGTGACAGGGGGAGAAAATGACCTCTTGAGATCTATTGCAATTTTGGCCCATATTTCAACTGGACTAAAATCCCACTTGGACAATTCCCACCAAGGACTGGGCTGCTGTAAGGAGCAGCCAGCCCCACTCATTCCCTGCTCCCTTGCTGTTGAACCCATATGGTTTCACAAGATAGCCAAGTCTTAAAACCCAGCATTTATCAATTCTAATGCTATTAAGAAAGTAGGGTTTTCAGTGATAAAAGAAACCTGCAGAATCTGTTTCGGGGACCCAACTTCACAAGCAATGAACTTTGCTGTGTTTTTTCTGTAATTTTCACAACTGGAGGGAATGATCTGAGTTTCACAAGATTTTAGCTTCTGGTTGGACATGACAAGCAAAGGTGATATTTGCAGGTTGAAGTACAGCCCTTATTTACTTTAGTAGCACATCTCTCAGCAATTTCAACCAGGAAAGAGTTTTGTCCTTGCTGTCCTTCACTGGCAGGGCTTTTGTTCCCATGGTCAAGTCAATAACCTTCCTGTTCACCCCTGGCCCCACAGCATGTGGCTGGGCAGCATCCTTGCTGTGCTTTCTCTCATAAACAGCCTCTTGCTTTGGCCTGATTTCTGCTCCAAACAATATTTTTTCTTATAACTTAATTTTTACTTACTGCCTAAAATTCCAAATTAAATGCCATCTCCTAGCAACTGGTATATTTTTGTACCTAGTCTGCTAACTTTCAGTGTTTGAATATTGCTCTCCATTCATTTTGCTGTCTCAGACAGAAAACACTGGTTTCCAGACACCTACTGGTATGTACATTTGTTAGTTAAATTTCTAAATAGTTGAATCAGTTAAACAGCTAAATTTATATCCACCTGTTTGTTGACTCCATAGATGTACTCCAGAGGAAAAAAAACCCACAATGCTTGGTGCAGGAAGAAGAGAGAGACATGGGGCAGGAGCTGCCTTGAAAGGGGTGTCTAAGCTGAGATGTTTTGGTATGGGGCTCTCTTTCCCACTGTGCAAACCCTTGGTTTTTTTTGACATGTTAAAGAAACACTGAGAAATGAGCTTACCACCCTCTGCAGGCAAACCAGGTCTGTCCTCCCAACCAGCCATGGCAAAAGCCCAAATTGGCTCCCAAGACCAGAACAGGGCTGAGTTATGCCCCCAGTGAAACTTTCATGGACCTCTCTTTAAAAATGAGCCATTTCTTTTTTGGTTGTTTAGCTCAGATTCTGTGATATGACTTTTAAATGTGTTGAAGAGGCATTTTTATCTTTGTAGGTAGCATGGCAGGATCTCAGCACACTGCAGAGAAGGGCTTATGCATCAAACCAAGAGTCTCATTGGAAATGCTTAAAATTTTTTGGGACTTGTCTATGAATTTACCTTCAAGAAGCATTAGCAAGTAGAGCTCATCTGTGGTTTATTAACTTTAGTAAACCACAGTCTCTATCTGAGCTTCCTCAGGTGGTCAAGAGAGGGAAAAGGCAGCTTTTAGGATGTGTGTCCGTGCTGCAGCATGGGAAATCTCCAAGCAAAGCCTGGAAAAAGACTTTGCAGATGTTTTGTGCTGGTCAGGTGGATCCTCTATCACAACAGGGTGAAATCCATCCTTAGATTCAGTTTCTTGTTTTGTCACTTTTCTATCCATGCATACTTGACTTTAGCTACTTTTTCTGTTTGCAATGGCTATAAATGGAATTTATGTGTAATAAAAGATGCCGTCCACAAGAATAGAAGAACAACTGATAATTCATGACTTTTATTTCAGTAACTTCTCACTTCCAGAATATCTATTTGACGAACTGTGAGTCATACACATTGGCTGGGGAAGATATGCTGAGCTCTGATTTGTACAGTGAGATGTAAATTATCAGTTAATTTAATGAAAATTTTCTCTTGAACTACTGCTTCCCCTCTCTCCAGTTCCTGTCACCCCCCTCCCTTTTGCTTTAACTCACCTGTGTTTGAAGCCATGATGCCATTGCCTGAAAACATGAAAACATGCCATGCACCTTCTCCAACAGCAGTGTTTCTTCAGGACTGCTGGTAGGTATAAAGATTGAAGCTGCCCACGACTTCCTGCAAAAACAACGTGGCATCAGGACTAGTTACAAACCATAGGGCATTTAACTTCACATCTCTGCTAAAAAAAGTACTTCCTGCCCTTAGGCTTCAACTGTGCTGGCTCAGAGAGATGGACACTTAGGGCATTCTTTGTTTTCCTGCAGAAGCCTCTGCAAGGTGCTGGCCAAAGCTCTGCTCAAAAGGCAGATTTGCATCTTGCTAACTCTAAAATTCATAAAATATCTGTGTGAGGAAGGATATGTGTGAGTGATTCCCTGACAGCTGAGTGGAACTGTAGATAGCTGCGATCACCCGATGAGAACATGAATTTTGTCAGATCTTGCTGAGCTGGTTGGGTCTTGCCTGCTACATGTGATGGTTTCATTAACACCTCCTGACAGATGTTTTCCTCTCAGCTTGGTCAGAGGTGTCTGTGTGTCAATAGGCAATGCTGAATGGAGATATGTGTCAGTTTTTGGCAATTTTATGCAGTTTGGCTCCAGAAGGATTAAACTCTGCTGTAACATAAAGTAAGGTAAACTTGTGCAGTTGTTTAGAGCAGTATTAGGTTAAAAACTCTATGCACTGAGGCTTTGTAAAAGAGAATGTTTGTCAGTTCTCATGGAGCAGAAGCAGCGAAGCCAGTAGATTCTCGTGTGCATCCTTTCTCCTCACCTACCTGTTACCCCAGGCAGAGCACCACTGGCACACAGAGGGCAAGGAGCTCTTCTCTAGAAAGCAAAGCCTGTAACGAGCTCCTGTATTGGGGTCTGTTTTCTGATAGCTTGCCTGGCTAATCCTGGCCCTGATACAAGTCAGCTCCTCTGCTGCCTGGCAGATTCAGCCAACCCAGTGGGTCCCAGCGTGGCACTCTGTGATGTCTCGTGATGGAGACAAAGAAAGGAGTGACTCTGGCTGAGGTAGCAGAGTTGATTTTATTGAAGGCACCCGAAGGTACCTCCTCACCTCAGAACTTCTTCCCAGACAGATCAGAGAACAATGCAGTGCATCACCTTTTAAAGGGGGGTGGGGATAGGGGATGGATCCAGGGGTCAACCAACCAGGACACCTCAGGGGGTGTCCTGACTGCTGAATTACAGTTTTCACAACCAATCTCCCTGGGATGGAGGAGGATTCCCTGTATCAGGGCCTATAACCTTGGGCCCCTCAGAGAACATTCTTGAACTTGGGAAAGGTTCCAGAGGGCAGTCCTGCCCTCAGAGGGGAGGGGGAGAATAGGGTACAACCAAATATAAAGCGTGCAGGGTACATGGAGCAGACTATTAATACAAAGTTGATTACAAAGCACACCACTACAAGATCCTCCATGATCTGACTTTTCCAGCCTGCTTCCCTGCTGTTGCACCTCCTGTTCCTTGCCCCAGCTCTCCCCTGACCACAGTCCCAGGAGGTCAGTGTCCTGCACTGAAGTTTGTCGAGCTGGGTTCTTTTAGAAGGACAAAGAGCATTAAAACACAGGCTTTGTCCAGATGCACACTGTACCACACTGTTGTATGCCTTGGATTGATACAGACATTTAATAATTCACATGAACGATTTCTCCCTGCACAAGAATCTGTCACTGATACACTGTGTTGGGTTTGAGTGGCAGGGTTTTGGTACCAGGGGCACTACAGGGGTGGCTTCTGTGAGAAGCTGCCAGAAGCTTCCCCCATGTCTGACAGAGCCAATGCCAGCCAGCTCCAGGATGGTCAAGGCCAAACCCATCAGCAATGTCAGTGATACCTCTGTGATAATGTATTTAAGAAGGGGGAAAAAACATCTTCAGAATAACAACAGTGGGGAGAGGAGTGAGAATATGTGAGCAAAACTGCCCTGCAGGCAACAGGGTCAGTGAGGAAGGAGGGGAGGAAGTGCTTCAAGCACCAGAGCAGAGATCCACCTGCATCCCATGGAGGGCTCCACACAGGACCAGGTGGGTGCCCAAAGGAGGCTGTGACCCCATGGGAAGCTCGTGCTGGAGCAGGCTCCTGGCAGGACCTGCAGACCATGGAGAGAGAAGCCCTGTCTGGAGCAGGTTTGCTGGCAGGACTTGTGACCCTGTGAGGGACCCAGACTGGAACAGTCTGGTCCTAAAGTACTGCAGCCCATGGAAGGGATCCACACTGGAGCAGTTTGTGGAAAACTGAAGCCCATGGGAAGGACTCATGTTGGAGAAGTTTGTGGAGAGCTGTCTCCCATGTGAACTATCCCACAGTAGGGAAGGGGAAGAGTGTGATCTGTCCTCCTGAGGAGTGTGTGTGTGTGATGAACTGACCACAACCCCCATTCCCTGTGCCCCTGATGGGTGTGAATGCTCTGAGAATCTTTTCATTTAGCAGCACTGATGTGACTTGGGGGTCTTTCCACATGAATTGGTGCTACACCACATGAAGCTTGTTCAGGAAAAAAGAAAGGGATATGAAAAAAAAAGGTAGCAAAGGGGACCATGAGAGGCTGGAGTGAGCTGATACCAGATGGGATGAAGAGGCAGAGGTAGGGACTAGGAGGAATAGGAGATGTGTTGGTGAAAAGGCAAAAGGAAGAGCCAGCAAGCAGACAGGAATGGCAAATGATCTTTGCAGCAGCAATTTGAATGGACATGTGCCAAGAGAGATTTCATTTGTCAGGGGCAGAAGGAAGGATGCTGTAGTGAGATGTGAGATGATCTGAAGTTTGTCTGTGAGGATGGAGGGGAAGGCTGTCTTGGCTATGGTCTGAAGGAAGAATCTGGAAGACTTCAGTGTGGCCTGGAAGCAATTGAGGGATGCCCTGTGGCCCCTGTTATGTACAAGGTCAGATTAGATATTCACAGTAGTCCCTCCTGAGTTTAGCATCTATAAATCTGTGAAACAGAAGCTTTAAACCACAATAAAGGCCTGAGTCCTTGGAGCATCATATTGAAAGCCCAGAGTATCCTCAGATATTTGCTTTAAGACTGGGATTTGGGGGTATAGAAAATCGATTTCACAATTTTTTTTTTAAATTATTTTTTAACCTTTTTTCATCTACCTGGTTTTACAGGCAAAATATATTAAAAACCCATCTAATAAAATATTTAAAGCCCTTTAAATATCCTTAAAAGAGTCTTTCATAACATGTGTTGCATAAATAGGCAGGATGCTGCTGGGATATGATATACAGATGTCATTCCTTTGATAGTTTCATAGGGTTCACAGCCAGAAGGCACCACCATGGTGGTTTCCTCTGCCCTCCTGCATAATGCAGACCATGGAGTTTTGCCCAGCAATTCCCACACCAATACATGAGCTACATCATGTACAAAGATATCCATGCTTAATTTAAGTATCTTTTGGGGTGATGGAGAACCTACCATATCCCATGTCAGCTCCTCCAGTGGTTAATTACAAGGCCATTAAAGAGAAAAATGTGCCTCACTTTCAACTGAATATTTTTTTAGCTCCAGTCTTCCTGGTTTATATGCCTTTGTCTGCTAGGTTAAGTTGTCTCTGGTACTGTATTCCCCGTCCATGTATAGATACTTAGAGATCCATTAATCCCTTACATTCCTCTTGGATAATATAAATGGATTGTGCTCCTTTGGATCATTGTAAGATTTGCTTTCAGTCAGCCCTACAGCTCTTCACCCAACCTTCCTCAGGGTTACAACATGATTTTTAAGTGTTGATAGCAGAACTGGACTCGTTTTGTCTCATTAATGTCACATATAGAGCTAATATGTTTCCCTACTACTCAATATTCCCATTTATCCATCCTAGGGTCATATTAGCCCCTTTAACAAGAGCATCACACATGGAACTCATATTCAATTGCTAATCTGTTGTGACCTCTTAGGTAAACAGCCAAGAACAGCTTCCTGAGTATTCCCTCTCTAAAAACTCCCATGGGATCATTCTTCATTTGCAACTCCTCTTTGGAGACTTGTCATTTAACTGCCTCATAATCCATTTTAAAAGTGCCATATTGATTTTTACAGTGCTACCATTGAGAACAAACTGAATGGCAGAAAGCAACCCCCAGCATTGCTCTGATCTTCCCAAGGACCTATTTCCATGGTGATGCAGGCCCACAGCTTCTGGTTCCCTACAGAGCTCTGTGCCTTGGCTGGCAGTCAGGGAGCGTGCGGCCACCCCAGCTCCTGCTTCTGCTGGAGGTCTGCTGCTGCTTCAAATCTATAATTGGAAGCATAGGAAATTGGAGCAAAAGCATCAGCCATGAGCTCTGAAACATCTAGAGAGGGTAAAATGGATTTGCAGCTAATGCTTCCAGAGATGGAAGAACTGTTACTGATGTGTTTAAATACCAATGCTTCTTGATGGTTTTCAGGGAATGTTTCGGGACAATAACCTACTCTCAGGAGGTCCCAAACTGGCCCATGGAGAAGTATCAGTCTGAAAATCCCATATAAATGCCCTGCTGCTTGTGCTTAAAACCACACTGTTTTCAGAGTGGTTTTAATTTAACAGGGAGGGGTGTGTGACTGGTGACCCAAGAGAAATGCTGGATGCTGAGGGTGGTCCTTGGTCCAACGTGTTTGGATAATATTGCAGACAATCTTGGTTTTTGTGTTGGTTGCCAAGTCTCTCATGGGATTAGCAGAACACTGCCCAAAAAGTTCATATTTTGAGATTAAGAGGCAGCTTGTTATGGACTAGCAACATGGAGAAAGAGGGGAAGCATGAAGAAAGCCCAATTTCCCCAGCGTAATATTGTGCGACACATGGAAGTGGAGGAGGGCAGAAAAGATACTGCCTCAGGGTAAAACAAGGAGCTGCTGTCCCCAGGTGGAATCAGACAGTGGGAGCCCTGAATCCAGCAATTTCTCATGTTTCTGACAAAAGTTTTACCTGCCAAGAATTGCCAAAACCAGGCTGAGTCTGGGACCTAAGGGACATGGACAAAACCAGTCAGCATAACAGTACCCTCCATGCTCTGGATTAGAACTTAAACAGAGGCAGAAATAACCCTGAAATGTCCCCAAAGTACTAATATTTCTTTCTGTAATGACAACAGGCAGGGGCTTATCTGGCTTTCCTGCATGTGGGAGTGTTTCTGTTGTGCAAATCCTTACAGCTGCACTTTTCATGTGAGGCAACTGTTGCAACTAAGTAAAATTGTTAAAATGAGTTAATCAGCTTAGTACAATGGCTTCCAATATTTTCCAGAAAACAATTTGCCTCCCACATAGTGTGCTCTGTCCCCTTTCACAGCACGGAGAGCCAAAGCACCCCTCGGGCTGAGCATCCGGCGCTCAGCACCCACCAGGCTCCCCCGTCTCGCCCGGGAAGCGCCGGAGTGCTCAAGCTGAGACCTACGATGTGCCCTGAAGTGCTTCATTTCTCTCTGCAGAACTCCCCAGTGGAGGAAAAGCAGTTTTCCCAGTCTGCCTAGAGCTGTTGGTGGAGGCTGGAGGTGGCCACGCACACTCCCTCAGCCTGCCCTCTGTAATGGATGGCTGAAGCTCCTGAGGCCTCAGCCAGCTGGCTGTAAAATGTTGCCTCTCTTCAGCTGGTATCCAGGCTCAATATAATTTGTTTGTTTGTTTTAACCCCTAATTCCAAGGCTTTTCTCTACCAATCCCTAATTTTCTGACGGTGCCCCGTAAGGACCAGATGCAAGCCTGGATGTGAGGGGCGGGCTGCCCTGGTCCTGCTGCCCCTCTGTGCTCGCAGGGCTCGGAGCGCTGCAGGAGCTGCGCCCGCAGCCTTTGCATGGGGAGGGGAGCCCGGGCCCTGCTGTCACCCCGGGCTCTGGCTCTGCCTCTCAACTGCCCACGGCAGGGGATGTGTCCCAGTTTCTCAGCTGACAGCCAGAGGTATTGACTCCAATGAGCCTGGAATTAGTCATAGCTACATAGTAGCAGGTTTTTACCTGGAAGAGGCAGAAAATGAAGAGGCAATTCCATTTGAAATGTAAAATAATGATAATTAACAGAGGTAACTCTTTGCTCTCCATTCAAGTCTTACCTGCAGGAAAATTGAACTGAGAAAGAGATCTTGGTAGACAACTTGGTCCTGTTGTACTACAGGGTCAGGATTGCTGAGGGATGGTCTTCAAAGCTATTCCTCATCTCTTTTAAGCAGCTGCTTCAGTATCCCTGTTACTAAAAAGGATTTTTTTTGGCTTTTCCTGTTCCTAGAAAGTGTCCATGTGCATCCTTGCTGCTGTTTTAGCCTGTTGTTCCATCACTGACATGGAGATGAGGTTAATCCCCATGTTTCTCTAAAAAACCCTGTAGCAATTTGTTGTCTGCTTTATCTCCTCTCAAGGCCAAAGCCTCAGTGCCATTTATTAAAAGGAAAACTCTTCTTTTTGACAGTGTGTTTCTCACATGCAATAATTCAGCACATTTCCCATGTGATGCTAATAACAGTAGAAGGCAAGAAATCATGTCAGGCGCAGAAAAGCAAGAAGGCAACGACAAGGCAGAGACATGAATGAGACAAAGGAGTGCACAGAAGAGGAACAGACCTCAGACAAGCTGAGAGTGGGATGATGTGACACCTCCCTCACCCGTGAAAGTGTCACTGCATGCACAGGTCACACCTGGGCCTGGGGAGAGGCGAGCAGGGGAGGAGCAGGAGCTGTGGATGGCAACTTCCCATCTCTTTTGTACCACAGTGCCTGGCCTGCTCAGATCAATCCCACTTGTAGCACAGTCTTCCTGAACACTTGCAGTTCCTCTGTTGGCTTTCAAGGTTTAACAGTGACAGGCAAATGCAGTTCCAGTTCTACAGCAAGGAGATGGGACATGAAGAGAGGATGTGAGGGAACGTATCCTTTCACAAGGAACAGGTCAGCAGTGGGATTGGGAGCATCACACGTGTTTCTAGGATTGCACTTCATTCATGTCAGAAGGCTTTGCTCAAGTGAGCTCAGATCTGCTTGGCTAACATGATCTTAGTTCAAGATTACAATTTTTGGACAGGGACATGGCACTGAGCCCAAGGGTCCTAAGCTGAAACTCAAGGCATCATTCCAAGCAGCACAATTTGGGCCTGTAACCCCTGACAGATGCTCAGGGTAAGGTAAGCTTTGAGAGATCCACAGGATGTACATGGGCATAACATAAGGTCATGCAAGTTTCATCAAAGACTGGAAGGAAAATGACCAGGAAAAATGAACTGTTACAACTGGTTGCTCCACTGATGGCTTCTGAGTAACAAACTGTGGGTAAAGAAACTGCAACCCCATCCCCAAGATCTGTAGTGCTAAACCCATACGAGCACAAATGGAAACGCCTTGTCCACAGCTTCAACTCACTGTTCTCTGTCACCGGGGAGAAATATTTCATGATCATGACAGCTGCTGTTTCGTTATAAAGCAGATCTGGTTTAGGTGGCATATTGTTTATAATGGAAATAATCCTAGTGTGCAGCACACAGAGTTGTAATAATATGGCACCACTGTAACCCCTAAGGAGACCCTGATGGGGAAAAGGGTATGTGACATAGCAACTTCTTTATTGGTATTATTGTTCTGATTTCCCTCAGCCCAGGAAGTAACGTGCACAGATCTGTTCAAAAACAGAGCTTTCCCTGCTAACATATTCTTCTTGCTGACAAGGTTTATGGACTAAAAAGCTTTTTAAAGATATAAACAATTTAGTACATTGTAGTCTCATCATGAGATGTTAAAACAAAAAACATGATTTATGATTCTTTTTAGATGACAAATTATCTTGACTTTGTCAGTTATAGCTTACACTGTATAATTTTGTTCTACTATTTTTTATTAATCCAGTGGTTTGTGTCATCACAAACATGTCATCAGTCTCTACCTTACAAAAGTGAGAATATTCAAAATTATGGCTGAAAAGAAAATAAACCACATATATGGAAGAGCATAGTATCATGCTGGAATTTCAGCATTTCAGCATTTTTGTGAAAATTACCTAATCCATTGACTTTTAAATTGCTTGCATGCCATAAATACTGAGACTAAATGGGGCGGGTGGGATGGAAGTGAAATGCCTTGCAGCATAAACAGTCTAGTACCTGCTTCTTCTGCGCTTTGGTCCCCTTAGAGGATGCTTCACTGCTGACAAGGGCATCCCCCAAGTCTTGAGAAATAAGGGCAGTGAAAGGAGAATTCTTCAGTGTCTCGCTGTTGCACTGCACTAAAATCCAAAGAGTTGGTCTGGATTCACACCCAAACCCTGCCCAGCAGAGCAGAGCCCTGTGCTCAGGTAACAGCTGTGATGTGCTGCATTTGGGCAACCCCTGCAGCAAATCCCTGCACAGACCCAGGGACTGTGGCTGGGGAAGGACATTTGCAGGTGGGCAGAAAGCTCTGCTCACCTTCAGGTGCTGCAAACTACCTGAATGAGAATGCTCAGACTGTCAGGTGAGAGTTGTTTCTAGAAAAAAAATGCATTTTTTTCCCTCCTCCTGTTCATGACCTGGATCAAGCTTGACCTTATTTAAATCAAACAAAATACTTTTACTGTATAATAAAAATTCCATGTTTTAATACATTGCCATGCACAAATGAAGTCAAACAATGCAGAGTACAAAATTGTCAAATATACAAAATGATAAAGCAGATACCCAAAGCTTCCAGAGATCATGCCCAAAGATACCAAAAACTTGATATTGGTTTTAATTTTATTGTTTAAAAGAACTCCTCCCTCCCGCCCGGGCTTTATTTCTTTGTTGATTTTTGAAAACAGAAGGAAGTAAAGACTGAATATAAAAACTGCATGGTGGAATTAAGTGATGGCCACTTTGTATATTAAAAATTAGTTTGCATGATAATTTCCATTTTGGGAAAAAAGCACTGCTGTGCAGCTGAACACCTTGGATGCCTGGGGAAACGCAGTGTACATCAAACAAAAAGGCACAGTTCTGTCTCATGCCACCTCATTTGGCGCCATTGTTAAAAAGTTCAGCCATAGATGTACTGGGAATAACAGTATGCATTTTATAAGCACTAGAGTGCTGGCATCTTCCTAGATTATCAACCAAGTTAACATTAAAAGGAGATCACTGGCTTGGAGTATTTCCTTAGTGAATCTAAACCAGAACGGAGTCCAAAGGCAGCAGGACCAGACACGACTTGCTGGCTTCAGGTGACTGTTTTGACCATGGCCAAGGGCTTGCAGTCAGCCTTTCTGCATCCAGCTGTCCTGCATCAGATCTCCCAGGACCTGGATCCCAGCCTCCCTCTCACTGCCTGCAGCTCATGTCCATCAGCAGTGGCCAATGTGGGTGCACCAGCACAGCCTGGTCTCTGATTCTGCCCATGGGCTCCTTTCTGGGAAGCAACCTCTGGAGACAACTCAGGCACAACTGCAATTCCAGCTGTCAGCTGCCTGCTTTCCTCAGGGTCATGTTCAAGCAACCTCATTCAACTCCCCAAAACAGAGGACCCCAAATTTAGAGTCCCCTTTGCTGGTTTATGGTGTGAAGAGCCAGGCAGGCATTCCTCCCATCTGATCCAGACAAAGAAAAAGAAACAATAATTTTGAGACAGCTCCAGGTAGCTGCAGTCCCTACAAGAAACTGAAAGCAAAGCCCAGCATATCCCAAAGTATTGCCCTTCCACTTTCAGATTCTGTAATATCTGTGAGAAATTTAAAAATACACATCTTAGCCTTGCCAAGCATCCCTGCAGCTTAGTGCAAAGCAAAGGAGTCTTCCCCTCAGAGGACACAGCCTCTTAGGGGAAATGCTGGGCACTCCCATTGCCAGAGTATCGTTCAGTCCTGCCAGGAAATGCATCCTCCTGTGGCTGCAGAAGCCACTCGGCACAGACAGAACACTGTGCTCTGCCTGTGGGTTATCCTGGCACGGCTCCTTCCCTCCCCTTGCTCAGTGGTGTTGGATTCAGGGGAGAAGGATGAGATTTGAGTCTCATGCTGAGATGCTTTGCACAGTCTGGAAGCTCCTGTCCCTCTGTGCTTTTCCTACTGTCACTTAATCTCTTTTCCACCTTTCTCAGAAGTGCAGAGAAGGAGCCTGTTACATACAAGGGAAGCAGACAAAGTGCTGAAAGGACTCCTAACATTTCTTTATACTAGTTTTGAGACCAAACCCTGGTTCAATAAGGAAAACTTTTTCTTAGATGTATAGCCTCCCTCTCAATATTGAAAAAACCCAACCAACTGAGCAAGTCCCATGAGCATCTGATGGGACAATTTGAGGTTTCTTTCCTTCCTTGTACAGGTCTTTATTGCTTACATGCAGTTTTGCTGCAATACCAATCTCCCTGCTTTTAAAAAAATCCTGTGTTTTGCTATTTAATTTGGTGACTTCTGATATTAAATAGATAAATTCAAGGCAAATGCTTAATAGAAGGAATGTGATTAGAGGTGTAACAACTACAGAGAATTTTTTTTTTTCTGAGAAACTATTTAGATATATTTGGAATTAGTATCAGAAAGGAGCTTTTAATTTCCTTCTTGGACAGAGCCTGGTCTGAGCCTGAGCTGTGGTAATGCTGTCAGTCCTACCCTGATGGCAGAAGCAGATGTTACATTTATGTGCCAGCTCAACTTCACCCCTGCCCAGCTGGCCCCAGCCATGGCTGTCACAGAACGCTCTCCTCCAGAGCTGCAAGGTGTCTCATACAATCTGCAGAAAGTATTGCTTTTATAGTTTTCCCTTGTTTGTGAGAACTGTGTGCTCTTTAGACCATACATCCCAGTTTGTGCTTTCCCCACCACTTGATGAAGCACATGGAAGATGCTCCAATGGTTCACACGTGCCCTGTGCACAGTGATTTTGTGAAATCTGAATCAGACACCGAGTACTCCTCTGCTTATTTCTGAAGTACAGCATTCAAACCAGCCAATGGTAACAGGACCCAATCTGGCAAAAGACCACTGCTGGGAGCAGCTGTCATTTCTCTGGGTAATCCCACTGATGTAATTTCACTTCCAGGGCTTTATTAACCAGCTCCAATGGGGCTCATCATGAGAGCAGGAGTTTGCTGTCTTTGAAGCAAGGAACTTGTGTGCTGTGCTCAGCTGCACAGAGATACACTCGCCCTCTCCATCAGCACTGCAGCTTCTCTGCCACTTGTTGCAGGCACAAAAATCTGTTTCTTGCCAGCAAGATGCTACCTCCTTAAGAGATAAACCCACAGCTGTTATTCCTTGCTTTGACTACACATCCACATGGCCCCATCATTTGCATGCAGCATTTTATCCCAGGCTGCTCTCAGTGAAAGACTACAGACTCCTGTATGTCCAAGGGTTCTGTTGCCCTTTCTTGTCCAGTTCTCTTCCTTTAATTATGTGCAGCAGAACCTTAAAGCTGTGAGCAGATCTAATGATGCTCTGCTTTCCACAGAAGCTGTTTAATACCATTTTGTGGGAGAAAAAAAAAAAAGGATATAGATTGCCCTGCCTTCCTGTAATATTGGAAACTTCAGGATATTTTGAATTCAGAAGTTTACATCTGATGATCTAGTCTAATTCTTGTCTAATTCTTGCATAACACATGCCTAATAACTTCATCCAGTAATTGCTGCACCGAGCCTGGATTTCAGTTTGAGGTAGAGCTTATTGACTTAGAAAAATACTCTGCATACATTTAAAGACTTCATGTGATGGAGAACATACCAGGTAACTGAGTAAGTTGTCTCCAAGGGTAATCATCCTCCCCGTTGAGTATTTGCACTTAATTTTTAGCCTGAAATCAGTTTCCAACCAGTAGAGCACATCATTCCCTTTTCTTCTAAACAGAAGAGCTACCTGCCTTCAGACAGCACTTCCCTGCCCAAGTAGGAGACTGTGATTGCAGACGGAGATCAAGTCACCTCTTCAAATTGCCTCTGATAAATTAATTGCTTGAGCTTCATTAGTCTGACACTATAATAAGACCTGTTTTCCTGCCCTTGAATGACACTGGGAACTATTGAAAATAATCTTTCCAAGTTGTCAATACCTCTTTTGAAAGCCTGCAGTGACCACACGAACTGGAATGGCATCACTATTGCCAGGTTCTACATCCCAGCTGGCAAGAGCATCTCTGGGGCTGCTGCTGAACAGAATTTATGACACCTTCACAGCCACTGTATTATTGCAGACACACTCCCCATGCTTCTAAGTTGGACTTGCTGCCATCTCTCCTGAATTTTTAACTTTTCTATCCTCCAGGCTATTCTCCACTACTGACCTGCTCAGATCATTATTTATTGTGCCCCTGCTCTTGTCATCTCTGGCTGTTGCCAACAGTAATTTTCTCCTTCCCTGGGGGGTATATTGAAAATAGAGCACACCTTGGGAGGAGCTCATCAGAAATAGTCTCACTGAGGATAATGCATATTTACAGCTATTTTTTGTGATCTAGCCTTTAATCCATTTTAATCCATTTAATATCAGAGATATTGATTTTGTATTGTGCCATTTTGCTCTTTATCAGAATAAAATGCTCTATAGGAGGCTAAGTATAGTATGCCAGCAAAGCTTCTTTTTTCAACAATCCTTTGATATCACAAAAATAATAGCCAGTTTATTTGGCATGATACAAATCTATAAAAATAAAATGGAGGGTTTTATAAATTTTTAATTGCTCTAATGTTTACGCCGTATCAACTTTTCCATGATTTTTCCTGACTGATAGGAAGCTAATGAGTCTATAATTTTCTGGATCAAACCACTTATTCTTTTGAATTATTGTGGGTTTGGTGTCATTCCAAGCTTCCTTTATGCTTTCTGAGGAGTCTTAGGGAAGTTTTTCCTTCAGTTTTGGATTCAGCTAATGGTTCTACAAATTTAAAATTATGTTTGGATAGTTACTGCTTAATATTACCTGTAATTACTGATGGAGTAGGAGGAATTAAATTCTAAGGTGTAATCTGACTCCCTCCTTTCACTGCTTTCAAATACAAAACAAAACTATTTGTTGTATTTCCAAAGTAGTGTGAGCAATCTCTGTGCTGGGCTTGTCTAACATCACACTTAGCTTTGCTATGACAGTATTTATTAGGATATATGTAAAGTCTTTGGTGTAACCAGCCCTAACCTATTTGCCACTGACTTCCCCTACATTTTTGGCTTCCTTCATTAAGCATCTACTTTTCTTACTTGCTGATTTATCCTCATGAGCCTGCCTAATCACCCATACATTATGTTGGTGGGCTTTTTTTGCACTCCAGATTACTTTCCTGAATTTTACTACAGGAGGTTGAAGGTAATGCTGGTAATATTTTCCCCTCACCCATCAATTTTAATTATACCAAAGGACCTTCTCTTTTTAAATTAAAATCTTATTGACAGCCTATATATACCAGGGTCAATTGCAGTCCTGCAGCAGAGCTGTTCAAGGAGACTTTGGTGGCAGAGATGGGAACTCTTAAAAGGGATCAATGTGAAAGATGCAGGGTGTTACTTTGCTTTATTTTGAATAATGCAGATCTTTTGGCTCTGTGGTAGGTGGAGGGAGGTTCATTTTAGTGATCACAAAAAAACGCCACCTCGACGCTGGTTCCTTGGCTGGCACTAATCAACACATCTCTGGAGACTGTGCTGGAGCAGTGCCAGTGGAGGTCTGACAGGGTCCAGCAAGAGGTCTTCTGAAAATTCAGGGCAAACACAGAATTTTGTAATTTTTAATGGTTTCATTTCCTCAATGACATTGCAGATGCAGTTGAGTGACAACACTCACCCTAAGGAAGAGACAGGGCAGAGTGGGCTCACTGGTACAGCATTGCCATGCAAAACCAAAGAGCTCATGGAGCTTTTTCAAACTCCCCTCCTGGAAGACTGCCTTTCCCTTAACAGAATAAATGGCAGATGTTCAGGCACAGAAAGCCACCCAGATGAAAAAAACTGAGGAACAAACCAGGGCAAAGGATGATCTCAGCTGCAGTGTGCTCTCCGGGGGGAGCAATTCCTGCAGGTTCCTAGTGGGGGACTTCTCAGAGTGCAAAGCACTGGGAATTGCCGAGTTTCTGACAGGGATTCTTAGCAGGGTCTGATGCTGCCACCTGGGCACACAGAAACCAGGTGAGTGTGGCAGCAAGGGGAGGAAAGCTGCAGGTCTGCCCAGGGAACAGGGTTCTGGTCACAACCCTGCCTTGTCTCAGAGATAATAACTGGTGATCAATGTGTAACAGCAGCATGGCCTTTATGAATTTATCTATCTCCACAGGCTGGTAATGGCTGCTTTATGAAAATAGCATTAGTCTTCCACTCTTTTGCAGTGAACTAATGGTTCTGAGCATATTTAAATTCACTTCCTTTGCCGGAATAACTTATTTGCTCCCTTTCATGTTGACTTGGTCTTTGGCACTCTCGACATAAATGATTTATTGACTAGAGATAAAGCATTCTTTCCCCTGAACTGTTCCTGCGACCCAGGCAGAAGCGGATATGTCTGCTATTAATAAGGTGTTCGGCATAAAAAATGCAATAGACTTGATTGTCTGCACTCAACAGCCTTTCCGAGAACGCAGTACCTGCCCTCATTCATAAGAACAAAAACCTCTCCCACATGTTTATTTATATTAAAAAGTTTTCAGAAGAATACACTGGGATCCAGATAGTTGTTCAGGAGATGTAGAACAATTTCATAAATATCCCTGAGGAAGCATGGCCTACTTTGGGAGAATAACAGTGATTAAAAAAATCCAAACACAATGAATAGTTAAATACAAGCCAAGAAGTACAGTTATTTCCTTATGGCTCTGGCAGACAGTTACACACGTGAGAAGTGTCAGGGGCTCGGGGGAGCTATGCTTGCAGTTATCCACACGCATAGGCTGGCTGCAGGATGGAGACCTACACCAGCTTCAAGGGAGGTTTGTCCAATAGGCACCTACAGCAGACTTCTCTCCAAGTCTGGCTACTCAAGGGTCTGGACTTGATTTTCACATTTCTCAGGGCCTATAACACTGCTTTTCTAGGTCACCATAGCTAAAATCCTGGGAAGCTTTTAAAACAAACTGTTTTAACAGGAGAAGTGCACACATCTAAATTCATGCCCATATACTGGAAGATGTTCAAAACTAACATTGATACAAAAAAAGCTTCTAGTGGCTCTCTGCCTAACGCAACTTCTTCTCATACACCCTTTTAAGATAACACTCTCTGATAAACTCTTCTTTTATCATTCAAGTTATTATGGATTTTTTTTTCTACTGGGTAGTAAAATAAGAGAACTCCTACTGTAGAAGTATAACATTCACCTCTTAATTCAACATATCAATCAAAGTATTTTGGTTTTAATTGCTTTACCAACATGACATTGATGTCAATTGTCAGAGTGCGTTTTTAAAACCTGTAGCAGAAAGAGCTGTAAAATTTGCTGAAGCTTACAGTGGACCTGTGCCATGCACATGGCCAGCTCTATTGGTATCAGATTCCAACCTGCAACCCTATGAAAAGCTCTAAAAAGTGCAAATGTTGCAATTGGCAAAGATCCTTATGTTTTAAGGAGAATTTTTACACCAATTAATTTGAAATTAGGGACCAGGATTTTCAGAAAGAGAATATAGAAGCTCACTGCTCTGTAATTCTTGGGAGCTCCATTTGAGAATCCATGGAAAGACCCAAACCATTAAAGAACACTAGCAACTTCTGAAAATCTTTGTCACCAGTAAAAATAATTTGTTCTTGGACTGAATACTATAGAAGTATCCACTATGCTGAATCTGAGATGGGTGGAGAGCTGAAACCTAAGCCCATAACCATCTAAAAAAAATTAAACCCTGAAGATAATTATCTGTTTGTTGTACAGGCACCCTCAGTGGTTGACCTTCCATTCCCTAGCAATGAACTGCACAATCATTTATAAGATTTATAATACAGGAGCTTCCTCCAGAAAGGTGCCTGTGACTTACTCTAGCTGCACGTTCTCTCCATTGCTGCATCTTCACACAGCATTGTCTCACCCAGAGTTTGGAATAAATGCTAACAGCAACTCTACAGTATCTATTTATCAGGCTGGAGAGAGTGACAGTCTTTCAGTACACAAAAAAGCTACCTTTGATTTTAAAGAAAGAAAGAACAAAGAGGTAAGCCCCCTCAGAATGTTGATGACATCAGTTCATTATAAAGAGTGTGCCCAGACAGCCCTGATGTAAGGGACAGACACTAATTCCACTGAGTCCCCATGGAAGAAACAGTACCACAGCCAGCTGTGATACAACCAGTGATGAGGTCAGCCATTCAGAGACTGAACAAAAAACAACGTTCAGATTGAATGCAACAGTCTTGAGCCTGCTACAGTATATTGAAAGGCTTATTGGAACCATTTGCTTATTCCCAGTTCCTACCAAAATACTCTTTTGAGTAGAAAGTGGAAAAAGTTAATGAAGAAATCTGCCCTCTCCAAAGGGAGTGTCTTGCTCCTTAGAAGTATAGTCTTACACTTTACCTTTTTAGAGAGTTTGGTTTGGACCACAATTTCCCAGCCCTGCCCAAAACATAAATGGTGGCCAGCATAAAGAACCTGAATTCTTCCAGTTTATTCTGGTTTTATTGCAGACCAAACCCAGGGTCACATACATGTCTGAGAAAGGCTCTCCCTCACTGAGTTAGAAAACACACTGGCACACCAGAAACAAGACCCTTTGGTGGGTGAGAGGGAGAGCAGACACATATCCTACAGCTCATTCAAACTACCCTGTTCTTGGCTACCACTGTGACAGCTGTTCTCTAAGTCTTGATAAAAGAAGTCACATCTCTGCCACGTGCAAATCTATCTACACAACCTACTGTGAATCAGTGAAGGGATGCTAGTACTGGGCTTCAGTTTGGATGCAGTCTCAGCACAAACACTGAAACATATCCTCAGTATTTTAAAAAAGGATCATTATATATATATATGGACTGTGCTAGTTCTGTGAGAAAAGCACATATGAAGTGCTGCTATTGTTTAACAGAATACCATTAGACTGCAAAACTAACACATACAAGACGTTTACATTCCTATCAGGGTGTAACATTGTGAACATATCCACTGAGATTGGAGAATCGTTGTAAGTTTTTCCTAAAACATCATGCCATCTGCATACATAAAGGAATCCAGTAGTTGCCATGCTAAAACAGGACTTCTAGTGAAGGGCATAGACAGTCCCCTAAAGGGAACTCAAAAGTTATGCACAGTGATGAAGACTGGAAGAAATTTTCCAGCTAAAGGTCTGTCAATGACCATTTTCAACAAATTAGATATTTTGGATATTTTGCACCACATATTTCCTCCACAGCAAACCAGGTCTCCCCAGAATATATCAGCTGAGTGGGCTGATTTTACTTCAAGTTTGCCTTCAATCCTCCATGGTCATCTTCTGGCAGCGCCATTTATTGTGGTTTTTTCATGAAGGAAAGTTCCATTTCATATCAAGTGGCAGGACAGCAGCTTTAGAGGCTGGAAATGTTTATGGAGAGCTCTCTGCTGGGGCTGTGGGAAACAAAATAGAAATCCAAAACCAGACTGTGAGTATAGAACAGAGCAAAGGAATTACCATGCATTTAAAAAAAAATAATTAAAAAGTCAGATTTGAGCTTAGTATATGTACTCCTAGAATATATATTGTGACCCTAGTACTTTTTAAAATCAATTTTACTCACCAACCAAAAAACTCTTAATCAATTCCTTAGATAAATATAAAGTGCAGACCAGCAATCATTTGCATGATTTAACAAATCCTACTTGAATTTTATTGCCTCATGTGAAAGCATGCTTTATTCTTCCTGTAGTCTGAGTCCCAGAGAGCAGGGCTCTTCTGTTTTGTTGGATTTGCACTAACTACTGGAGGCTTGATAGACAAATGCTGGAAAGGCTCTGCCAAATGCCCAAGCCGTATTTGATGTTCCTGCACCCTTTCCTGCTGGCTAAGACAGTAAGAACTGGCCATTGGTGCATAGACAGCTCACCCATATCCTTCAGACCTCATGAGATAATGAGGAGGTTGCAGATTTTCTCTTTTCCCTGCTAAGCAGGTGTTGGTGGCTGCTGCTCCGTGCCTGAAAGCCCTTGCAGAGGTGTACAGCCATCACACCATAAAGGAGGAGAATGTGCAGGTTACTTGTAACTTCTCCCCTTCACCCAAACTTTTCTTTGAGAAGCACAGAAAAGGGACAAGAGGCAATGGACACAAGAACCAACAATAGATATTCCAGTTAGATGCAAGGGAAAAAAAAAGTCTTCCAAGTGAGGGTGATCACCTTTTGGACCAAGATGCCTGACCAAGCTGTGGGACCTCCACCCACAGAGATATCTGCAGCTCAATCAGATGAGTCCCCACACAACCTGACACGGCCCTGCTTTGAGCAAAGTTAACTGGAACCATCTCCTGAAGCCTCTTCCAACCTAAATATTTTTAAGCTTGTACATTTTCTGATGGGGATTTGTGCTCCTTGTCCTGCCTTTCTGAACAGGAGATGAGTGCCTGTGCAGAACTGCTCATGCTGAAGCACCATTCAGTTGTTCATTCAGGGTGTAGCACATCAGTTCTTGTAAACCCATCACAGGCTCAAGCTTCTGGGGCTGAGGAGCCATGCAGAGGAAAGTTCACTGTATTATTTCATGGAATCATTGAATCATTTAGGTTGGTAAATACCTTTATGATCACTGAGTCCAAGTGTAAACCCAGCACTGCCAAGGCCACCACTACAATGTTTTGGGATGCAGCTTTGATTATCACACAGCCCTCACCCATCACCTGTTTTACAGACCAGATCTCTGACCAGGGCAGTGCTGGGATGGGACTCATTAGAATGAGCTTTGCACCCTTTCCAGCTGATATCCTGTTTCTTTTATGAATGCATGTATCTGTATGTGTGGGAAGAGCTGGATTGTTGGGGCTTAGGGGCCAGATTCCTAACTGTGAAGCCAACAGGATACTGATGCTGCCAAGACAGCATTCACATCAGCTGAAACTCAGGATGGCAGTGGATTTCTGCTTCTCACTCCTTCAAAATCATTCCTAGTAGACTCTTCTCTGTGGGGTGTGGGCTGACTGACTCTGCCAAGCTGTCACTTTGCCCATATTTGCCTCTTCCAACCCCAAACTCTTGTAGCAATGCGCATGAAGGTCTGATTCCGTAGAGAAAGGATGGGATGATAAATCAGGTATTGCACAAGACTAAAAAAACCACCCACTCCCTGCCATTAGCACTTGACCCCTGAATGTAAATATGCCCTATGAAATAGAGGAACAGTAAAAAACAATTTCTTTAATTATTTCCCTCCCTATATGGGCAAATTTACCTGATTATGGTACTGCTCTTGATTTCTGTTTTTATAGCTGCTTTGCTTTTATCCTCCAGGTTCTCTAGGGCAATGTTCCCAACTCTACCTACTGTCATCTACTATATGAGATGCCCACATAAGTAGCGGCCTGAGAAAGATGCATATTTTGGACCCAGCAACTGGTCTTACTCCATGGTAGAGCATATAGGAAGTTTTTGAGCCTTCAGCTGGTCTAGACAGGAAACTGATTGCATCCCCCAAGACAGAAAAAAAGACATGGTGACATAAGCAGTTTTGAAGACAAAGGGCAAGGGGAGGTTTTAAAACTAAAGAGCAGCACACAGGTATTTAATCTCAAAAGTGATTGATTTCAGGTGAATTAGAGGATATCTCCCATATGTGTAGCAGAGACAGGCCTGTCTCACAAAGCCAGTCTCTCTTTCTTTGAGCTCATCTTCTGCAAAGAAGGGAAAATTTCAAAAGCTCTCCCAAGCAATGGAAAATACCTTGCCCAGCCACAGAGTTGGAGGACTAAAATAAAATGGTAAACTGGCTAATTATATCAGGTCAGGCCTCAGGACTGCACTCATGCTGAAATTGCCCAATCATCCCCATTGTCTCAGTCATTAGCTTGTACTTGTACTTAAGTTTGAAATGAGCCAGCTGGCCCTGCAGACAGAAACCCATGAATGAGCAGAAATGGAACTGATCCCAACCTGAGCTCCATCCACACCACAGAGGGAGCACATCCACTTCGAGCCATGCAGAGGTGTCTGGATACAACTGGTGACACTGAGCAAGCAGACAGGAGTTCTGCATTTAGAGCAAGCAAACTCAGGCTTTAGTGGTCATCTAGCCTGTTTCTTCTCTTCTCACTTTGTCATTTGAGGACAGGGTATAGAAGCACCTATTCTTCCTCATTATCTGCATAATTTTTCGTGCCCAGCTGGAGGCTCCTCTGGTTTTGTAACAGTACACATCCTGTGTTTACTGAAAGTAAAGATCTTTGTAAAAGGTATCACAAATGAGCAGTTGCCTTTGAAAACCCTGCCTGAGACAGTAAGCTCTTGAAACAAAGACAGCCCTTTGCAGGGGGTGTATATGCTTACCAACACATCAGTGAACAGATCTAATCTCACATCACATTTTCAAGAAGCTGACGTAGAAAGACAAATATAATTTCAAAGCAATAGGTGTATTTCAGTTTTTGAGTATCTGTACTGTGTGATTTTTGTCTGAGAAAGGGACATATTTCACATTCATTTTAAACACATGTTAAATCAGCTCAACCTAGAGGATTTACCTATTTGCCACATTTCCATAATTGAGGGATCCTGATAAAGTAAACAAGCATCTATTATCTTTTCTAGGTTTACTCTCCTGGAACTAATTTTATATTGTGTTTCTAATGTCAGCACATTTCAGACACAGGATTATAATGAAAAATGCCTATTTCCAAACATACTTCTACAAGCTATTCCTTGGAAAAACTGCGGTGAAAAACTGCATTCAGATATATTTACTAATATTTTTCCTGTGTTAGAAAGGCCATAGGTATCTCACTTCATGTGTCTCATGTCACTTGAGACACTATAATATGCTGAACAGTATTGTGGACTTGTTGCATCTTGCCATTAACTAATTAGAGTTCATGTAACTCAAATGATTGGGGTTGGGAGGGACCTTAAAGATCATCTAGTTCCAACTCCTCTGCCATGGGCAGGGACCCTTCCACTAGACCAGGTTGCTCAGAGCTCCATCCTGCCTGGCCTTGGACACTGCCAGGGATGGGGCATCCACACCTTCTCTGGGCAACCTGTGTCAGTGCCTCACCACCCTCACAGTACAGAACAACTTCCTAAAACCTTATCCAAACCTGCTTTTTCTCAGTTTAAGGCTTCTTGTCCTGTCCCACCATTGTGGAAGGTCCCTCTGTAACCTCACTGTAGCCCCCTTTAAGGTAATAGAAGGAGCTATAAGATCTCCCTGGAGCCTCTTCTCCAGGCTAAACAGCCCCAGCTCAGCCTGTCTTCATGGAAGGTGTTTCAGCCCCATGATCAGTTTAGAGGTCCTCCTCTGGACTCATTCCAACAGGTCCATGTCCTTCTTGTACAGGGCACTCCACAGCTGGGCACAGTACTCCAGGCTGTGTGTGTGTCCAGCTTGGGGCTCCCAACAGACACCATGACCACTGAAGGGTTTTGGACACTGATAAAAGAAAATGCCTGGCAGTCCATTCATAGATTAACCCTTTTCTTTACTGTGCATTGAATTATTAGGAACACTGAGGTGTGAGAGAATGTCACAGGTGTCTCTGTAAGGCTCGTGGATGTTCATGTAAAAACAAACCTTCCTGGGGAGCTGCTGATCCCAGTCAGTCACTGTGGGGGAAGGAGAATTGGCAGGGCCTGGGAAGAGCTGCCAAGAGGCAGCCCTGGCAGGAACAGGAAACATTTATCTCTATACTTTACAAACGAAGTTGTAACTGCATTTGGTTTCACTTAATCACAAAGTCATCCCATTCCTGCTCTGTGTGGAGAATAGCACTGGTTCTTTTAACCTGTAGGTAAATGCAGCTATTGCTGCCCATCCTCATTACATAACAGGTCCCTGATAACCAGAGTCAACAATGCCAGAGACCCAAGGCTCCCCCAAACAATTGCAAGTGTGGAGCCAGCTGGAGCCAGCATGGAGAGCGTGGCAAAGCACCAGCCCCAGCCCGCTCCATCCACCCACCCAATCCTCCTCTCATCCTTCTAGCACAGGCTGCAAGTCAAGCCTCAGGGCTGCACAGAGACCACGCCACAGCCCAGCAGCCTGTGTTAAACAGTGGCACTTTAACCTAGGGACTGAATGCAACACCCAGCAGCTGAGAGAATACAGACATGCGGATGCTTTTTGATAAAGCTGCAATTTTGTTTTGATTCCCAACCAGTCATGTTGTGGTCTGACTTGCCTGATGTTCCTCTCATTACTAAGAACTCGTAGCTGATACAGTCTTGAATTTATATTTAATGTTGTTTTTCAAATGCAGTTGTCAGTATGGTAGGAAAATACCATGGGGGAAAGTAAGAAAGTCTCCCCTTACTTTGACTTTTTAATTTGGTTGCCAAGCAGGAAACCAGTATTTTGGGTTTAGAGTACCTGGACAGAAAAGTTGAGTCTGTGAGCACAACACCTGGAGCACCTAACATAGTAATCCTAATCCCAAGCATTTGATATTCTTTAATGAGTCCATGCAAAAAAAATATCAAAGCCAAAAATACGTAGAATTAAGTGTTGTTTTCCCTTCACACCTACTTTTTTTAGGAGACAGTTAGGACATATTTGTCATGAACTATAAAACCCAACCAAGAAACAAGACATTTTTTGTTGAAATGATCAGGGCATTGATGTACCATCACAAGACTCCAAGAGCAGAATCTTTAAAACAAACAGCAGCTGACACATTAATTGCTATTTCTGCAAGGATAAATTCAAGGTTTCTTTTTCTTCTTCTGGATAACTTGCTCCCATAAGCAGGTACTCTTAATCCTCCTGGATAGAGTTGTAATATCTGTTGATACCATCACCATAAATATGCTCCTGAATAAATATTCCCGCATGAGATCTAGGGAAGAGAATGACGTTACAAGCAATAAACTCCTTGGTGTTATTTATGTATTGCTACACTGCTCACTGAGTGTTCCAGGCCCAGACGAGGGCTTGAGGGGCATCTGGAGCACAGCTTGGCACAGCTTGGCACAGCTTGGCACAGCCCACCCTGCTCCAGGGCCATGAGCAGCCCCGGTGGGTATGTGGGATCCTGGCCCACTCCCAGATGTGCTGTCCACATCAACAGCATGTTGATGAGTCTCATCTCAAGGAAGGCTTCAGGGTGCCTTCCAAAGGCCATTTAGACAGGATGCTCAGAGTTTTAGGACAGATGATGAACATTTCATCAAGGTCAGGCAAATCCCATCCTCTGTGTTCTGCCTCAAGAGAGAACTCCCTTCTTGCCTGTGATGCTGGGCTCTCCAGCCTGCATCAGGCAATTCTGAGATGAAACATTTCTGGGAGAATGGATGTCGTGGCAGATGCTCTCAGCAGGTAACCTTCTGAAAAGACAATTAGTCAGAGGTTATTGCAGCTGCTCTGTGGAACACAGTTGGTTCACACAGAATGGGTTGAAAATGTAGTTGTCCAAAAAGTGTTTTGCTAAGCTATTCAAAGCCATCAAATAGTCAGATTAGCCAAGAGTCTCTTTATAAGTCACACACAACCCCAAGCTTCCTTACCAAAGCAAATCTCTCAGCAACTTTACTAGGTTAAACAAAATGAGGACACACATTGATTCTGTGGACAGATGATTTATGCAGGAATTCTGGTTCTTTGCCCTTTCCTTCAAAAATTCCAGTTCTTGGTGGACAACTCTCTAAAGTGCTTGAGCTCACACTCTAGCCTTGTTTGGAAAAATATCTTAAAACACTTTTACATTTTCTGAACTTGATTTTACAATGTAATCTGAAAACCTCAGGACAAAAATCTGTCCCAAGAAATTATGTCCTTTCTATGCCTGTGCCTAAACAGCTTGTGAGAAGTTCCCAAGCTTAGAAGCTGGGTTCAAAAATCAAGAAAAATCCTAGGAGAGAGTCTTTCTTCTTTCAAAGTTGCTCATTCATCTCAACTCAAGATGCTTCATACATCCCACCACCCACCTGCTGCTGCAAACATTCAAAGAAAACTGAAAAACACTTGCATTCACCAGATTATGATGATATCCTTGAACTAAAAAGCAGTTAAAATATTTTGAAAATTATATGCAACTGCTTCCTTAATGCTTATGGGCTCTTTCAAAGAAGTCTCTTGATCTACTGCACAACTGCCTATCACTTTGAACAGTGAACTGGCTGTCCTGAAGCATTCTGCTCAAGAAACTCAAATTGTAGCAAGCAAAGATTTAAAGGAATGTGATGCTAAGGAGTCCGATAGTCTCATCTGCTGCTGTCTGAAACTGAAAATGCATATGTGATTGCCTTATCATGCATGTCTCTCACTGCCTGGTTGTAATCAGTTCTTGGTCTCCTTAGTTCTTCTGGGGTGCTCTGCAGGAAGTGAAAAAGGCTGTCCCAGATGAATGGCATTCTCCTGGCTGTGGCTCTGTACAGCCATTTGCATTGTGAGCCTTTGCATATCTATTGCTTTCACCTTGAGACACTGAGTGTTAAAATGAAGCTCCAGGAACTGCACCGAGTGAACTCAAAGAGGACTTTAGTAGTATCTTCAGCATGCATGTAAGGTGCTTAACCCCACAGTCCCCAGTGGTTTGGTGGCTGCTCTGATCACCATCTGGAACCTATATTTGCATTTAGGCTGCATATTCTGCAGGACACTTTCAAGCCTACCCCACTCAGAAGCATGCAGCAGCATTTAGGAATTATCCTGTGCATTATCAGTTCTGTGCATTATATCATCCTATTACTTGCTTTAGGATTCTCAATGAAATATGCATTAAGTTAGGATTAACACAATTAGATGAAACTAAAGATTTCACTGGAAAAACAGAAGTATTGTAGCAAAAGGGTTAGGAAAGTCTCTGGAGCTACAACTGCCTCCCTGGTTATGCAGAGTTTATGCAGGATTAATAGGTGGAACAAACTATCCACCTTTAGGGAGATATTCACTGTGAGATTCCCTGAAATGAAAATTTCCATTCTGTGATTAACCAAGTGAAAAGGGAAATTACACCTAATGAAACCACCTAAAAACCTGCACACATGCACACACACATTTCCCACATAACAAAACAAAAATGCATCATGAAACCTACAAAACCAGTCCCCACCCTTTAGCTAGCTGAACAAGTAAATTTGTTTAACTTTTTGCAGGAATTAATCAATATATACCCTTTACCTGATTTATCACATCGTTTTATCTCTGTTTTTTCCAGGACCCTTGCACTGCTCTGAGCATCAAACAAACAGAATGCAGAGAAAGCATTTTGGTACCATTTGGTACTTGCGTTATTCTTGTAGTTCAGCATGAGCCCCACTGCCTCATTTATTGCAAAATGTCCAATCTTCATCTAGAAAATAATTATTGCTATTCTTATGGGCACAGTGTCTAAACATATCACCAAAAAAAGGCCTTAATCTCAAAATACCTCAGTGAGAAGACATGGCCTTATTTTACAGTTCCTATTTAACCACAAAGGAGGTTACAAGGCTGCACTGGTGCTGTCTGTCTGGCTCCTGTCTCCAGCAACAAGTGCTTCAGGCTGTCAGAGCCATGTGGGGCTCCTGAGCAAAGGGAGATTCAGGAAGCTTCTGGAAAACATACTCCAGAATGCCAATGACGCCTTCTCCTAATCTGGCCCAAAGTCTGATTTTATCTCAAAATTGTACTTTACTGATTGTTATCTGAAAGTGAAATTGCTGGACCATCAATGTTAACAATCCATCATGGCCCTCCACAACCACTGGGGTCTACAGGAAAAAAGCAGCCACTGTTTTAGCCTCATCAATCTGATTGCGACCAAGTCTCTTCCCATGCATCCTCAGAAAGGTCTACACAACAATTAGCATATTGCATACACCACTACTATTTAAAAAATATAATCAAATGGAAGGCTCCATGTCTCCTTCTCCCAGCTGCAGCACCAAGCTCAGGGAGAGCTGCAGTGAGGGCAGGCCCTATCCAAGGGATCCTCTTCCACCCCACAGCTGATGCTGTGCCAAGGCAGCAGAGTGAGCTCGCCCTCTGCACATTGGGCTTCATGTCTGTCTAAACAGCTGGAAAGTGAACTACAGTGATCAAGATGAGTTACCACATTTAAGAGTTCCCTAGGTGATTACTAAGACTGTGTCTAGATGTATTCCCAAGGGAGAATTTAGTATTTAGGAATACCAGTTATGCTCCCTTGGCAGAAGGGCTTGATAAACAAAGGATGGGCAGTTTGCACCAAAGTTCTTAAGTCATGCATGAAGTCTCAGTACTGAAATTACGTGGGCTGTATTGACCACAGAGCCAAGCAAAAAAGTCAGTCATGAAAACCTGACATGTATGAAACACAGAAATCCAGTGTTCAGAATTCATGAGCTATTCAGTCATTCGGGGTATTGGGGAGTTCCTGCTCAGCACAGGGATTCTTTGACTGATTGTAAATTGTGCTTTACTCTGATTTGCCTGCTTCCTATCATTTTCATTTGGAGACTATCCAAAGCACCTGCATATTCTTCTGTCTCTTTTTGAATCCTGCACATGTTCCTGAAAAGATGGTTGCACCGAAATGTATACAAATGGTGACAGACCACACCATATGCTGTGGAGGTGATGCTGTGCGCTTGCTGCCATCCCAAGCAAAATGCTTTTTAATCTCTCCCTTTGCCCAAACTAAGGGGTATCAACCATGTCCTGGTGGACAGTTTACAGGACCTGCTGGAATTCTCCACATCCCCAAGGAAGCCCAGGCCCAGGAAGATGACCTCTCCCCATCCTCACCCTGGCCAGGCTGGGCATCCAGCGCCCAGGGCTGGGACATCCATCCAGCTCTCAGGTGCTGTAGCAGAGGCAAACCTTCTGTAAATCAAGGATGGGGCCAAGGTACTTGGTGGTAGAAAATAATTCAATACTAGGTAGAAATTGACCTTTAAAAGTCAGATGGAAGGGCACTGCTACACTTCAAAGAAAAGGGTTTGGGGCTAAATGTCATATCAGGAAAAAGACTTCCATTCACCATTCAGATTCTTTGCTTGCAGTTCATAACAGTATGGACTGATGGATGCAAGAAAGTGAAATATGCAGCAGAGCAGCATCTCACTGGGTAAGGTGAAGGCCTTATCTGCCATATCACAAATCACTAGACTTCCCTTTGCTGTCTAGTTAAATAAATACATAATTGTTCTGCACAAACTGGAACAGCATAAAAAAAAAAAAGACATACAGCATATCTCCCTCCCACCTGGAAGCTTGTCTTTAAGGTTAGAGATGTAAATAAATAAAGCTTGTGTGGATTTCTGAGATGATTCATTTTAACTTCTGCAGATAGACTGATTAAAGCCAGCTGGGTATTTCCACGCATAATTGCAGAACAAAACACAGACAGGAGTGGGATGGGAGAATCCATCCCTGCCTGTGCTGAGCTATGAGAAGCAATTTGCTGTGCAGAGCACCAGCTCACTTGGCTTTGAAGGTTGTGTGGTGGCTGAACAAATTCATTCTACCCATCCTAGATGGGCAACCAGCCTACACTGTTATCTGGGCTTCTTCCACAAGCAGTGGAGAAAGACTGGGCCTTCGAAGAGTGACCCACCTACCTACTTGTCATATTGGATAAACGATTCCTTGGCAGCTCCTCTCTTCTCTGATTACCAAGAAAGCTGAATGATGAGCTCAGAGCAGTTATCCACCAATTAAATGGCAAACAAGAGGTGACAGGAATTGCAACTTCATGCTTGATTTGATTGTTACAGTTTCCAATTAGCATGTGAAGTGTAGGTACCACAGTGTTCAGGATTAGCATGTTTGATTCTTACATTTCTACTGATATCAAGAACAATATAGATTCTGGTGAAGGATAAGAGCCCTAAATTCTTTTGAGGTCTTGGATATTGGAATTTCACAAGCAAATTACACACAAAATAATCTTCTTAAAAATCCATAACTACACATAACTAAGATAATGAGATGTTTCCTTCAAAAAATCCACAAAGTGGTAAAGTTTTGTAGAGGAATTACTTACTCAGCACTACTGGTATCATTTTGTAGCCGGATAATTTATTGTGCCTATGCTGCTAAATTGTTTTGATTTGCCACTGATTTCATTTCCGCTTGGAATATATGAACAAATGAAAAGAAATTCACATAGGTAAATAAAATTTGAGTAAACAAAAATAGTGGTTTGTGATTAAACACCTTTCATATTTTAGCTGTGGTAGGAAACTAGGTTGGTAAGAACTTGTAACTGGGAAAGTTCTACTATTTTATCTCAGGCCAAACAATTTCTCACAATTCATGTGCAGACAGACTTTTGTGCCTCAAAAATCAGGGAAAAACATGTAATGGGCTGTGGTAGTTCTCCCCCAGTGCCAGAACAGTAAGCATCCCAATTAAATTTTTGCTTCATGGAAGGAAGAAAGGAAGGAAGGATTTCTGCTACTGGAGCATAAAACGGATTTTGGCTAGAAAGAAGATAGACAAGATATTCAAAAACCCCCAAGAAATTTGCACACCAAAGTCTCATTAAAGTCAACAAGACTTTGATTTCCAAGTTACTTGTGAAAATTCTCTCTGATGATGCCTACAAGTCTTTCAACATTTATCTTAAACAAGTGCTGACACATCACTCAAAAGCAGATCTGGGGTAGCAACAAGTTTTGGTAACCCCTCAAGACATTTCAAAAGCCTCACCCACAAGAGACACAAAACTTCTGGCATGTCCATATGTCTGGAATTTTCAGTCTGCATCATGCATTTGTCTATTTAGGGTAATTAAGGGCCTGCCTCTGAAGGCAGCACTGCGAGGGACGGGCGTCTGGATGCGCAGCAGAACCGACTCTGCTGTACCCACCCCGCGGCAAGCGCGGGGCAGCTCCGTGCTGCACTGCCAGCCAAGAGGAGCAGGCAACACGGCTCAGCCTTCACACTCCATCCTCCAGAGGCCTCACCGTCACCTGGCTCAGCCAGCCACGCTGCCAGATCTGTTTCACAAATGCCCAAGAATAAACACAACCAGAACATTTTCTGCTAAACCATTTTTTAACTTGTTCTCCACTACCTCCAACACACCCTTCAAAGATTTTGTACTTGGTGCTCGTCCCCACTTAGGCTGGACGAGGCTGGGTGAATAATGAAGAAATAGAGGCTGGGATTGGTTGGATAAGACGTTAGCTAGGAGGATCCATGCCCTAGCTTCCTGAAAAGCCAGTATTTAAACACTGTACACATAAAATGCTTAAATGGATGTAAAAAGGAAGCTGTGATGTTGCAGAGACTGCAAGACTGAACAGCAGCCCTATCAGAAAAGCAGTGTGAGGTATTCAGGAATAGCCAGGTTTTCCCTACTAATGAAAGGATATTTTCTGGAAAAGTTTCAGATTTGAGGTTTCTGGAGTTTGGCCCTGAAGGGTATGGGAACTGGAAGAGCTGTAAATGTGTTAAATATCAACTTTTTAATGACACTATCATTCAGCATCTACTTTCCATTCTGAGATTACAAAGAGAAATGATCTCACCTTACTAGGGTGTAACTACAACATGCTGCTGCAGCTCAGGTCTCCCTGTTTTTTCCAGTTTTCTCTGGTTAGAGAATCCCAGGAGATTACTGTATCTGTGGCCTTAATGGAGCATCCTGGAGATGTCTCTGTGATCACTGGGCACCGCCTGCCAACAAGAAATTTTGTCTAACCTCTGGGCCCAGATTCCAAATGGGAAATTCATTCTAATGTCTCAGGAAATTACATCTTCTGACATAGATAAAAGATATTTCTTCATTGCATGTGACTATGGTTCATTGCTATCACACAGACAGACCAGCCCACTCCAGTACATACTTCTAAATCCAATGCTACAAATCCACCTCAGATTTTTCTCTTGCAGATACTATGCAGAAAGAGTGAGAGAAAAGAAAAAAAAAGTTTTTTCTGGCTTTATGCAGAAAGAGAAAAAAAAAAAAGTTTTTTAAAAATGCCTTTTTGCTTCTGATTCAGTCACAAGAATTTTACCAGGAAATAACTTGTGAAATTGCTGGTAAAGAGGTAAGACTTCTGAATCGGATGTTTTAAGAAGGTGATCCAATGGCTACTCTTCTCTCCTAGAAAACAAGTTTCTATGTGTGTTCTAGCTTTTTATGCTAAAGCACATGGTTTATGCAATGCTGAGACTGAGAATATCCCACCCTATGCAAACTCCTCTCGGCATTTTGGTGTCTCTGCTGTTAAGAGTGTGTGCATTCAGTGTTCCTTGAGGATGCCTGATGGGAGTCATTCTGTTCACTGCTAAACCAGCTTTCTTTCTACACCTTCAAGCAACAGCAAAAGGTTGAAGACCATGGCTGTGCTTCCAGCATGCACACAAACCGGGAGCACAGAGCCGTGGGGTCAGTCACTCAGAGGTGGAAGTTCTCCAGTCTTTCCTCCCCTTCCTCCACAGCCCTGCTGCTGGCCCAACGCTGCTGCACAGTACAATGGACCTGTGAAATAAGCCCACGGGAAAAGCCAGACCAGCGATTAAAGCGATTGCTGCCCCAGATGTGGCCCCAGCGGGGCTGGCGGGGAGGGAGCTGCGGCCGGAGCCTCCTCGCCAGCTCCGCTATCGGAGCGCTCCCAACGCAGTCCTGGCTTGTGCCTCCCCTGCGCTGACTGTGGGCTCTCAAAGAACAGAGATGTTTAACTAGATTTAGAAAGGTAATAAAGAATGAAGCCAGCAGGCTGCAAATGGATAGACTGTGCTGTAGATAAGAGGCACAGCTAATTCTGGTTTTAAATAACAATAGGGACAGCAGACCCACTGGCAACAGCCAGAGCATTTCTTCAAATTATGCGTTCTCTGACTTTTCTTTTGCTACTGGAGGGCCCAACTGCAAACTATTTTTAGTAATGTTACTTTGTCAATGCCCAGCCGTGAATTGGGGTCCCACTGTGCTATTCAAACCTTAAATAAAGGCTGGTTTCTGCCCAAAGACTCTGAAATCCAACTTGCAAAAATCCCATAGGTTTAAATGCCAGAAAGAACTACATTAGCAGTACTTTGGTTTATTGTCTTTTATTACTTACTTTACTAAATTTTATTTACTTCGTTTGCAGCAGTTGGAGTAGAATGATGAAAAAAAAATTTCCAAGCAAAAGACTGGGAACAACTCTGCAGTGCTGCTAGTGAAATAACAAGCCTTTTCAATGAAATAAAGTGTAAGCATTGAACAGCCCAAAATGGCTTCTGCAGAGCCACAGCAGTATTGTATGCAAATATGTAATTTAGTTGTTTTTATGTAACCTGGCTATTTTGTAACCACAGAAGTAGAGATTAGACAAATGGGGCATATGCCATTTCTAAAGAAACTATGTGGGAAAAATATGCACTGCAGTTACAATCCCGGTATTTAAAATTAGCTACTCAGAAAACACATTGCCAGCTAACAGCAAATTATTCAGTTTCATTAATGATACTGATTTGGAGTAGAATACACAGAAATTAAAGTCTATATATGTACACGACCTTAAAACAAATTTTAATGAACAGTGATTATCTTGCTTCTATCGAGTGCTGCTCATCCAGGTGTGCTTTACAAACCAACTGCACAATCACGTACTCATTTGCCCATGAACAAAGGAGTTCACTGTGTCTATCACTAGACAGCCATCATCTCTGCTGTGACAGCATGAGGTGCTCAGAAGCATGCACAGCACTTTAAAAACACTTTTACACAATAAATGCAAAATATAGACAGGTTCTGTGTCTAGAATCTAGACTGGCAAAGTGTCTACAGTATCTCTAGCTAAAATGTCACAAGAAACATACATACATACACACACATATATCACACAAAATCTTCTGATCATGACTGTATATATAAAATATATAAATGATTAGGACTAAATACCTACATTCTACAAATCCAGCAACTCATCCATACCACCATGCCAAGATATCATTTGCAATGACCTTTAAAGAAGATGACCCCTATTCCCAGAGAGCAGACTGCCCGCAGGACAAGTGACTAAGGACATTAGCTCAGGACTGAATATCTTTGCACAACTCCAGTCCACCTGATCCAACATTAAAAACTGTTTTGAGACCATGTTTTTGCACCCTATTCTGACACTTAGCTTCCAAAATTTTTGCAGCAGCCTCTAAGAGGTTTTTGGAAAGCTTGATAACCTTTTCCACTAAAACTAAGCCATTCTGACAGCCAAAAGTTTAATTGGATCTCTCCAAATGGTCATTAAAATCTGTGGTAGGGATCTGGATCAATTCTGAAACCAAAGCCCAGGACAGAAGCACCACTAAAAGTGACAGCAGCTGATTGTTTGAAATATCTGTTCCCCATTACACAACATTAGCTACTTATATTATGTAACACATGCAACCCAAAGTCTACCTACCACGCTTGGTATTTTTGGGCTGCTGTACCAGCAAAGGTCTTGCAAATGAAAGTGTGGCCCAGATTCATTCAACTATTTTTAGACACCTACTGCTGTTAACTATTTATGTCTGCAGACTGCACAGTGCAGAGCCAGTCCCTGCCTCTGGCCCCCATCACCAAACCTGGCTGCTCTCAGGAGGTCCTTCCTGCTGGCTACAGTGGAACACCAAGAAATCTGTGACATACCTGCAGGTAGGTGGGACCTCAACATTTGATTTAGTGATGCAGAAGAGCAAAGTTTTCACTGAAAGCATAGTTCAGTTGGAGGGGACCTACAGTGATCATCTAATCCAATGGCCTGACCTGTCCAACCATAATCTCATTTAACATGTGAGAAAATGAACTGTGAGCTGTGCTGCGTCTACAGAGCTGAGGGGGAAAACCAGTAACAAAACTATTCTAGTTAACTAAGGCTCAACGCATGGATCTGAAGACACAGGGAACAGATTTTTTTGAGAAATGCACTGCCATTCTAACACACTGATGTGTAATAGCACACTCTAAAAATGTTTCACAGGAGTTATTGTGAAAGACAGGATAAGTTTGGGAACTTTGCCTTTTGAAGACCATGACTTCTGATGGTTTCTGATAGTAGCTTGCCCGGTGCTTGCATCTCTGCAAGGCAGCAGAATTACTGACTTTGTTGGGAATGACCAAGATTCCCTGCTTAAACTCCAAGTTATGATAAATCACTGTTAACTCTAGTGCTGGCTATAAATTGTGGTAATATTTTATCTGAGATTTTAAGGACCAGACAAAGGATTTGGAAGGCTGGAATAGAAGTTGTGCCTTGTTGACCCATTTCCCTGTTAACTCTATACAGGTTCCTTGATTGTTGGACCTCTCTTTTCTTTAAATAAAAATCTGTGAATGTCTGACACCAGCTATCTGCCAGCAGGTAAATGTCCTGCTGTGACTGCACAGCAAATTACCTCACTCTAGTCTGACTGGCACTGATGGAGCTCTCTTCACCCAGAAGCACACCCATCCTCTTACTTTTTTGGACTTTATAATCTTGGATTTACAATCTCCCCATGCCATAGTACTTGCTTAATGTAAGAAAGGGACAAAACATGCGTTTGTACATGTGCAGACACTATGAATGAGGATATAGCAAATTCTCCAGCAACTCTGGGGGATCTAAAAGCATCCCCTGTAATCCTGCTGCATCAGAGAATAGCCAGAACCTGGTTTCTAATGTCATCTACCACCCTTTCCCCACATTACATATTTGGAACAGTCTGCAAACTTAATATTGAATGTAAAATCAAATTATGTAAACAGCCAATCTCATTTCAGAAGAAACATTAAATTCAGTTTCAAGGTAGGATATCTAGATTGGGGAAGATTCCATTCATACTTCTAGAGGTTTATTCCCCAAAATAAAGGTCTTTTTAATGCTGATGATTTGCCCCAATTAGAGTCACTGATGATCAAGATGGAAGGGCCAGAAGAAGGACGAAAATACCTCTGAACATGAAATCAGGGCCTATGGCATGCAGACTGCACTTTGTATAGACAATCAAATCTGCCTCTTATTTGAAACCTCTCTATCTGGATATCAGATTTTTATCTTGTCTCTCTGTGTTGGCACTGATAACTGTATACACCCACCTTGTCAGCAGCCCCAAACAAAAATATTTTTCACTCTTTCAGCTTATCCTTGGTGTGTCACGATGCATGCCAGACTTACCTTTGAAAGTCTGTATTTAAGTCCTTCTGTTTTGTCTGAGTAACACATAGGAAATTTGCTCAAGGTAAGACTAAAATGGACTCACAGTAATACTTAACCAGGGATGATTTATTTAAAAACACACTCTCATCTCCATACCTATCCCATGCAAGCTAAATGCTTTAAAAAAATACTTTGGTTGTTACTAGTGCACCTGAAACCTGCTGCCAATTTTTTAGGTTGTCTGCCATGTATTTTGTCTTTAAGTAAGCCAGTCTCAAAACAAAACAAAATCCATCATAAGCACCCATAGAATGGTAGTGAAAAAGGATTTCATTTCTGATTTGCAGAGATGTTCAACGGTGGCAGCCTCCTTTAGTTTCAGGAGAGAGAAAGTGAAAAAAACAACCCCAAATATAATGGAGACAGAACATAGCTGCATAAAAATGTTAAAAAAATAAACTGGTGACAACAGAGTTTGATCATTTATGTTTACCTAAAAACAAGCAAGTAGACAAATTAAGTAGATGCATGCTCTGTGTATACATTAATGTTAGTATAGCACATCTACAAAGTAACTTCCCATTATACACTCCTTAAACTACTATGAATTTGTTTGGCATCTGCATGCCAATGGAAGGAATGAAGCAGTCAGTGATATCAATTGTTGTTAAAATTCTATTTAGAACAATTATTATATTCATGCGAGCTGAAATTCTTTACTGTCCATAGTCAGCTTTGAGCTCTAAAATCCAAGTCCCTAGGATACATACATAACTTACATTAGACTGTAAGGCTGTGGCTGTAAAAGAATATTAAGGAGGAACTCTTGCCAAAATAGTACTAAATAATTCCTTTCTAGTTAAGGTTAAAATTATGGCTGAGAGAGTAGAGGCTTGCTAATTCACTCTAAGGATTGAAAGATCCACTGCAAATTACTGAATTTTCCAACTAAGTGAGAAACGCATTAAAAAAGCAAGTGTAATTTATCACAAAATGCACTTTGCTCATTTATTTTGACAACTGTTATTTAAATTATTTATGCCCTTCCATCATGTACTAGTAAATGTACTGTAGCCTGTTTTGTAAAAATAGTCATCAGTGAGATTAGAGTAACACAACATCCGCTATTACACTTTGCTTGGAGGTGAACAGAAATCAGCATTTTGTGCCTTGCAGGCACAAAAAGACTTTCAGAAAAGGGCAGTCGTGGTGGTTCTTGGGTTTTGTTTATTTTGTTTCACACAATGCTAAACCTACAGCAGCTACCACTGTTTCAAACATTTATACTGAAGCTTTAGTGTTCATAGAAGTGGGGCTACTTATTTAAGCATCTATTTAATGGCTTAATAATATGGTACTAGGTTTCCTTCACTGAAAATTTTCATTGGTGCCCAGGAACAAGGTTCTAAACCTGAAAGCAGTCATAGGAGCTTTGTTTGAACGGGCTGATGAATATTAGCAAGTACCTAGCTTTGATTTAGTGCATTTCTTTAAAGGAAGAGGAAATTTGCCTTTGCCCTGTTCTTTTTTCTAGGCTATCAGCAGGAACAAAACAGAAAGCCACACCTTCCTCTCCTGAGCAGTAGTTTGAATTTACAAACTTGGATCACAGGCACAAAATTGAAGTTAGTGTACATGAGAAAGGAGAAAAGTTAAAGCAGATTTGGCTCTAGTCATTCCTGGAATCAAGTTATGTCAAGACTGTGAAACACTGAGGGTGTTGGCTGGAGTTGCATCACAGTCAACCTACGCTTATGAACACCATGTACTCAGGAAACCAGGGAGTTGGGCATCCCATGAGGATTAGCACAGCAGGCTTGTCAGTGCATGTGCTTCCAGCCATTCTAGCAAGCATTACTATTCTGAAGAAGCAAGAGGAAAAAAACCCCAAAACCCCAGCTCTCCATCTCCTTAGTAAAAGATTAACAATTGTGAAAGATGCTGGACTGACAACCTGAATTAGGAATATGTGGGGTTTGTGAGGGGTTTAGGCATTGGTAACTGTGCAAGGTACATTGCAGGAGATCTTTGGGTGGGAGCTGGAGAACTTCTTGAGACTCCTTTTCTCCATTACACAGAGAAATCAGATCCACCAGTCTAACCTTACTGTTGCATTCACCCCACCAAATTTACACCTTAACTAATGATGATTATTAATTCCCCTAATTACATGAGATACCTGAATTAATGATGGTGCTTCTCAATTAGTGCAGTTATCCTTGGCACTTGGTGCCTCAGCAGATGCTACAAATCCAGGCCCTGCAGTATTATCTTCTCACTTACATGCACTCATGATTGAAGGTACTGAATATCCTTTCTGTGCAAGGTTAAAAAAATGGCCTTGAAAATACTTACTGTGAAATCAAAGCTATTCTCTCCTAAAGCTAATAATTAGCAAATGAGCTTTAGCATGTGTTTGGGGCTTTAAAATCTGTCCCCAGCCTGTGGGCATGGAGCTCTGTGCCTCACAGGGGAAGAGAGCTGACCTCTCCGCAGGACAGAGGGAGATTCTGGGCTTCAGGAAAGCAACAAGCTTTAAAAAGCAGTCATTAAACTGTAATTTAGGGGAAGAGGGGGAAAGTGGAAAAAGATTTATAGATAATCTCATCAGTCATGTGCATCAGCTTCCAGTATGCTGAATCACCCTTAGCTGTTTCAACGTGTTTCCTTCTACTTTTTCTTTGTGGTTTTTTTGGGTTTGGTTTTGTTTGTTTGCTTTTGGGATTTTTTTACAGTTTTGATTTCGGGTTGGTTTTTTCAGTGGCATAAACTATTCTCTACTTAATATGGTAAGATGAAGTCAAAGACACTTAGGCCTTCGTCCTGAGTTCATTCATTCTTTTAATTTTTTTCTGCTTCCCAGGATCTGTGGAAACCTAACCAGTTTCCTCTTCAATGTTACCTGTCTGAAGGGCACCCACAGGCAGATGTAGCAAGTTTATCCCATGCACTCCATCCAGTCTGACCCTCTTGTGCAGATAGACGCTTTTAGATAAGCAGGTTTCCAAGCAGGAGAGCTAAATTTAACCCTGGAAGTGGCTGTGGGATAGCCTTTGGTCCAAACCAGTTGGATGTCCACATCAAACTGAAAGCAGCCTCATGAATGAGCTGCTCAGGCGTGACTCACATTTCTGTGCCATTTACAACAAAAAACAGTTAATGTTCCCCTGTCTCTTCCTCTGCTCTCTTCCCATGTGCAAATTAATGCAATTCAGTGATTATTTATTAGATAACTTATACTTCCTGCTGTATAAGGTGAGACAGCTGTGGCTGTATCAGAGCTGTTTGCTTCCACAGGTGGGATCCTTCCTCCAGGAGCAGGACTGAGTTCTCTTGAACCAGGGCTGAAGGCAGGGCTGTCACCAGTGGGGACTATCAGATTAGTTTTGCACCATGGACAGATGTTTTCCTCCAGATTTAGCTGGAAGCTCAGTTTTTCAGCCTGCAGCCATTTGTAGCCTGAAGCCTGGTGGCCACAGTCAGTCTTGTCTTGGTTACCTCTCACAGCCCCCCACAACAAACCCCAGCTCCCAGAGGCTGCAGCCGCTTCCCAAACCCCTGCTTTGAGCAATAAAACCACCACATCAATATTTCTGGAGCATGTGTGTGTGCATGCAGGGGATAGTGCTCTTTTAACTCCCAGCTGGATCTCATTAAGATCAGGCTAAGATTGCAGCACAGAATCTCTAAAACAGCCTAGAGAAAAAAAGAAAGATACTGTCAACTACTATTAGCTAACCTGGGACTGTAGCAGTAGTTTTGTGCACCTAACAGCAAATTATTAAACACACTTCAACTACAAATACAAATTGAGAAGCAAATCTTCTTAAGGTCTGCAAAACTCAATCTTAAAATTCTAGGTGCACTTCTATAGTTAAATTACAAAGCACTAAACCTAACATTAACTTGTTCTGGGCAATCTTAAAATAGTAGATTGCTGGATCTAAGCTTTTGGGTGTTCTCAGTTAACTGCTCCTGAAGAAATATAAAAATGGTTCATTACATCTATAATTAGAGCAAAACTTTGCCCTGTACTTTTCTCTCCTGGCTGGAGGAGACAAGTTTGGATGTATTATGTGAAACCAAGAAAATGGACATGAATCTTAAAGTGTCTGAGCAATAAAAGGTCTTGAGTTAAAGTCCATACAGCCTTACCCAGGACTGTGCAGGTTTGTCTCATGCAAGACCAGTTTTGTGTACAGCCATACACATACATATATACACATACGTGTATGTATGTGTATTATATGTATTATTATATATATAATGCATGCTTATATGTACATCCACAATTACATATGTAGAGATAAATAACTCAGCAGAAAAGGAACTTTCAGAGTACATTTAAAAATAGAAGCTCTTGCACACACATAAAATTACTTTTCAAAATATTCACACTTTTCCATATTTCTACTATCACTTTGTCTATCAACAGTTTTGCCTTTGTATAAAATTTGAAACTCTGATCTTGATGATACACATGATAAAATACACTGCCAGAGATCACAGAATATTGACAATATTGTCAGTCTCGGCAGAAGATGAGAGTCAGACTCCCCTCCACAAAAACATAAGGCTGGGTGAAAAATCAATCTGAGAGATTGACCCGCTCTCTGATTTTTCAGTTGTTACCAGTCACATTTCCAAGCTGTTCTCTCCAGACCATGAAGGGCCAGAAACTTCTTTTTTATTGCTTAATGAAAGCTGAAAACTCATAATTTCACATGACTTCAGAAGCAGTGACTCAAAGAGAAATAACAAAAATTGTCACAGTCACAATAAACCATACAATTGGTCACAGTTTCAAGAATTTGAGGGTTGAAGTGCTACCTTCAGAAGTAAGTCAGGCAGACAGACTTTTAAGCAAGGCAAGAGATGTAAAAAAAAAAAATCTGGAAAATAATTTTTTCATAAGAGAACAGAGAGAATATTGCTGTTCTATAAAGAACTTCAATACTGCATGGATATTTTATAAACTTTTCTGCACGGAATGCAGCAATCACAATTTATTTTTAAATTCACCTGCTTTAACCCAGTACATGTAGAAATGTTTTCAGGTAGGGGATTTCTCTTGGAGGAAGTAATGTATCTGCTATCCCATGCTTTGCTATGGAATCAGATGTAGTTCCTGGTTCTTGATTGCATTTGCCACTGTATTGCAACATTTTATGATTAAGTCAGTAAACTTTACAATATTTAAACTGCTGTTCTGATTAGAGTTTAAATTTTGTGGAGAGTAGGAGTGTTACTTTCAAAAGCACTCGGCTTAATTTTTCTTCTACTGTAATACATGACTGATTCAGAGAAGTAACACAGCAATACCAGTTATTTAGAGCTGAAAAAAAAAATAACCCCTTCTATTCGCCCTCTACTGCTTTTTCTACTGTTTTCTAGCCTACTGATTTTCTTGAACTTTTAAAAATTTCCTCTCATAAAGTGACCATTTGGACAAAAGATTTGCAATATGAAAACAGAAAGAGCCATTCCCATGATCATGCAATGCAAAATTTAAAAAAAAAAAATCAATACTTCTGAAAGACCAGTAGACGCTTCTGTTTACAAAAATGACTTTTAGGGTCAAGACTGCTTCTGGAAAAGTACCATGTTTCTCTTACAGCCTATTTTAATACTGAAGGCAGAATTTACAATGTTAAAAAGGAAGTGAAACAATAACAAGCTAGACATGTAAGGATTCCTAAACTGCTATCTAGAGAATGAGTCATATCTTCATTTACAGCTAAGCTTGGATTAAGCAGCAGATCTGAAAGCAGAAAAATAAAACCACAACTAATGTCCAAAGATTAACTTCTCATCTCAGAGAAAAAGTAAAATAATTTCACTATATATCTCTCAGTGTTTGCTCTGTTAAGCAAAATGAATTATGAAGATGATGAAATTTTAGAAAACATGAAATATCTAATTATTAAAAAAATTTTGCTAAAACCTATGATATAAAGGCCTTGTTTCCTGAAATGCACCAAGAGATTTACATTCTTTTACACAGAAAATAATGCATTCAAACACCCGTTCTGCAGACTGCAATTTCAGGGACAACAAAAGACTGAAAACCATTCTATAAAGAATTTCAGAACCATTCAATTCTCCACAGCCTGTGCTAGATCTGGCCAAAAAGGGCAAGAGATGTCTGACATATATTGATCCTAACCTATGAGTATCATAAAATCATTGAGTGCTGTGGAACTTTAGAAGATCATCTTGTTTCAACCTCCTGCCGTGGGCAGGGAATCCTCCACTAGACCAGGTTGATCATGGCTGCATCCAGCCTGGCCTTGGACACTTCAAGAGTTGGAGCATCCACAACTTCCCTGGACAATCTGTTCCAGTGTCTCACCACCCTCACAGTCAAGAATTTCTTCCTAATAGAATCTAATTTATTCCTTGTATTTCAGTGAACAGAAATAAAGTTAAACAAAATAAATGCTAAACCATATAAAACTTGAAAGAAAATACTCAGCTGCTTTTGCCTAGGGATTGCGTAACTAATTTAATTAAAAACCCAAAGCATAATAAGAGCTTGATCTAAATATGAGGTTGCTCATTTGCACAAGAATTTCCTTTTTGTAATATCAAGATATTTTCCCTTTCTTCATTATCTTTTGACAAAATGACACCAGGCAGCATTTCACAGGCACTGCAGGTGAGGTTACATGCCATTTGCCAAACCCACTTGCACAAACTGCTCCCAGGGTTTCTTGTTTTCACCAGATGGTGTTAGGGTGGGATTGGTGGTGGGCACCAAACCTGCCTATTTCTGTACTGATCCTTTCTGAAAGACTTGCTGACAGCAACATGTGAAAAGCAGAGCTGTGAAGTCGTGCCTCCTGTGCGTGAACTGGGTTTTTCACAGCATCAGTCAAGTGTCTGGAAAAGAGAGCCATCCCCCGTATGCTCCCCGTCTCCTTCCCGAGCCCCTTCCAAACAGTTCAAAACAAGTCCTGACACCCGCCAACGTTTTTTTGAATATATATTATCATGCCAAGGAATCTTGATTCTTTGGGCTTTGTGTTACATTTCAAAACAATACTGGTCCTGGGACAGTGAGCAGTGCATTCATTCTTTAATTTACAACAGACTTCATACATAAAGATTTATCATAGATTTTGTTTCACGAGACCCAACAGAAAACACAACTGGCCTGTCAACGCTGCAATGGACTTGCTGTGCAATTTTTGGGAGGATTGTAAACAGAAGGTGACTTAAGATAGAAACCTGATTTTAACTGAAATTATTCAGGACAGGGAAAAGTAAGCTCTTCATGATCATCATGCCATCATCCTAGATTAACTTTTACCTAAAATGAAGGCTTACTGGAGGGTGAGTGATTTTTGAGCCATTTCATCATGAGAACTTTCCTCAAGTAGCAGGCATTCCTTCATCTCACTTTCAGAAGGCAAACTACCGAGTGCATTTGGGCAAGTTCGAAGAAGGGATACCTTTCAGTCCTGCCAAAGTTTTCTTGCAGAGCAGATATTTTCAGAAAAATATTTGGTCCAATTATGATCTAACCTATTGAAATCTTTAATAGCATACAATGCCTATGTATCTTATAATTTTTGATAATAATGATCTTAAATATTGAGCAGATGCTTATTCATAACCCTTTTTACTCCTTTTCTCTTTTTGTTTTAGTCTTCTCTACATTGCAATTCAGTTCATCTCTTTTCAAACTACACTTAAACTGAAAACGCACAAAGAAAAACCTGCCTGCACTTGTTCAATACTATTTTGTAGTTAAGGTTAAAAACAATGAAAGGTCTTTCATTGTATGCACACCTTCACTTGGACTGAACATGTCAGACTGCCTTCAAGCACTGGCTGTGAATGCCAGGAAGGCTGTAACATTGAGATTGCAATTTTTGGGAAAGCTGCATTTCATTTGCCTTATCTGGATATGAACATGTATCAGCCAAAAAAGTGTTCTTTAAGTTTTTTGAAAGAAAAACTTGCAGAAAGAGGAAGTGAAAGTTAGGTACCCAACCACACTATTTTTGCATCTAAAAATGACCCAGCATTAACAAGGATGGATCACTCCCACATTCCACCTCATGGAATGGCACCCACAGACTTCCAGCATTTGGAGGCTTAGGCTCCTTAATCAGAAACTGCCATCTGACTGTGAGAGCCAAATGCTGGTGGTTCAGCAAACGAGTTCCTGGTGTGCCAGGCTAAAGAATGACAAGGTCTAACTGTATCATAGAAAACAAGTGGATCCTTCCATTTTATCTAAAATTCAATGTGTTCTGTCCACCTCTCCCTAGGAAACAAACTAATTCCAGTGAGTCTCACAACCCATTGTTGTCAGTCCCACGAACTTCAGCAAAGGAAAGCACAAAATCCTGCCTCCAGGGAGGAATAACCTCAGGCACCATGACTCAACTCAGGCAAATGTCAGCAAGGTAGCTTTGCAAAAATGGCCCTGGGAGTCCTGGTGGACACCAAGCTGACCATGAGCCAGCACTGGGCCCTTGCAGTGAAGGTGGCCAGCAGCCTCCCAGGCTGCATAGGGCAGCACTGTCAGCAGAGCAAGGTAGCTCATCCTTCCCTTTGCTCAGCACCAGTGACACACTGAGGTCAGGAATGCTGTGTCCAGTGCTGGGCTCCCCAGTACAAGAGGGACAGGGACTTTGTGGAGCACGTCCAGCAAAAGGCTACAAAGATAATGAAGGGACTGGAGCTTCTGTCATTCAAGGAGACCAAGAGCTGTGCCTGTTCAGCTCTGGTGAAGAGAAGACTTGGGGAAACACATGCCTGAGTGTAAACATCTGATGGAAGAGGGAAAGAACATGGAGCCAGGCTCCTTTAGGCAGCACCCAGTGACCCATCAAAAGACAATGGGCATGAATGTGGCAGAGGGGAAATTCTGTTTAAACATAAGAAGAGACCTTTTCACTGTGCTGGTAATCAAACACTAGAACAGATTGTCTGAAGTGGTTATGGAGTCTGTATGCTTGGAAAGGTTTAATATCTGAATGGGCATACTTCCAAGTACTCTGCTCTAGAGGACCATGTTTTGTGCAGGGGGTTGGACCAGACAATCTCAGGAGACTCCTTCCCACCTCAGCTATTCTCGTTTGCAATTGGTTTTTCTGACAATGCAAATTAGTTTAAAATTTGCAGCTGTACTTTACTCAAAAGCCTCTAATTTTCTAAGTAAAACAGTGTGATACTTTAGGACTAAAGCAGAAATGCATTTAATGCAAACTCAACTCATAAGGTACCCTACTGTGTGCTTACAGTTGCACAGTTTCCTCAAGTCCTTATTCTTTGCCATCATCCCTCAGCTTCATCATCTAGGGCATGTAGTCATCACCCAATTCAAGTCATCTTGTCCTCAATCTACAGACCTGAAACTGCTTAGAAATGTCTTCAGATAAAATTCAGAGAGAACTTACAAACCCTAGGAGGCTTAGGATGAGACCCAAGACAAAGAAGGCCGAGAATCAGTGTGCAAATGTGGAAGACAGTGACCAAAACTACAACCCAGCCCCTGCAAAAGCTGTGCATACAAATTTGGTTTATTCCTTATCACACAAATGTTACCGTTATGTGCTTTCTCTTGTGCATGTTATACAGCTCCTCACTTTTCTGCAGCACTATTTCTGTGCATTACTCCATGACCACTGAAACATCCTGCAATTGTGAATATCAATGAAACCCCATCTTGACCTGTGCATTGAAACGTCTTCTCATCTACAGTAGAATTGTGCTTTGGCTTAAATTCTGAGCGAATGCTCAATAAATAATTTTCTTTTGATCCATGCCTTATTAATATTCAGGGAAAAGCACCTTTCATGTACAAATCCTTTTTTTTCAAATTAACTTTCTTTAAAAAGCGAGCAAATAATTTTGTATGTTAATGTAAAATCTCAAAAATGCAGATCTTTACAATAGCACTAAAAGCAACTTCGTAATTAAGTCCTTTCCAAACTTAACTCACATTTAGAAATTTGCCTTTATGTTAAATGATACTTAAACAGTAAATGGATTAAATTCCTACTGATTCAGTATTCAACTATCAGCTGAAAAACTAACTTAAAAAAAACTAATGTTAGTCCTAGTATTTGTGATTAAAATGAAAACTTTTACTCTACAATGTAATGAATGTGGCTAAAGAGCTGCTACAGCCACTGCTGGAGGAAAAAATGCAATTTAATAAGGAGTAAAACGATAATTATCCAGCATCCTGATTAATTTTTAGATATGGCATCTTCAAGCAACAGAACACCCATACTTCCTTTAATTGATAACTGAAAACATTTCCTTGGGCTAACTAAATATCTAGTTGACTGGATTTTCATTAAAAAAAATTGGTGATATGATCCCCTGGGGAGAATGTTCTTCAATTATAAACAGCCATGTTTCATTTTATATTCTCCTCTCATACCTTCCTGAGAAGCCCACATCAAGCTCATGCCATAAATCTCTTCAGAAGCAGACAGTATTTACTAGCATTCATACTTTCTCCAGATCAAGAATAAATCAGAAGCCATTCTCCACACCTGGACATCATCACATGCTATGTATTACCATCATGTAATCTACCTTTAACAATTTTCCCCTATAAAGGGCATCAGCCACATTTCATACTTTACAGTGAATATATTTGTTTGCACCTTCTAAAAAGCTGGTAGAGAAAAGGCTCTCAGGAGACAACCTCCCGTTATGCCATTGGCATAGGAAAGAGAAAGTAGGGCCAGAAGGAGATTTATGGCAAATTATGCTAAATGTTTTTGCTCTCATCTCATTCCTCAAGGTTTTTTTTCTGGGTGTAGAAGGACGGTAGCAAAGGCAGAGGAATTAAGCTGCATGTTCTCTCTCTGCTTCATTTTACCTGTGTGCTGCTGTGCCAATTCTTCCTACTACTGCCTCCCTTCTCAAATTCCTGTTTAGTTGTGCAGCTCTCCAAGTGACAGCATTTGGCGTCAGCTTTATCAGTGCAGATCCTGCTGATCTATTAATCCATATGCTGCCAACACTGAAACTTATCCTTCACTCTCTGACCACATCATGCATTTTCTGCCTGCCACCTGCTCCTCTTCCACTCCTACTGCCCAATGATTTCCTTCTGCTCTCCAAATGTTCCTGTGAGGGCCATCATCTTTATATACCTCTGACATCTCTGCCCGTGTACCTCAGCCTATCTCTGACTTTCCCTTGTGGAGATGCCCTTCTGAGCTAGGCAAAATGTGCATAGAAGAGATTTTCAACTTAAAGACACTCATTTCATCCTGGCTTGCCTTTCCCCAGTTAGAAACTCATGGTCTGAATGGAGAGACTGCCCAATGCCAGGGATTTTTTTAGCATTAGCCATCACTTCTGTTGATCAATACCATTCAATAATAGCCAGGCAGATGGTAACTGAAATTTCTCTGGCTGCTGCTTCTGAGCAGGACCCTGGGTGGAGCAACTCCATGTCCAGGGTACAGCTCTTCTTTCCCCAGTTCTCCTTCACCTGATTCCCTTCAAGCTGCAGACTCACTTCATTTGCCATCTACTGATTTGTCAGTCACTGAAGCTGAGAGCCCCTGGAGGTGCTGCAAATACCTGTGTGGCAGTTAACCCTACTACAGAAGAAAAGGACAGCTGACACACATGTGGCATTTGTGCACTGTGGGGAGAACTGGAAGCAGAGCACAAAAAGGCAAAATAGACCAGTTCAGAAGAGGAACAAGAAATGGAAAGGTGAAGAAAGCAAAGCAGGAAGAAAACTTATGTTATCTATCATAACAAAACTTTTGCTGATTTGTTCTATAAACCTTTGAACAATGGACTTTGGGAGCAAAGCCAAGCATTAAATTAGTACTATTCTTGGTGTTGATCTATGCCTGAGATGAACTGTATCACCATGGCTCAGTTTATAATCAGGCAGAAACACATTATAAAACGTACCTGGCCCACAATTATCCTGTGTTCTGTTTTTGTCCAGAGCAGAACAACAGAGCTGGTGAGGGGGCTGGAGCACAAGTTTTATGTGGAGCAGCTGCATGAGCTGGGGATGTTTGGCCTGGAGAAAGAAGGCTCAGGGGTGACCTTATCTCTCTCTAAAACCACCTAAACAGAGGCTGTGGTCTGGTGGGGGTGAGTCGCTTCTTCCAAGCAACAAGCGATGGGGCAAGAGGAAACAGTCTCAAGTTGCACCAGGGGAGGTTTAGACTGGGTATTAGGTAAAGTTTCTGCACAGAAAGGGCTCTCAAACATTGGAAAAGGCTTTTCAGGGCAGTGGTGGGGTGACCATCCCTAGAGGTGTTTAAAGATGTCTGGATGTGGCACTTAGAGACATGGTTTACTGGTGACATGGGCAGTTCTGGGTTAAAGGTAGGACTTGACAACCTTAAAATTTTTTTCCAACCTAAACAATCCTAAGATTCTATAATTTTTCCCCTTTGATGGCCAACCTGAGGGGCCCACTGGAGCATCCTGTGGTGCTCTGCCACTTGGGCTTTCTCTATTTATAAACTGAAGTTTTTGGGTCTACTGAAAGAAGGAAATGAGAACCTTCCATCCCTGTGGAGCTGAGAAGTCCTTAGACCCAAAGCAGCACCGGATCCCACAGCACAGATCAAGTACGGATACCACCAATGTTATTAGTAGGCAGAGAGGTTCATATCAATGCATCACAAAGCAGTAAAATAATCAAAACAATAATTATCAGACTACCCCTGTTTATTTCATGCTGCTTGTGGAGTTTTCAAACATGCTTTTTGGCATGGGCTTGATTAAAAAAACTCAGCTGAAATGAACCCAGTAATATTTGCAAGTCATATATTCAAACCATAAACCCATTTAAAATCTAACAGTAGTCTTTGTTCTTCCCATATACTTTGATATTCAGATGCTTTAATCTCTGCTATGAAGCCTCCTAGGACATGCCCTTACAGATTTACTTTCAATACCATGAACAGTTATTTACTGACCGTTTCCAGGCCACCACTCAATCCGCTTAGGAAAGGTTTCACTTAGTCAACAGCAGCTCTCCACAGAGCAGAAGAGCCAAGAGGTCAGTGACTACTTTCCTTTCTTCCACAATAGACATTTCTGGTGTGTAGCTCATCTCATTCCATCTGGAGGTAGACATTTGAACTAGGAAACATGCAGGTCACATCATTAGGTCTACAGTTAAGGGAGAAGAGCCCAAACTTATTCTTTACCAAATCCAAGCTCAAATGTCCTTCCCAGTGCCTTGGCCAAGTAGTCCCTAGAGGTAAGAGCTTCAGAAACCATTTACTAGAAAATACTGGGCATGCAGGAAGAATTTAGGCTGTCTCTATCTGGGTTTTTGAAGTGCAATGCATCACTAACCACGTAACACAAAACTGTAATAAATACCAATCTCTTCATCAAGTCTTTGTCAGAAATGTAGTGGCATTGTTACAATCATTACAGTCACCTTTGCTTGTAATAGAAAAAAGAAGTAGTTTTTACAAGGTCCTGGAATTACCAAATACCCTCCAGTCATCCATTTTGCATCAACCAACTGCACAGACATTGATTAAAGAAAAAAAGTGACAAACATGTCTCTGGAACACAAGAACAGACCCTTTAAAACACTTATAATGTACTTCATTTGACAGAGGCACTGCTGCCACTCAGACCTGCTTTTTCAGCCACCCTGGCCCACAGCAGCTCCTACCCAGAACCTCATGGGGTATTCAGAAAATCTGCTGCTGCCCTCACCCTCCCTGCTCTAACAGGATCTATCACAGTAAGCTCCTGCTGAATATCCCTTCTCCAAAGGTTTTTCTGAGTGTGGGAAAGGAAGCTCTTAGTTCTGGACATTGCTATTAATTTATATGCAGAAGGTAACTATTTTTGTTATTAATCTTCACCTGTGCCCAGCATGTTGGATGGGTGAATTTTAAATAAATTACATTTTGCATACTCACTCCTTTTGTGATTTTATTATGCAAATAATGCTCATCTTTTCACCTCTGAAACCATCCACATGCCACGATTTCAAAGTCAGACTAATTTATAAATACGCTGAGAAAGGCAGATCTTTTTTAAGAACTCCATACAATAAGAACTGATTCCTGTTACTTTGTAATCTGGAGGGTAAATGGGAGAGCCCTTTGTTTTCACGTGGTTTTTCTCTTTCAAAAAATAGAAGTTTAATTGTAATTTTTATCTATGGTTACATTCTATTCTCTCCAGATTTTTGCAGGTCATCTTAAATCCTGTCTGTTCAACTGGCTGTGGGTATTTTATGATTTTATGAGACACCGACTGCAATTCTGAAAGCAAAAACTACAATAATTTCTTGAGGTGGTTGGGGCTGGATGAATTCCCATGGTAAGGGGGCCATGCAGGGGAGCAGGAGAGGACGACAAGAGGGAGAGCTGGCAGCTTTCTGAACATTTGGATGGCTCTCCAGAGGTTGCCCTGGAAATCAGCAGAGTTTGCAGCAGGATGTATTGAAAAGATATTGAGCGCATAATCCTCAGCTCCTTCATAAATGCTGATCCACAGCTGGGTCACATCAGCTGCTGCAGAGCAGGAGCAGTGGTAACAGATGTCACCACTACAGAAATATGTTGGCTTTGTTAAGCCTCGGCTTTTGCAGAGGCAGACACAGACTGGTCCCACACATCACCCTAATTTTTGACTCCCTATGAGGTTTAAGTGGAGAGAGACTCCCTTCACCACTCATTTTATCTACAGGTTCAAGCAGCAGAACCAGGTTTCTCAACATCTGGGACCATATTGCCTAACTGCAGACATTCATTAAAGGCTTTTGATGTAAGCATACTGCTTATTTATCACTCAGAGCAAGGGTCGGTCATTCTTGGCTAGAAAATTACGAATATTGCTCAATGCTTTCTTGACCTTAGTCTCAAGAATTAAGTTAGTCAGTTGTCTTGGTTGACTGAATACAGTCCTGCTTTAGTGGAGTTGGTCCAGTTCCAATGCCAGAAACTCTTGGAGGATGTTTTTCTATTTTATTGGTTTAATGTACTTTTTACATTTGAGCCTCTCTTTTTGGCCTAACTAGGAGAGTCAGTAGTCAAAATTTCTAGTTAAAAGTCTTTTCTTCATTATTGTCTTCAGTTAATACTTTAGCTTATTTTCTCTAATGACTGCCCTGACACCTCTGTATTAATCAAGACTTCTTTGGTGCATCCAAACTAACCAGTAACTACCAACCCCAAAGACACTCACTCTAATGATGAATCCAACAGCTCAAATAGATACAGAAATAATTCAAAGGAATCGTTAGCAATTTTAGCTTGCACAAAAAATAAAAAAAAATAATAAAGTGTATTTGATCTGTTCACGTTTAGCATCAATTATAGAGATAATGTAAAGTCGACAGATTTAAAATTTTAATTACCTTTAAATTTGCATAGTGGTTTACTAAATGCCTTTTTGTTTAAGTCTGTTTAATATAGTATTTAATTAAATCTCATTCTAGGTCAAAGTAATTTAATTAAAAAAACTTATTGTTTGTAGGTCCTCTATAAACAGCGCTGAGCACACCTTGTGCTCAGAAGCCCATATGATCATAAACAAAGTTGCTTCCTTGCTCAGGAACAAGCTGATTACTTATAAACCTCAATTACTGGAAATGGGGAAACAGGGAAATGCTTTGCCATTGGTAAATCTCAATGCAAAATACAGTTGTCCCACAGGATAGCTCTCTGCAGAGTGGCTGTTGTGGTGAAAGTGGGATACCACACGAAAGCCCAGCATACATATCCTTCTCTGAGTGAGAGAGAAGTGAAGGGATGCAGTATTTTAAATTATACTCCAAAGGATTTTACAACAAAACACTAAAAAAATCCCAAACACATACAGTCCTCTTCTCCAGGGTGCACCTAACATGAAGCCTGTAGTATTAGGATGTCTTTAGACACCTGTACCTGGCCCAAAGGATGTAAAATTTCATGAACAACAACCCAGTCATCAGTTTTACAGTTCAAACAGTGCCCTGCCAAGAACCTGGGCAATCTTGTGCAGATTAAAAACTTATTTAAGTCTTGGCAGTATTTCCCTCTTAGCCTCACAACATTTTTCACTTCCAAATGGAAATTTGTCCATGCTTATGGCCATCTTGAGAAACAGGGTCCATCAACTCTGTGTTGTAGCACTTCACATATTCTTCTGATCCTACTTTCCCTCCATTCAAAACGCTGCCATGGAGACTATTTTCTGTTTCCTTGCTTTGATAATAATGGATTCATATTTGCAACAGCAAACTCAGAAATGCCTGAAGACTCTCAAGGTCCCTCTGAATGGAACTTATCCTTACCCATAATTTCTTATTTGTTACCAAGGTATTGATCCTAACTCTGATAGAGATACCTGCCTCTGCTATCCAGTCAAAAAATCTCAATCAGACAATGAGATTTTCTCCCAAGAGGCTCCCACTTCTGGGCAGAGTTTGTTCATAACACCTGTGAGGCCACAACTTACTGTCTCCTTGAAAAATCTTGGAAGAAATCTAGGAAGATATCCCTTTAGCATGATGTCTACAAAAAACCTGACAGATTTGTTCGGATCATGACTTACTTTAAGAGAGAGCTACTGTCTTATTTTTCTCTCATATGTTTGTTGCATTTACCTGCTGATTTCTGACATAGTTAGAATGCAATCTTTTGCAGTCTTTGCAGTACATACCTATAAAACACTGAGTGTGGCTGGGAGGGCCCACAAGGAGGGCTTCTTAAATGCTATCATAATGTATATAAGCACAAAGAAATAACAACAGCATATGAAAAGGATTAATCTTACCCTCTGCTTTCATCAGTGAGAAAAAGAGGACTTTAATATCCAGATAAAATAACCACTGCATATTGCAGACTGCATGTACCAGTTAATGTGCAAAGGATTTCATAGGATGCCTGATTACCTTCACAGGGAATCAGCTGCATATCTGCAGAGGAGTTTCACACTTCATAATGACACCATCAAAGAGAGTCCAAGCTGAAGCACTGTTAGGTACCCTCACATCTGATTTGCTGCCTTCTCAGCTCCTTAAATGCAGCTCTCTCCACTGGGGGTGGGGACACAGGTATCCAAAAGGTGACTCAGCTCCACATCTGGATTCATGTTCTTCAGTTCAAGATTGTTTAGATGTATAGGTCAAGGATATTTTCACGAGTGGCATACACTGTCACACAAACCAATCTCTCTTCTCTATTTATCCCATTCTAAAACTACCTACAATATACTAAAGAAGGGAAAATATGCACTCCATAAGGCAGACTAGAAAGTTTTGAGGAAGGATGCTGCTTCATTTTCAGATGTATGCAGCCTCCAGAAGCTCTTTGCAAGCCTTGATTCCCTCAAAATAAACCTTAAAGTATTTAGCATTGATTTTTTGACACCTGTGGGTACCTTGAGGAAACTAGGCTACCCCAGGGAACAAGTGTACAAAAGCAGTCACTATTTTTTTGTAGGCTATGTGGCCATGTGGCCATGTGCAGCTGCTTATTTAAGGCAAGCTTTGAACTGTGAATGAGATGCAGAGATAGAAAACCTTGCAATACTGTGGCAAATTATGTAAATAAAACACACAAGGAAGCAACCTCAAAGAGAAATCTTGTATTCTCTCTAACTTTCCATCAGTGTGGATTCTAACTAAACAAACACTGTTCATCTTGTGTTGTTTTTGGAGAGAGAACCCAGTGGGAACTCTGCTTCTCTGAACCATGTCCTAGATTTTTTGAGCTTTAAAACCTCCACCACCCACATCCCTGGACATTCCTACTCTCACCTGCAAAAATTAACCCTTATTTCTGCTGTTTCGTTCCAGATCCCAAGGCAATTGGTTACTAGGCAACCACGCCTATTTTCCCCAGGCTTGCTTTTAATTAAAGCCGTGCTAAATAACATCACAAAAGAGGAAAGGCACTTTCTAACAGTGAATAGCCATTACTAAAGTCATAGAGGTGAGCTTTGGTATGAGGGGTATGAGGGAAAGCAGTCCCCTCCCTAAACTCTCCTCTTACCACCACCAAACAACTGCCAAATATACAAAGAAACAACTTTTGCCTATTTGTCTTCCGAGCACAAAAAGAGGCCCAGAGCAAGGGGAGGTCTGTGATGTCTGGTGACCTGCCCCAGGGTTATCCTGTCACTTGCACATTTCTCATCCACACCACCTCACAGAGCCCTGTGGATGGAGGGAACCACTGAACTGTCCATCCTTCCTCTGGGAAGAGACCAACACCTGTTCCACCACACAGGTTCTAGAACCTGCAGCTCATCTACCCTGTCTGCCTCTGGAATAACAGGATACTGTGGACCTCGGGAAGCAAACGGAATTGACAGTGCTGCTGCTGTTACAGGGGTGAGCAACTCCACCACTGGAGTCTGGATCCTCCAGACCCAAAATGAGCCCAGTTCAACAGGAACTGAGTATTTTGGCACAGGTTTTCAAAGAAGGCCAACTCAAGCATGCACCATTCCCACACAAACACACTGCACATGCAGCAGGGTGGGCTGGAAAGAGAGTTGGAATTTTTGCAGCTATTCTTGCAAGCTCAAATACAAAAGGTGCTACCTTTCAAAGAGTACAGGTCCTTCTGCTTTTGGCAGTACTGTCTTTCAAAGGAAGGTAGGAACATTCCTTTGGACCAGAAACCCCACAGTCCCACACTCCAAATGGAACATGAACAAGCCTGTGTGCATGCAGGAGCATTTGCATGATGCAAAGCTTGCTAATGATGAATGTTTCAGTCCACAAACTCCCTAATGCTTTAGTAGCCATTAGTCTTTACAGTGACTATTTTCTGCCTAGATCAACTCATTTAAATAGTTCTCCATACTGCTGCATGAGTTCCAAAAGGGGAGTTAGAAATTTGCAAGAAACTGGGATGGACAAGCTGCAGCAGCAGCATCCACTAGATGACATTAAGCTGCTGCAGAAACATCTCAAAAATTGACCCAATCTACTAAATATTCCCATTGTTGTGTTAGATGGAAAGTTGTGATGGGGATCTTGCTGCCACCATAGACAGGTCTATGACAGCAGGGGCACAGAACTTGAAAGCAGATCCTGACTAGACCTGCTCCAAGCCTGGCTTCACAGATTAAGTTATGTAACATTTACAGCAAAGAAAAAAAAAAAAAAAATCTACTAGTTTCCTATTTAATGCATGGAGAATGAATGATGCAATTGACTTTTAGGAAGAGTGTGTAACCAGAGAAATGACTGACCAAAGTATTGGGCAAAGGAGTAGTGGCACCAAACACTCATAAACTGAGAGCTGTGGAGGAAGCTCTCCTCTTTGAACAAGGGCTCTGCCTGGCTTCTCCATAAACTCTTCACTCCCTGGAAGCCAAATCCTTGTCCAAGCAAATTCAGCCAGGCTGCAGAGATATATCTCACATCCCACAAAACTGAAAGCATTTAAATAAATTACTTCATAAATTTAGAACCGGATTACTTTATATTTACTGGAGGAACAATACTGCCTCAAATGTAACTGCCCACTGGAAGCCTTTCCCAATCAGTGGATTAAAAGGAGTTTCTTGACTCCCAACTCCAGATGTAAAATGCATCTGGAGTTGCAGATGGGAAACCCTGGGCTGTATATGCCATGGCTGTGCACTTCCAGCACCAAGAAAACAGTTCTCCATTGTACCTTATTTTCTCCTCTGTTCCAAGAGAGCTTTTCCTAAGTGACAAGAATGAAATACTTCACTCAAGATCTTCAAGAACTCAGAATTGGTTTGTGATACCTGAAATAGCACTACTTTTACACTTCCTTTATATCTCATCCTGACTCGTGACATGTATCTTCACAATACCTCCTGCTAGACAGCTGATAAGACTTGGTCCAGAAGCTTCCAATGACTAATTGGTAAGACTATATCTTAAAGAGAATGACTTCTAATTTAATTATGTGTTTGACACCTTTATATATGTTCTGCGAGATGATAAATACATTTTCATCAGGTTTCCACTGATGCCATATGGTGGCTCACAAAAAACGGAACAAATTAGGTGTAATGAGACTCATAAAATAAAATAACAATATAAATAAACACAATAAATGTAACAAACTTTATTATTATTATTTATAATAATTATGATTATAATAATAATTATAATAATAATAACAACAACAATGGAAGACTTGCTATTAAATTTTATAATTTGCAAGATGATGTTCAGGTACTGTGTATCTTTCTCCTCTGGTATTTTTGGTAGATGGCCAGAAATGCCTCTGCCCTTGTCAAAGGAACCAGTGGACTTGTGAAGAGAAACAGACCCAGGAACATTCAAATACGAATAAATGGCAGAACAGAAACCCCTTTCACAAAAACAGATGCAAGCCAAACATCCTTAAAAATGGGAAAAAATGTGGGAGATGCTGGCTGATGGACATGGCAATCCTGAGTTAGAATCAGGTAACACTTCCAGATGGTCAGGTGACTGCAAAGTCAAAGGCACCAGGCCAGAAGTCCAGCTGTTGTCATAGTGTGAAAGAGCTACAGGCAGCAAATGGGAAGAAGGTTCAGGTGGGATAGTTGCTGCTTGTCCTCTCTTCCCTTGAAAGGGAAGGAGAGTCAGAATATGTCTTGATGCAACAGAAAAAACCCCAAACCCTGAGTACTGTGGATCAGCATTAAAGATTCTCCAAGGGATCATCAGGCTCAGGGCAGCACTGAGAGCAGCAGCAACTGTTGCCTGAAGAAATTCTTCAGGGTTGCTTCACACTCCACCAAATATAAAGCCACCTCACTGCCAGACTAATTGTGCAGACACCTCACTGCTCATTTGGAGGGACAGGAAGAGGGAATATCTCTAAAAGGGAAAATCTCTAAAAAAGGACATCAACCTCTCCCTTAGTACCCCTTCCACAGCTCAGTCTGGGAGCATGACTGAGTGTCCTCTAAAGGAGGATACTAAAGGGCAGACACTGGAGACTTCTGGAACTGCAGCAGACCCTAAAAGAGTAACACAATTCCTACAATCATCTTGTGACACGTGCAAACAACTAGACACGGTGCTGTACATCTTCCATCAGGGTTATCTGAGTATTTACTCAGTAAGTAGCATGAAAGATGCTTTTGTGTGACCCCAGTTGGAATATGGACACAAACAGCTCAGATTTTGTCTGCACAGGGGCCACTCTCACTTAAGCTATGCTAAAGAGCATCTCTGCAGTGAAAATCTGTCCAGAGGTCTAGCTAGAGAAAAGCCCAGCTGATATCACTGTGGGACAGATTTCCTGCTTAGTTATTGCTGGAGCTGTGGCTCAGGAAGATGATGTGATTTAATCACAGTTGCTGTCAGAACCAGCCTCCCTCTGCCCCTCTTTTCACATGTGAGTGTGTGGTGCTTCTCTGACCTGGCTGCAGGACAAGCCCAATGACAGTGACTCACCTGCTTTGGAATGGCTAAGCCAAGAGCAGTATACTTATATTTTATTTTTGTTTTAATGGTGAGATTACTCAAGAAAATGGGCCCAAAATGGATCTGCAAATCAAAGGAAAGGACTCTGCTGCTACTTATTTCAAAGCAGGCTATTTGAACCTAACCCTACCATTATCATTATGATAGTAAAATCTGGTTTGAGCACTTAGGCTTTCTTCATGTTTTTGCATTTCCACTTCCCTCTGGTTTTAAGAGATTTTTCAGTAACTATTGCATCTCTAACCTCTGGCCACATCCTAAAGCCTACTGCCTCCACCTAAATCCATCACTCTGCAAGACTCCTCTGTAGGATTCCTGGTTTAGACGTTAATGTCTAAAATAATGTCTTCAATAGAAGCAGCAGATGCACAAGGCTGAAATAAAGACATACAGACCAGGAAAGAGGGAGGACAGCACTGATTAAGTTTTGCTGTGTTACAGCTTGTTCTTCCAGAAAGGCTTGCTGTCAGCTGTTCCCTAGCACTGTGCATGTGTCTCTTCTGGCTGGAATACACTGTGTTGTGTGTTAGATGCAGCACAATTTCTCCTGTCTATGGCTCACTAATTGCAGGCCCACTTCAGGGTCATTCAGCCTCTCTGCTCAACAAGATGCTGCATTTTGCCTTAATAAAAAACCTTCCTAGGCCAGACCCTACAATGAAAGACATGATATACTAATTAAGTTACATCAGCTGTATTTTTTTCTTACATCCCATATAAAAGAATGGTGCACTTCTCTAAGAGCTCTAAGGATACAGACCAAAGTAACTAACCAGTGGGGGAAAAGCAAGGGCCCCCACCTCTTCTGGCCATATGCCCTTAATAGTCCCTCCACAAGGAAAGCACTGGTTAGGCTGGGAAATATGAGATAAAGCATATTGATTCAGTGGGATCACAAATGGGCAGAAAATAAGGAATAAATATTTCAGACATTATCAAAATATGGGGGGAAAAAAAGGACAATTTTGTACTTATTTACACCCTGTCAAAAAATCCAGAGGGAACCTGTGTGGCTCTTTCTTCAAATTCCCCAAGCTGAAGAGATGTTTATAAGATTTCACTGCCTTGACTATATTTACCCTATTTTATGTTGCCACCAAGAGGACTTTGAGCTGATAAAATATCCTTCCAAAGAGCACATTAGTCTCCTTTCGGAATGATGAGTTCCATTAAAACTGACAGGTATTTTCTATAATTTCCCATGGGAAAATATGCCCTGAGTCCTCTAAAAGCTTTTCAAACCCCACTGCTGTTGCCATTCACAAGGCACAAGCAAAACACCCCACTCCTGCTGTCCATTTCCAAGCACTCTTCAAAAACAAATGACAAATTCCCCAACAAATTACTGCTGAATACAATTTGCCTGCCCTCCTTGATTTTGCTTGTAAAGAAGAGTGTTTTGTTCACATTACTCTTCCTGCCAAAACCGTATTATCACAAGTTAAAGGGGGAAATTACTTTGTGGGACCCTTTAATTAAAAAAGGGTCACATTTCATTGCCTTTTTTCTCTGTGACAGACATTGCTATCCCTTCCCTCCCCTTTCTCCATCTTCTAAAAACCAGTACAGAACCAGTTGGCACGACTGTCTTTTACTGAGCGTACATCACCACTGAAATTCACTCCTTTTATATGCTGTCAGAATGTAGCATTGCACAATGCAATAAAAAACTGGTTTATTCATTGAGGGCCTACCTGGAACTGGCTATCACACTGCTCTTTTTAGTACTGTGCAATAAATACAAATTACAATTTTCTCACCAGTGCATTTATTTAGCATTAAAAATAATGGAAAGGAGCACAATATCACATTCTTGCTTATGTTTTTAACAATTATTTTCTTGTCCCATTCATTTCATCTAAATTGTTCAAATTCTAATGTGCTGTTAAGAGTAAAAATTAATTAAGAGTTTATTTTTCTACATTGATAGATTTTCTCCGAACTAGGAAACTACTTACTCATGCCTGCCATGGGTCCAAGTGAGCTGCTATGTTCATTTATCCTCAGAAGAGAGATAATGCTGTGTGAACATGTGTTTTTTGAATGATTAGATTCCTTACCTCTGCTTCACTTCTATCTTCACTTCTATCTAGCTGACGGAAATATCAGTCAGAAGCCCGTACCAGACATACAGTGCCATTTGTGATCAGGTGTCTTTCTGGGATTTGCTGCCTGGGAAACCACCACAAGATTTTAAGACTTTCTGCAGTAATTTCCTTTTCTCCTTGAAAGAAAATTTTCTGTTCTAAATTCTCTTCCTTTAGGGCCTGATACATATCTATGAAGAATCTTGCTTTCCTTGCTTAGAAACTCCTGGATCAGCAGAAGTGTCTGCAACAGTAGGTGTTAAGGATTTCTCTGACAGCATGAGGCATTTGGATGGCACACTCCTAAGGTCATTTCAAAAGAAACTATGGGAGGTTTATTTTCACTGTTGTACATCACAAATTTATCACAACTGGAATAAAAAGACTTAGCAAAAAAAAACCCCATAAGCACTTCCTTGTCAAGAAACCATTACCTAAATAGCCTCTGAGATGTATCACAAACACAAAACTACATTTCTTCCTCCAGCAATGCCTTTCAAAGCCAAGAGGTAAAAAAGGCATGATAAAATATAGGGTTCAGAAAAAGATGACCCAAGGTCTATACACTATAATTCAGTATACATGAACTCCAATTCACAATGTGGAAACACTGAGGAAAATTAAGATAAATCACCCTAAAGAATGAAGTCACTGTGTAGGAGGTTGTGTCCCTCAAACTGACAAGGGGATGCTTTCATTCAAGCATAAAGTAGTCATAACTCTCAACATCGTAATTCTCCTTAGAGAATTTTATGAGCTCTATCACAGATGCATTGACTTAAAGCATTAGCACATCTGGCTTATCTTTCCCCTATGTATTTGGGTATATATGGTCCTGCTCAGTGACGACTGATTTAAAAGTTGAGCTCAGATTTAACATGGCAATTTGCTCTGTTGCTATAAATCTCTCACCCAAAAATAACTGCAGGAAGGGTGAGGAAAGGAGGGAAGTCCAAAGCACAGTCAATGCTACAGAAATATCTCCTGAACTCCACTTTGAACTGAAGTTTAGAAATATTTGAACCCCCTGAATTTTTAGCCTCCACATCATCTTTCTTAGGTATTTCTGTGAACATGCCAGGTTACAGCAAGAGCACTGTCTTGGTCCTCTTGGTAGGAAAGAATTGTCATTACAGGACAACAGAAGCTAAGGCTGTTTAAGAAACAACATTATAAAAGGCATTTTAAGAATCTGAGTTAGAAAAGTTGTGGTTCTAGTCTAAAGAAGGAGTCCATTAAAGAAAGCGTCACTAGATGTTTCCATGTTTATTATGTGCGAGTAACTCTGGGCCGAATGTGTGCAATTTGTGAGTACAAAGACATTCTTCTTCTAACAGCCAATCTTAAAAACTCAAGCTGGGATCTGAGAAGTGGGGTGGGCTTTTCAATCTCATACCTCATTACCAGGAAACATCAATTAATATATACTTGCTTATGCAGCTGTAAGTAACTCTTATTATCCAAGTTTTTTAATCTTGAAACTGGTTAGAAACCAAGAGCTGAAAAATGCAAGCCAGACTACAGAGTTTACACAATGATGATCCAGTGCCCATTCTCAGTAATTCAGCGTACTGAGTTACTCAGCATAACTGAGCACGAATAGAAAACATCTGACTAAAGCCACAAACATTGCAAAATTAATAACCCAGATAAATGGTGAAGATACCACTGTTTAGAGTCAAACCCTCCCTAGATAACTGCATGGGTTGTTAGTGTCCTCTGAACTCCTGCCAGTATCTTTCCAGGAACGAGTGCTCGGGGCACAATGTATTATCCCAGACAAAGTCACAAAAAGCCAGATAGGAGGGCTATTACCTCCCTACATTATCATGCAGTATCTCTGTCATCACTTCACTGGTGGCAAGCATACAGTATTCTGAATTTATATTTAACCTATGGCTTAAGCACTAGAAGAGCAGAGGTTTATCAAAAGGCTTTGAGCAACAACTTGTGTTCTACCCACACGTGCTGTAAGCCACCAGCTTAGATGAACCCAGCTTGGAGCTCCTGCCTCTCCCTGGGATCAAGGCAGGAAACAATTTAAGTCAGTAGCCATTCTCTAATGAAATGGGATTTTTAGAGGACTATCCTATTACAATTAGTTTATAATAATTAGCAATGAACAACAGCAATAAAAATAGCATTCATTCACTTAAAATTATTTTTAATGTTATAATGACTGGTACATAATTATACCAGAGAAGGGCTATTTAAAAGAGGGGAAAAAAGAAGATAACTTCAAAAGAAGAGAATTCATTTGCTGATAATTTGCTTCAGGGTTCTAATTACTCTGGAAACCAGCAGCCCTTCTGATAGGATTACTGACACGAATGCAACTGCAGCTGCAAGGAATGCTGAGCACATCAGTTTTTTAGCACCATTAAAACAGTCCTCTATAAATACCAGATGCATCTATCTATTTCTCTCCCTTCTCAGCACTGGCTGGTGGAGGAGTCACAGAGCATATCACAAAAATGAAATGTGTAGCTGTGGCAGAACTGGCGCAGTAGAGCAAGTAATTTGTATCAGGCTGTATAAGAATTTAAGTTTTATTATTAAGTATATGTCACAGATATACTAGCACCAGTTCATCTTCTTTCCCCTTATAGTTCAGATTTATACACTTATTAATAAAATCCAGACGGTCATTTCAACACCCTCATTTAGCAAAATAAGCCAGTCAAATCTGGTCAGAGTTGCCTGGACTCCACGTGGCAACACAGAGAGACCTGGCAACTTTAATTGTTGCTGTCTAGAGGAGATTTATGATGCTATCCATCCTGGTCTGAGCTAATAAATCACATCTTCCTCCAGTCTTCAGCAGATAGGTTGGATGAAAAAGGCTGGTAGGTCTCATTAGGGCTCCTGCAGGCGGTGCAGAGGTAAGAAGGGAGCCACTGGGCTTGGCACTGCTTTTGCTTTCACCCATATGGACTCTCAGAGCATTGATTTTGCCAATGGGGTTTTGAAAATCAGCAAGAGGAGGATTTTTCCTCGGGAAGGGAGGTTGAAGGAACCTTGAGCTTCCATTCTATTCTGGTTTAAAGCCTTTGGTTTGGTGCCTCTGTGCCTCATCCGTCACAGGGCAACCCCCAGGTGACACTTCCACCATCTGCCCTGGTTAGTAGGCAAGCTCTGCAGGACTGCCACTGCCTTCTACCATGCATATTCTCACCAGGGGATGGCAAGTATAATAGCAACACAAAAAAATAGCTAAAAGAGCTGGAAAATACCTTCAAATGTCAAAGCTTTGTATTCTGTCCCTCTCCCCCGCTTTTCTAGCCAGCTTGTAAGAAAAACCAACGTTGCAGAGCAGTTTGGAATTTCTTAGGTCCAATGGGAACAACATCAAGGGGGAAAAAAAACTGGAAATGCACTCTAAAATAACACATTTATTAAAACACACAAGAGACAAGGAAACACCAAACCAGCAGTTTCCTTAAGAGTTTCACTCTGTAGTGGTTTTTGGGCAGCAACATCAGAAATTAAAATTCTTACAAACTTCTCTTAATAATTGTATAATTGTAAGATATGCAAGAGTGACAGGAAGCTACACTTACAATACACTATGTGTTTCCTGAAGACTGGCAAGGTAGATAATATCTTCGTCAGAAATCTGGATGATGGCATAAATTGTGCCCCAATGGAGTTTGCTGATGATACCAAACTGAGTGGGAGGTGGACACTGAAAGAGAGAGACACCCTGCAGGAAGACTGGATAGGCTGGAATAGTGGGCTAACAAGAGCCTCATGAAATTAAACAAGGACAGGTCTGTCTGGGGAGCAGCTCTGTGGAAAGGGACTTGGAGGTCCTGGTGGCCAAGCAGCTCAGTATGAGTGAACAGGGTGCTGCTGTGGCAAAGAAAGCCCACAGAATGCTGGCCTGCATCAACACATCTATCTCCAGAAGAGATGAAGAAGTCACTATCCTGTCCTACTCAGTGCTTTTCAGGCCACACCTGGAATACTGCTTTCACTTTTGGTCCCTGCTATACAAAAAAGTAGAGGACAGGCTGGAGAGGGTCCAGTCAAGAGCCACAAAAAAGGAAAGACTCAGATAAGTGTTTGTTCAGCATTGAGATAAGAAAGCTTAGGGGAAACCTTAATACTGTGTCTCAGTATTTAAAAGATGGCTAAAAGAAGATGAAGACCACATTTTTACAAGGAGTTCCAGAGAAAATGGGAAAGGTAATGGAAACATGTTACCCCTGGGGACATTCCAACTGGACACAAGAGGAAAATATTTCACAATGAGAATAATCAGCAGTTGGAATAATCTCCTCAGGGAAATGGAGAATTCTGCAACTTCAGACATTTAAGACTCAGCTGAGCAGGCTGCTGGGTCATTTTGTCTAGACCATGCTTTTGCCAAGAAAGGCTAGACCAGAGGATCCTTGAGGTCTCTTCCAACCTGTTATTCTTGATTCTATGGTTTTTCCTGTAATTATAGTGCATATCTGTAATTCATAGACATATATTGCTTGTCTAATTCATGTGAAAACATATTTATCTATTAATAATGGAACTATTGCCCTACTCCTTATGTCAAGTGCATTCCCAATGCAAAACAGAAAGTCTGTGCACTAGAGTTCCATGTACTGCAGAGTGATGCAAATCTAAATGAGCTGGCTCAAGAAAAAGTTACAATGGCAGCACAAAGCTTTTCCTCCTGCAGGCTCCTCCAAGCTGCCTGGCTGGGTAATCTTTCTTCATGACATCCTAGAGAAGGCAGTACAGACATACCCAAAGACAAGACAAACAGCAGATGCAGAGACATAAGAAAACAGTGAGCCACAGGTCAGTAAGGCAGCAAGTTGCCAGCACGCTTCAGTACCTCAAATGTTGGCCAACATTCAGTCAGCAAGACACAGCAAAGAGGGAGGGTCTGAGGAGAGCATGGGGTGACCCTGTGATAGGGAGTTCTTCCCAAGCAAGAGCATAGGTGACATCATCACTTGGACATGGCTGGGGGGAGATGGCATTGTAGCAACGGGGAATGACCTCACTAATCCATAAAGCTGCTACAGAGAGAGGGAGGCCAAAAAGGGCTGGAATAAAAGAGAAGCATCTTGTGTCAAACATGTGTTCAAGAGTCAGCTGTGAAAAGGATTCCCAATGGCTCTGGGGGACAGTTTCCCAAAGACTGCAGAAGTTCACTTTGCTTGTGCTGACTGGCATCACAGAAGCAGGTTCATAAAAAGTGTAACACTATCCTCAATATGTTTGAAGTTTTCACTTATTTAAGTTATATGGCTAACAGGAGGAAAAGACTGTATCATATCTTTGTTAATGACCTCATTAATGACAAGAGAGTGAGACTCAGTGCTGTAGATCCTAATTACTGGCTAATGCTTAAAATAGCAAATAGTGCCTATTTCTTGAGCCGTCAGTCACATTAAACATCAACCTTACTTCTCTCTCACACTTCTGAGATGATGTTCAGCTTTCAAAGGGGAAAAGAGGGAAAAGAACGCTACCTTCAGTCTCATAATAGCGTCAGTTGTGCAAAAGACTCAGCTTCATGTTTTCCAAAGTTGCTATTTTTGTACTTGTCTGGAAAAAGCACAGTTTAACAAAACCTCACCATCAGCGATCCTCACAAAACATTTGGCATGTGCTTGCCAGCTTTTTACTAAAATTCATTTTTTAAAAGCAGCTTAGCAGAGATAACCACTCAGATTTAGATTTGAGTTCTTGTGTATGACATTCGTCAGTAGAAATGAAGTACTTTGGAGATAAAAACAATCATATTGTTTCATTAGTCTGAAATATTTCAGATGGGGACAGCAATAAAAGTAGATAGCTTTTAGGTACAAACACAGCAGAAAACCATGTTTCATAGTGAGAGTTCAGGATGACTGGCAGATAACCTCCTCTCCTAAGAGAAAAAGTGGGAGCAAGGTCAGGCCAGCACGTGGACCGCCTTGCTCGGCTGATGAAGGTCTTGCTGTTCTTTGAGCTCAGTGTGCTGTGCATTTTAACATACTGAATTCCAATGATTTCCAGTGGTTGCTTTATCTCATAGAGAAAAGCAAACACAGTGGCAAATGTTCCATAAACTGCAAAGACAGGACCAACCTTATGATCTATACTCATTATTTTCCCTGAAGGCAACTCAAGTAGGATGCCACTCATGTGGAGATGTCTCAGAGTGTTCTTCCTCCTTCAAACTTCTGATGAAACATCACTTCATATAGGAAAAATGTATGAATGTTCCTTTTTCCAGGTCAAGAATTAAGGAAGGTTGTAGAAGTCAATGCGAGCCCCAAACCAGATTTTAATCAGTACTTAACTGACCTTCTAATGCAATAATTTCTACATAGGAAAGCTTAAAATTATTTGAATTAGAAAAACTGGCATTTTAGAACCAAAGCACTATGCTGTAAAGCAGGCAAGAAAACTCCAAATATATCTTAATTCCCTTTCATCCCAGAAAGTTACTAAGACTTCAACAGAAAACAGTATGGTAGAGCTTTTTATCTTGACCAGCAGAATATCCTGTGAGAGACCATAAAGCCAACTTGTTGGCATTAACATACAGGAGACAACTTAGAATTTAAGTTCCAAAAGACAACTTTGAACTGAAAAAAAGAACTAAACCAAAATAAATTATATCCTGAACTTCAACTGCCTTTCATATTAAAATATTATTGGTGTATATCACAGACTTATTTTTTTAAATTCTGGGGTCCATCGGAAGTTATTTTGGGACCTTAACTTAAGCTATGAGGCACAAGCTGACATTTTGAGGTATCATCAGAAAGATCACATTGAAATGTTAAAGAGAAGAGTTATTCCCTCTAGGTCAATTGAAGCAGGAATGGCAATCCTCATCTCCCCAAGTCCAACACAAGCCCTAAATTGTACAATAGCACACTTCAGTTATTTTCCTGCTTTCTATGTGCTAAAAATAAAACCGACATCATAAACCAATTTTAACTAATATTATAAAGCTAAGTGCATGCCAATGTCAGTAAATGAAATGTAAAATTAATTGTGCTGCGAGAGGAAAGCCTTGTGAAAGAATTACTGCAGTAGTAAATGGTGAGCACTTTGTCCTCAAGGTTCACTGAAGTCATTACTTCTTAGATGTCATGAAGGATAGTTTCACAAAGTCTTCAACATGATGTTAATTTTTTTTCAGCCAGCAACCCCAAGCTCACTGACATTAGCTTCTGATGATTTCAAGAGCCAGTATTTGGCCTCAGACATGTGGATTTGAGGCTGTGTGTGACTATAGTTTTGATGGAAGACAACATTGTCTCTAGAAAAAGAAATGCATTATTTTCTGAAACAAATACCAATGTTGTGTTCTCAAAATGAACAATCATTAACTTGAGGAGCTAGATCAAAGTTAACAGATCAGGGCAACTTTTAAAAGTTAGCACTGAACATACAGCCTCAAATTTTACACAGCCTCAAATCTCTACTGCTTCCTTTCCTGGCCAAACAAGATTTGACTGCTGTTAGCGATACATTCCCAGTACAACCATGGATGGGCAAATTGACTTCATGCCTTGATTGCAACACTACCAGACAGAGCAGGTCTCTTTTGGTGGTGATTATGTTAAGAAACATGAGGGAGGCAGGACAGCACAGCCAGGGAGGAAGAAGGCACTTGGTAACTTGTAAAAACAAAAAAACCCAATAAAGATATTGAAACAATCCATAGGAGAGAACACATACTTTCAGACTTCTTCCTCTTTAAAAGTCTCTTTTTTCCTAACAACAACGATGGTTAATGAAGCGATAATGGAGGACTGAGTTTGATGCTGAACAACTTTAGGACCTGGAGCTGAAAGCACTGAGATGACTTGTTCCATGCATCCCCAGGGTGTGCAAAATGCAGGTCTGAGTGAGTCACCGGGCAGGCAGGGGATTTCTGGGACACAAATGGCCAATTTCACAAGTATGCTAATGTTCATTGAAGGGAATGATAATTAAAAGAGCAAGCTGTATCTTAAGGATGAGCTGAAAAGACAATGAGGAGATGCAGCTGTTTGGAAGGAAACTCTTGAGTTGGCATCTCACCTTTGGTCTTTACCACAGAGATCCTGACTCTACTACAAAAATATTGGCTGTACCTCAGTGGAAAATGGTTTAAAACAAATCTTAATATCTATCACATGAATATATTTTTGTACATAAAACATGGTATTTGAATTCCCTGCATCTCATTCCTATTCTGTAGAGCAGATTATTGCCCACTACACAGGGACATTTGTGTTAGAAGAATGCTGTGACTGGCTGGTAATGCAGAAAGATGAAGCATTAGGAGCCTTGTTCACAACACTCCTCTTGATCAAAAGAGGTTACACTAAATACATATAACTATAACAATTCTATAAGTTATAGTAAGAATAATAATTTTCAGAAAATCTGTGGCCATGGTAAGGCCAGCAGTTCCTCAAACACTTAGTGAGTAACTTGGCTCTGTAAGGTCAAACTCTGATGTGTTAACATTCCAAGGTCTGTACATATGCATTGGTGTTTGAAGAAATGGTTCCCACTACCATACCACAGAACTCCATCTCCATACATAATTTAACATGGCCATATGAAACTTAGTTTAATATGCAAAGCAAAGATCACATGAAGTGATAAAGATTTAATGTGAGTGGAGTTGAAGGTGACACACTACCATAAAACAAAAACATACAAGTAGTATTTGTTCTTCCTGTCATCCTCTGCTAGACAACTTGATAACAAAATGACACACATGTATTTCCAGACTTAATCCGGATGCACAACAAAACTTAAAATTTAAATTAACAAGCCTCAAGGATTTGGATCCAAGAATATACTATGCCAAGAGAAAACAGTGAAATCTGATGATTGCACTTTTCAAAAGAATGATCCCTCAAATGTGTCATGCCAAGATTATAAATGTAACTCAATATCCACAGAACCTACAGGCAAAATTTAAAATAGAAACCAGCCTTGAAATACAAGAATTTCAACCTGAGCCAAAGATGAGTATATTTTTGTAAAAAAAACCATAAATTTTGCCAGTTGTTTATTTTCAGTGTTTTATTCTCCAACGTGACACTGACTAGTAGTTTCTTCTTGCCTACACACAATTTAAAATAAATAATAATAATAATAATAATTAAAAAGTCTTACACCTACCGGAAAACCAACTTTTTTTCCCCTACCAATTTTGACCTTTTCTGTTTGGGAGACATTGATTTTTTTTACCGCCTGTGTTTCTAATGGAGCTTGAAATTAACACGGCTTTCTGTTTACCTCCTAATTTGTGCACCACCATCATCAGTGCTGTCAGCACAGCTTTGGGAATAGGGCTTGTTTACTGCTTCTGCATAACCAGCAGTAGGAGCATAGGAGCAGAAAATAGGTTTGGTTTAGTTTTTCCTTTATTTATTCTTTTTGTCCAGGTCCTTTTATAGCTTCCATATTAATCACTTGAGTGATCATGTGGCCCATTTTGTCAATATTCCTTAAATAGATGATAGGAAGACTTGAGCTAGTTCAGGAATATGTTGAATTCCTCTGGTACACGCACCACAAAAAGTTGGTATTGTTGTGTCAGTCCAACGCATTTGTCAGCCTTTTGCACAGTGGGAGTTTCAGCGAGACCAGCACCACCTGTCTAATGTGGAATACCAGCTAGAGAGGTCCCACAGCAACTCATTCTCTGAGTCACAGCTTTGGCACAATATCCCAATCTCCGCATTAAGACAGCTTCCAGCATCAGAGTCCCCCCCAGTGGTATAGGAAAAATGTTATTGAGTCACACACTCAGAATCAGCACCAAGGCCTGTATTCTTGAAGATCTGCAGTACTGTTGTTGCTGTAAGAATGAACTTATTTCTCTTGGTCACCACCAAAGTGCATGGCTAGGGGGTGGTGACCTACAAATAATTTGAGTAAGTTACCATCCCGTTATCATGTCCTTCAACAACTGTATGGTTGCTACATGACATGACCACTTAGTATTGTAATTGTATAACTGACATTTGTGATATGCTATCAACCATTAATATTGAAACTAAAAGTAATTCTATCCGTTTTCCAGACAAAATTACAAATTCTATGCACTGATTTTGCTTCAGTGCAAAGGGATGGACTACATGGTCTGTAAAACCTGGATATTTGTTTTCTACACATTTTTTTCTAAGAAACATCCCCATGCCATGCTGCTATCCACTCTTGCACGAGTGCTGACATAATCTGAATATGTAAGAAAGCTATTTCTTCATAAAAAGATTCTAAACAGTTTCAGAACAGCTGTTCTAAACCATCTACCTCTTTTAGTATTATATCCCCAAAAACATGGCAGTCTGGCTATCTGACTCAAAATAAACTCAATAACAGGAGTTTCTTCTTGTTTCTGTCAGAAATATATCCCTCTTCCCCGAATTCAGTACAATCTCTAACTATGCTCCCCAGGTTCCTCCTGCATATAATTCATTATTTCACGATTCTGAGAATTTAGTGCTGCATTGATTCAATGCCTTTGATGATGTGCATGCAGCACAGACAATGGGCACTTGTTAATAAAAATCCTACTTTATTCCTTGTGAAGGATCAAGAACTGTGTTTTAAATATAGTGACGTTTTTGTACCTTACCTACTCTGTCAACTGTCCTCCTATGTCAAAATAATAACTTTTAGTTCACTAGAACATACAGTGTGTTCAGTTGTTTCTTTTTTCTGTATTCTCTCCCAGATGACAGCCTTGTTGATTTCTGCTTGTATCTTCATGCCTAAAGCCTTTTTCCCCTACAGAAGGTCATTAAGTTTCAGAGGGGTTTTTTTTTCTGCATGAAGCTACCAAAATTAGTTTGTCTCTCAGCACTACCTTGTTAGCATCTCAGTGACTAAACAATGCTCCTTCCTCTGGAGACAGCAACTCAGAAAGGTCATCTCTTGACCCAACCAGGTCTGTGCATATGCACTCTGTATCCTCTAGGTTGTATATGGGCTTAGTATAAATCATTATCGAGTACTAGAAAGATGAAAGTTAATCTGATTTTTAANGTGTATGCTGGAAGGAATTCCACAAATATTCAGTAAAGGTTTACTAAACTAAGTAGTTTTGCAACAGTATGCAAAGATTTACCAGGGCAAAAATCAAAGAATCTTAAAGACATAATCTTAAAATAACAAAAATTATTTAAGTTAGTAGTCTTATCCACCATTATTACAATAATTGTCTGTAAAATAGACTCATGCATTTTGCTGTTTTCATTTCAATTTTTGTCAAAGACTGATGTACCAGAATGTTAATGTTGTATAATTATATATTCTGTAAATTAAAGCAGCATGGCGTACTGGTTGGGAATAGCACATTTCACACTTCATTACTTCTGCTACAACTCAACCAATCTTTCCAGCAGTTTCTTTGCTTGTTACTTTCTTTTCTTTCCAAGTGTTTCTGCTCCCCAGTTCTTTGTTGCTTATCCAAGAGCTATACTGTCCTCAGTGATGGACACGTAGATAGTGATGATGGAAATGTGGTGGTTTCCTCTAGTAACAAACACAACAAACAATGGAAGTGAATGGCAGGTTTGGGAAATGTATGCAGCCATCACAATGAGCACTGGAGAGAGGACACAACTGCCACCAGTGGCCCGAATGTTACACCATGGAAATGTTACAGCAAATGGACCCAAAAGCCTGACTGTTTTAAACCACAGCATGTGTCTCAAATTCATCAGATTAGGACAAATACCAAGTTGCAAGATAGCCTCTAAGTTGTGATATTGGTAGGTGAATTTTTAAACACAGAAGACTATTCTAACTGATCTGCAGAAACGTGTACAAAGAATATGCATGGTGATTTAAGAGGGTCCTGAAACACTACTAACAACTTTGACACCTCTGAAATCATTATTTGTACTGGCCCTTTAAACACAATAACCACCAAGGAATGGGCATTTTTGCTAATGTAGCTATAAAAAGATTAAACCAAGAGGCCACTGAAATCCACATCTTACTTTTTCTTCAAAGACATTTCCATACTGATTTGGATCCAGTTTTGATATCAGTTTGTTCATTTTGATTGGTACTGCAGGAGGAAGTTGCAGCACATTACACAGACTTTTCATTAGTCCTTAAAAATCCAGATGTGCTAGGTTCAAATTGGTAATGTTGTCAATGGCTGAAACATTAAACTGTAACCATAAAAGAGACTATAAGGAGTTGTGGGTCAACATTAAAAGATTAAAATCTTTGAATTTATTTGTATGGGTTTAAGAATTTATGAATGATGGGACTAGTCATCTGTATGACACCAGCCCTAATCATATCACAAATGGGAGCTTTGCTAGGTTGTGATGTTTATTTAGTAGCTTTAAGCTGCACATGTGGATTTTCCAGGCAGCAGCCAGCATGCCCTATCTCCCACTGATCACAGCTTCTTATTACATGCCACAGCAGAAGCACTCACAGAGATGTGAAATCTTCCCCCATCCAGACCACAAACAGCTCAGCTCAGAGCCTTTGGTTTCAGTTTGGCTTCTAACTAGCAAGTGATTGTATGCAACAAAATCTCCTGCTTTCAAAATCTGTGCAATGTGCACAGACAGCATCAGCAGGCAGAGCACAGGGTCGCTCTATGAAGCTCTCTTTCACTTTACATCTTTTAACTCCTTCTCAAGTAGGCCCCTTACTGAAGCTGCAGGTTCTACTATGCTAACAACGAACTGATTCCCCAGGGATGCAGTTATACACTGTTTCACAATGCTTCCTGTACTTTAAATCTCCTTTTAGTATCATTCACAAAAACTGCCCTCACTGCAACGGCACAGCTGCTTCCATTTAGGAAACTTCATGTCCTTGTGCTTTCAAGCACTCCAAAACATCAAAACTCACAATACCATCACTTTTTACATATGGACCATCAAAGCAAATAAGGGTTAAGTTTCTGGTCTGGTATCACCCAAGAAGCTCAGAGCAGATTTAGAGCGAAGATGTACTGAACAGCAGTCCTACACTATAATCCCAAGCACATCCTTCCACAAAGATACTTTATTTCAAGATGCACATTTTTCTTTCCAGCTTGGCAGTTTGACTTCTTTTTAAGACCTTTAATTGTAGCTCATATTATGTTCAATTTATTTTTCCATGGCTGTTTTTTTCCTGTCTTGTACTCTACTGGCTTTTCCTCTTTCCACAAACACCAAATGCTTTAAAAATCTCTTTTGTTGTTAGCAAGCAGGAAAGGAGAAGAATTTCATGAGTGTGTCTCTCTTTCTCCATGGAGGAAACAAAACAGATGTTGTGCTCTCCTCAGGGAGAAGGATCCTATCACAGAGCAGGTGTGAGTGAAGGCTGCTTTGCGTGTGGAGAGGAAAGGAGCTGCATTTAAGGACTTTGATGGAAAAGCAGCACTGATGGCAAAAGCATTTGTTTTTTTGAGGTAGAGAAGTTCATTCCCTTAAAGAAAAGAAGAGATATGGGGAAAGCAGTAGGGAAAATAACACCTTGCTTTGCACTGGCAGGAGGAGTAAGGGCTACTGCTGACTTTCCCAGTACTAATCTACCATTTCCCTTAAAGAAACAGCTCTGCAAAACAAGGAATGCTATGAAAAGGTTTACTTTGGGTTTATAAAAGGTTTAATGCTTCAGCCTCAAACCAAGAATAGGCTATAGACTCTACCTCCCAAAACATCCAGAGCAAGATGTGGGTTCCTTTTAAACCTCATTATTTCTGAAGGGGCTCAACACTGTATTTTTAAATACTTTAGGTTGACATTACTAGGTAACTTTCACAACCTGAAAGATCCCCTAAACCCTTCATTATGACCTCAAAAAATAATTTTAAACATTCCTCGGTATAACAAGAAACTATTACTCAAATATAATTTCACCTTTTGAAACATTTCCTTTGTATATATGTGAATACACAGTGAAGAAATAATAATGTTTGTGTTAACATCAGTAAATCTCAGACAACTCAAACTTATGATAAAACAGTGATGCTCTATCACAAAGGGGAACAAAGGAAAGGCAGCTTTCTCCATCTCCATGAAGACTGGTCTACTAATGAAAAGAAAAAAAATTATTTCCTTTGGAGTTCAATGGAGTTTTAATTTTTGTTCTCTAACAGATTAAAGAGTATCTTCTCCATGACTTAAGGAAATTCATTTTTCCATCCACAAATGCCAGCTCACTTTTAAGGACATCCTTGCATGTACAGGCAGCCAGTTTTATCTGTAGAGATCAATTTAAAAAAAAAGGGGACATCAAACGAGCTGGTCCCAATGCTACTTCCAAGATCAAGCTTAAGAGGGAACAGGTGTTCATAGGCATCATTTATACTGAAACAGACCCAGATCCATCTCTAGAGCCTCCAAACTTCTGTCACTGTCCCCTGGCATCTTTTTCCTTTCATGATGGAATAATGCTACAGCATACAAAACCCTGTTTACTTGGGAATAAAAGAACTATAGCATTCAGGTACACTTTTACTTGTTTAATTAATCTACTTAATCTGATGGATGCATTTTTGACAAGTCCTCAGAAGGCAAAACTGGCTGGTTTACACAAGGGGCTAAGGGTGCTGGAGGACAGGCAAGACTGCTGCATAGTCACATTTATAAACAGGCAACAGCCAAAAGCTGCTCAGAATTGCTGAGAAGGGTCAGCACATTGTATCAGGAACACCACAGTTGCACAGTTGTATAAATATCACCACTGATTGCAGCAGGAAATAAATGGAGTGCAGCTCCAGAGATGCAGGAGGAGAACACAGAGCCAAAGCTACAGCAGCAAGCCTCTTCAGAAACACCCAAAGCTGTGTTGCTGTGACTCGTCTGCCTTGGAGCTGAGACCACAGCTCAACAATACAGCAGAATTAACTGATGCACAACAGAGCAGAGTTCTCTTCTTCAGATTAGTTATGGCAGAGCTGCACTGGAACATCTCAGACCAAGCCACGGTCACTTCTGCACAACCTTTTTATTACTGCAGGCAACAGCATCACAGCATTACAGAAAAATCCCTATTCCTTTGAGGAGTGAAAAATATTAAAAGATACGTGTTTTTGTTTTGAGCAGCTCTTGGCTGACAATAACTACCAGCAATATTCTAAGGATCCAATTCAGTTTTACATAGGAATACTATTCTAAAGCAAGGGACAGTTAAAAACATGATTATTTGCTTTTTGTGGCATCATGTTCTAACTGCTAATAGCCATTGTGGCCTGAGTGCTGCCTTTCTGATGCAGCAGCAAAGGGACAAGGGTGCAATCTCTGCACTGTGCCTGCAGTGGCCAGGATAGCAGTGGTTCAGCCTCCTTGTGCCAGTGGCAGGCCACAGAATCTCAGCAAAGCAGATGACTTAATCAGATCCTATGGAGCTATGATTTGTACGAACAGAAGAAAGATCTCAAGTCTACACTGTCTTTACACTTTACCTTTCTACTCTCTCTGCTGTGGAATGACACATGTTCTACTGCATTGATGAACCTCAGGAAATACCAAGGAGCCAAGCTAGGTCTGCCTCCATTGCCCAAACACACTCTGTATTTTCTGCTTGAGAAATAAACAGATTAATAAATTTGGTCCATCAAACAATAAATAATTTGTGCACGCAAACACATTTGATTCACAATGGTGCACACTACCAATGCAGCAAGCTGCCTGCTGTAAAAGCAACGCGTTCTCCAACTATCAGAAAGCAAAGGGTACAGCTGCTGAAGGATGATGTGAAATTAAAGAGGGAATAAAACGTGTGGTCTTATTTAATCACACCTGGTGCTTCAATTTTTCAGTAACAGCACCCTGCTAGACTGTGTCAAATCAGTTCTACAAGAAAAAAAATTATGGATGGAAAAATGAATTAACTCTTTAATCCCTGCTGTTAATACATTATCTGAGTCAGTAACATGCTTAGCTGTGGCTGTTAAGGATCCTTTTTTCCCAGATGAAAGGGGCTTGGCACCTGGCTAAACAGGGCTCAGAGGATGACAGGGCTCCTGTGGCAGCAGGTGAGCATGTGCCCCCCACACTGAGAGAAGCACAGGTTTTGGGGGTGTGAATAAACTATTATTGTACTCAAGAAATCTTCCTGGCCAGAATCAACTTGAAGGACTGAAGCCCCACACTGGGACCAGTCATTTCTGTTTGTTTCCTTAGGTGGGTGGCACATATGTGCAGAGAGAGAGAAGAGAGAGACAGAGGAAGCAGGACAGCTGGGCACAGCAGAATGCAGAAGGGCAAAAAGCAGCTCTTCCCTTGCTTTGGACACTCTGCTCAGCATAGATTTCCTGTAAGAAGAAAATTTATCCTAGAAATTCTCTAGTTTCTGTTTTGTTTTGGGCTTTCCTTTTTTGAGGATTTTTGTTTAAGTCTTATTTTACAGTTAGGGTTAATATTAAACATCAAACATAATTTGGTTCTGCAGGCATTGTATGGTGTGATTTCTGTGTCCTGTTGGCTAGTCACTGCTCCTCAGTGACCTATGTACTAATAAACCACTTTAGTAATAGACAGCAAGGCACTCGATGTAATGTAAAAAATGGCATCTGTGGTCAAATGTTCCATTCTTCAGGGAAAAGGGGAAAAAGTAATCCTTCTACATGATTTCACCTAGCAGCAGAAAACAAAAAGCCAAGGCATAGCTAGCTTAACATAAACATCTTTATATTAAATTCATAGAGAAGAAAATCAAACATGAAAAATAACTATCATGCTTCTATTTTGGTCTTCTCATTGAATTAATGTCACCAGTACAACACTGGATAAAGTAAGATATACAAGGCTACTGTCTGGATGAGCTGGGTGTTTGTAGAGCAGCTCCTTTTTAGAGGGCAGATATTTCTTTATACAAGTGTTACATGTTTAAGAAATTGGCATTTATTTGTACATATTACCTCACAACACATCTAGTTTTTACAGTACGGATCAGTCAATTCACTGAAATACTAGGGCATTCACCAAATATCTGAAAACAATTTTGAGAACATTGTAGTCTCTTCATCATTACTTGTATAACTCATAGTCAAAGAGATTATCACACCAAAGAGTATTTTTTTAATAAATAAAAAGGCATTGTAAAAGACCTCCATAAACAGATGATACTAACATTGCAACACAAGTGATTAATTTAAACCAGGAATATCTGAAATGCTCAATAGAATCACAGTGCAAATTAACACAAAGGAACCCTTGGTTTAAATCAGTTTTATTCTTGTTTTACATTTTTAATCTGTATATTCCTTTAGTGGACTGAACCACAAGAAAAGAAAGAACCACAAACAAGAAAGAACTGAAATGGACTTCAAAAAAATCATTTACTCTACCCCTTCACTCAAGGCAAAGACAAATATCCACACAGAGGATTCTTACTTATTCCTCACACCTGCCACTCTGCTCCAGGTCCTCCAATTACTCCATTATAATATGCATATGCTATGTTTCTAATACTGAACTAAACTTCCTTAGGTGCAAACTAAACTAATTCCTTTTCCTCTTACCTTTGGTTAGGTGGAGATAGTATGGGAAAACACCTATAATTTAATCTCAAAAAACCTTTAATATTTAATATACTTCAAAGATTGTCTCTTTCCACCTTTGTCCTTGCATACTGGACCCAACTCTTCCAATATTTTCTCGCTGGTCTTTTCTAAATCTCTGCACACTCCTACTGTTCTTTTTCTGGCATTCTCCAGTTTGTCTATACTGTTCCATGGTGTGAAGCCAGCTCTGGACACTATGCCAACAAAGCGACAGCCAGCCAGCAGGAAAGACTAAAGGATGTCCTATGGCTTACACACAAGACTCTGACTTAGATTAGAGTCTGGTTTCTTCCCCATTTTCTCTGCCAGCCACATCATAGCATGACTCATATTCAGCTGGTGATATTCCCAACATCACATGCTCTCTCACTGTTATTTACTCAGATATCCCTTGGCTGCATACACACATTTGTTTTCCCTTCCTGGGGAAACTCTTCACTCAAGGCCTTACTTATATTTGCTGAATTCCCATCCTACTAATTTTAACCATTTCTGCATTCTATGAAGACCACTCAGGACTCTAAAAGTGACCTCCACAATATCTAAAGCCTACTGGAGCTTTTAGTCCCTTGCACACTGCTCTCTCCAGCCCATTGTTCAAGACACTAATGAAAACCGTGAGCAGCACCGACCAGGGGCAGAATGCAACAGCAGCAGCACTGCACTTCAGGCTCCCTCCCCATCTGCCAAGTGGACAATAACTGTTCCTTGGACACAGTACTTCAGGAGTCCTTCATCTGCCTCACAATAATTTCACCTAGATTATTTTTTAACCTGTTTACTTGTAAGAAGGCTACATAGCTTTCCACAATGCTGCCAAAAGCTGTACTAAAGACATTCCTACTATTTCTATCTCCTATACCTCTTATTCTACTCAAACAGGAAATTAAAAAGGTTTGACACATTTTTCTTCCTAATGAATTCACACTAGCTGTTCTTCCATCAGCATATTACCCTCTAGGTGTTTACAAATGGATTAATAATTTCCAGGAGCCCTTCATCATGTATCAAAGTTAAGCTGACAGGCTTCTTCATTTTCATGCCTAAATTTCCTCCTTTTTTCACAAGTTCTTGAAAGCTAAAGTTCAGGGATGGTCTCATCTGAGGCACACAAGGGACATTTACAAGAGACCCTGGTGATTTGACTGTGTCCAACTTCCTTCCATTATTTCATCTCTGTCCCCCATTCTAGCTTGTGTTCTTTTCCCTCAGTGTGAGTTAACCTAAACTTTTCCAAGCACTCCATCACAATTAGCCTGTTTGGGAAAGCTGAATCCAAGAAAGGCTGGTGTTCACCCTCTTTGTCATGACCAGCTTTCCTCCTGTTGTCCACAAAGTAACAGCACTCTAACTTCCTACATCTTTCCCTTATTTCTATAGTATTGAAAAATATGAATTTTAATAGTTCCATTTTAATAATTGAATTAGCTGTTAGTGGTATTTTTTAAATTATTCCTTTACCAGTGCATTATTCTGTTGTCATTAGTTATAGAATTCCTGATTTTCAAGTAATTGCAGAGGGCCTGAAGTACTTGTGATATTTTGTGTTTTCCTTCCTCAGTGGAAGAGTCTGCTGCCATATCTGCAGAATCTTGCCTTCTAAAAACCTGCCAGTTCCCTCGAACTTTCTTTTCCCTCCCTTCCTAGCCCTTACCTATCAATTCCAAAGTTCAAAGAAACAAGCTCTTTTAAAGTCCTTTGACATTATTCATCTGCTTTTACTCTCTCCTTTTCCTCCAGATCAGAAACACTTTTGTGACCATCTTCACTCACATTGTCTTCTATCTTCAAATTCTCAGCCATCTTCTTCTTATGACTCAGAATAAAGCATAAATTCTTTCACTAATTTCCTTTGCCCTCAGAAACAAAAGTAATCCTCTTTAGATTTTAACTCTTGTTAGACAGCCTAGACAAGGTTCACTTGACCAAGGCAAGGCATGTATCCAGCCTGTCACCCCAGAGAAGAGACTAGGCTCTTTCAGACTGAGATTCAATTTAGAACATAGTAAATGCCTAAAGAAAATCATATGAACTTCAAATGGTTCATATTTTTCCTAGAGTGACCCACAGTGGGTAATTAGCTCACACACTGGCACCTATCAATCACCGAACTGTGCTGGATGGAAAGGACCTCTGGAGATCTCCAGCCCAACTTCCTAAGAGCAGGAGTAATGCTAGAGGAGGGTGTACTGGGCAGTGTCCAGTTGAGTTTGGAATATCTACAAGGATGGAGATCAACATCTCCCCTGGGCCTGTTCCACTGTTTCTTCACTCTTTCTCCCCACCTTATATTTAGTTAGAATTTTTTGCATTCCAGGTTGGGTCCATTACCTCTTGTTCTGGTCTTGTGTGCATGTGGGAAGAGTCTTGTTCTGCCTTTTCACCACTCTCCCAAAGGACTGCTGCAGATGTAAGATCCCCCAGAACCCTGTCTTCAGACTAAACAAATCCAGCTCTCACCCTCTTTTCCTTCACCATATGCTCCAGACCCTGACTGCCTTGGGGACCTATTCCATGGACCCACTCCAGCAGGTCACTGTCTTTCCTGTGCTGAGCACAGAACTGCACAGATTGCTCAAGATGTCATGGCATTAGTGCCAAACAGAAGGGAATGCTCAGTTCCCTTGACCTGCTCCTTGTACAACCCAGGATGTTCTTGCCTCCCTTTGCAGTGAGGACACTGCTTGTTTGTCCTTAAATTGTTTATCAAGACTCCAAGGTACTTTTCAGCAAAGCACTATCCAATAGCTTAATGCCTTTTTTATATTGTGATAACCAAAGCTGCCCCCAGCACTGGAGGTGAGGCTGCCCCAGGGCAGGGTTGGCCCCCCTGGCTGCCAGGGCACTGCTGGCTCATGTTCCTCTTTCCATGGACCAGAACCCCCAGGTCCCTTTCTGTGGCACAGCTCTCCAGCCTCTCATACACACAGCCAGGGCTGCCCCATCCCAGGTGTAGAATCCAGCACCTGCCCTTGTTAAACTCCACAGCTGGTGACTGCCCAGTCCTTTAATTTGTTGAGGTCTCTCTGCCCTCAAGAGATGTGACAGCTCCTACCAATTCAATATTTTCAATAAACTTACTCAGTATTCCTTCCAGTCCTGCATCCAGGTCATTAATGAAGATGTTGAAGAGCACAGGGCCAAGGAAGGAGTCCCGTGGAACCCCACTAGCGACAGGTTGCCAGTCTGATGTGACCCCATCCATTCATTTGTAACCCTTTGTGCCTGACCCATGAGCCAGTTGCCCACCCATCAAATTAACATCATTATTCTGATGTGTGCTAGACATTTTGTCCAAAAGGATTCTGTGAGACACAGTATCCAAAAGCTTTGCCTTTAAAAAAAACAACAAATGTTTTAGTGGCTTTCCTAGATCAGCTAGGTGGATTACCCTGCCCTAGAAGGAAATCAGGTTTGACAAGCAGGACTTTCCTCTCATGAAGCCATGCTGACTGTGACTGACTTGTCCTAAGCTTGTGGGCAGTAGAAAACAAATATTAGTGAATGTTTCAGCTTGTTGATATAAACTTAGAGACAGCATGAATAAATACATATGGCATTTCTTATTCAGTTAATACAACCTACACATATTTATTTATATGATTTGCACTTTCACACATGACTCNGGCTTTCCTAGATCAGCTAGGTGGATTACCCTGCCCTAGAAGGAAATCAGGTTTGACAAGCAGGACTTTCCTCTCATGAAGCCATGCTGACTGTGACTGACTTGTCCTAAGCTTGTGGGCAGTAGAAAACAAATATTAGTGAATGTTTCAGCTTGTTGATATAAACTTAGAGACAGCATGAATAAATACATATGGCATTTCTTATTCAGTTAATACAACCTACACATATTTATTTATATGATTTGCACTTTCACACGACTCTTGATTGATTTCCATTCCTTACAGTTTCATTATATTTGGACATGGGTAATGATAGATTATTCTAGATAATTTTTTTTATTACTCAGGATTCATGTTAAGTTCTAGTTATAAAATACATGTTAGTATAAAAGTGAAATGCAATAAAAACGCTGAAGAACGGTATTTTCCAAATAAGCTACAAAACCAAGGCAAAAATAAGCTTATCATTAAACTTTTGAGTAACCAGTCTCATTAAGCAAGGAAGCATTACCTTGGTGAACTGCACGTCAGTTGCCGTATTTCTCAAGAACGTGGAACTGGCAGAGCTCATCCTCTACCACACAGATTTTGTTTATAGATTCAAAGAGGAAAACAAGCTTTTCAGCTTTTTTTTCTCCTCCCAAGCGGTTTCTTATTTTTGAATGAACCAGTCACTGAACTGAAATAGCTGAACAAACATGAAAAAGATATTATCTCTGCACCTGCAGAAGTAGAAAAAATTTAGTTCTTCAACAACAGGTGTGTAACGAGTGACTTTCACCAAGTCTGTTGTCTGACTTCCGTTGTGTTTCAGCAGCAGCCACTATACATGGATAAATAGAAATTGAAGTAATTACAAGAACCTGTATGATCTAACTTCACTCTGCTGTCTGAAGTACAAATAAACCCAATGTACTTTTCCTTAAAAAAAGTAAATATGTAGCACAGTTTTAATTTAAAATCACATTAAATATTCCATACCCACTTTGCACTGCACCGTTTGCAACTGTTGGAAACACTGCAGTATGTTAATAGAATTTTTAATCTTTTTTTCTTTCTTTCTTTTTTTTTTAAGAGGAAGAGAAAACCTAACCCATGACAGAGAACTTTCTGTGAAAAAAGACAAAAAGACAGAGAAGCACTTGCTGCCTCATTCCCCAAAGAATCCATGGGCATGCTGAGGGCAAAAAACACTAATAGGGTAGTTGTGAATAAAATCATCTTTCACTATTCAGAACTATGCTGATATAACTTTAGAGTAAACATGTTGCTGGCTTCAAAAAGCTTTTATTTCATGTTTTGCAATTATTACACGGGTTTTAAAATATCAAGCTCTTAAATCTGTAACATATACATCTTGCTGCACTACTGCCAGTATGGTTCAACCTGGCCTCTGCATCAAATCTGACATTTTTGCTATCTCAAACACAACTCTGAATCAAAAAGCTGAATGTGTCAAACAATGCTTTTAAAGCTCACAAATTGGTGTGCACTTCTAATAGCTTCTTTGTCTCTATCTTCCCTTAATTATAAATGAAAATTCCTCCTAATTTTGCACAGGCTAACTTGGACAATAAAGAGAACTCAAAATAGAAAACACAGATGCTAAAATACATAACTCTGGGCAAGGATGGATTTTATTTTCTGTTTGGCACATCTGTCAAGTACCTAGATCTGATGTGCTGATAAAACAAGACAGCTTACGGCAATAAACATGTCAGATCCATCTGCTCTCCAGGACACTGAGAAGAAAAGGGATGGCTCTCTGTGGTATTCTGTACACTTGAGACCATTCTGGAGAGGTTTCCCTCTGCTGCTGACAGCAATTCAGCTCTACCAGCCTAATCCAGTGGGTTTCCAACCTTGCTCCCTGTGTTCCACTTGGGCACATTGCATACCTGTAGCTCTCTCTCCCTCGTGAGAATTGGTTGCTGGGACAGGGATGTAACAATACTGGAAAGGCCTGGCAAAGTCAAGAAACAAAACCCAGAAAACAAGAGTGAAGCCAATACTGAATCTACCTTGCCCAGGATCCTGGCTCCTGCTGTGGCCCTCAGCAGCTACAGGCACCTACCTCTGCATCTCAGACCTGGTTTGCATCCCTTGTGTCCTGTCCTCCCCCTTTTCAGAGCCACAGCATCCCTTCTGACACTATTTCCCTTCTCCTTGCAGAAACTCGCACTGTAGATACATCAGTCAGGGCAGCCTGTATACACCTCAAAACATAGTCAGTGGTCTAAACAACTGAAGGAGACCCTGGGCAGAACAGCTGCTCCAGTGTGTGCCACCTTTGCCCAGCTCACCAGAGTGTGACTGCAGCCACTGCTGAGCTACAACACCAGCAGCAACCAAAGAGCCACCCACTGCAAGGCTCCAATAGGGACCACACCAGCTGGAGCAGAACAGGCACAGGAACAGCTGAGAGGGCCGAGGTGTTAATGACAGAAATCATCTCCCAGCAGTGCTTTAACAAAAGCCACGTTTCAGCCACCTGCAGCCACATTCAAGAGGTTTAGCAGCGATTCAGAGGATGTGCTACTTTCTCACAGGAAAGTAGAATTAAAGATTATTTTACAGGATATATACATCCCTCTGATACTCGGCAGACTATAATTATCTTTCACTCAAGAAACACCCATTCATTTCTTGATTTTGACAGGAGAAAAGAGGGAAGGAGTTTTCCAGTCTAAATGAACACAGGAGCCCCAGATAAAATGTAAAAAGTTCAGCTACTTTCTGGAGACAGCAGCCCTCATTATGGCCATATGAATGTAAGAAATAAGTATGCAAAGGCTCCTTTATACCATATACTGTCAAGTATCTATATTACAGAACCCACCTCAAAAGCAAATATTGAAGAAGTCACAACTCCCTAGAAAAGATTCTGCATTGCTCTGCCCTCCAGACTATATCTAATTTTGAGAGGCTTTAAAACCTTGTTTCAACTTTCCCCCAAACATTAAAGCTAGCATTAAGCTGCTGGTGTTCAACAAAGGCTGTGAAAGTTCTCATGAGAATCCCTTGCTCTGTCTGGAAACATGCTAATTCTCATGGAGCAGGATGGCCAAACAACCTGTCGTGCAACACACTGGACTCCATGTGCAGGACACACAAGAGTAGAGCATAGGTGTGATGAGATGAGATGGAAAGGGCCCTGGAGCTGGAAGGATGTCTTTTCCAGAAACTGCAGCCTCTGCCATGCATTGCAAGGTGCAGCTGGTCTGGAGATCCCAGGTGTGCATATCACCATCTTCACAAGCTGTTAAAAGTAGGTGGGGCAGTGTTCTTTATCTCTTCCACTACTCATCCCTGATAACTCTCTGGGGGGGTGGTGTATATCTGCAGCTAATGGACCATCAACTCTCACTGCCTGACTGATAAAATTACATCATCCCATTGTGAGATACTCTGCCCAGGGGGAGGAATCAAGCAGTCCTACATGGATATAATCTGAAGTTTGGAACATCACAAGCAGTCTTACCTACTAGACTCCCAGAGGACAAGAGCTGCATAACCACCACTGGACCTTCAGAAGAAGACCAGACCCTTCTACAGGATCACTGCTTCAACAGAATTACATCTATCACCTCAGCAGGACTGCAGTCATCATTTAATTGGACAGTTACCACCACCCTGATGAACAGGGTGTCAGGTTGTATCCTGAGTCTGTCAGTTTAAGCCAGTGTTTTCTGCTTTTATTTTAATTTTCCTATTTAATTATAGTTCTGACTTGGAATCTCCTGTTGGTTTGTTTTCAAACTAGTACGGAAGGGCAAGTGACTTTGTATAAATCAGCTTTGCCCTTCAGCTTATCATGCAGTGTTACATAAAGAGCCAGCAAGGTGGGTCCAAGACTGGACAGGGGCTCTGGTGAAGCCCTGCAAAAACACAGGCAAACACAAAAGTCTTGCAATGCATGAGAGAGGACAAAGATGGATCAGACCCATACTGAGCACTAAGCAACAGAAGCAAAGGATTAAGTACATCACCCACTGTAGTTAAAGAAAGTCATGCACATTATCAGTTATTTTAAAAAGGCTGAAAAAAAAATATGAAAAACCAAGTACTAAGAGCTGAGGGCCTGATTACTGAAACCCAGAAATATCCTTTTAGAAAGCTGGCCTTATTTGCTGCAAATCAGTTTCAGCAGGCAATTTGAAGTTATCACACCAGCATGCTGTTATGTTTAAGTTAATAAGCATTTACTACTGATGGTTTCTGCAAAGGCAGTTTAGTTTTTAATCATATCCTTAATTTACTGTTTACAGTTTTATCCAATTAGAGTATGTACATATGTGTGCATCTGTGACAGGGAGAACATGGAAACCTGTGTTTAATCAGAAGCACAAAGCCTTGCTCTCTAAATGACAAGATACATGTGTCTCCTGCTTGAAATTTTTCCCCATAGCCCTCATATTTTCCAGGAGAATGTCATCTCAGGTTGTTACATTGCACCGTTCTGCTGTTAGAAAGGGGCACCAGTGACCTCTCTGTGCAATGCTGTACCTGGAGTTTGGAACTGAATGTCATTAAAATAGGCACTGCTAAGAACTAGGCAGTTTTTCTGGCACCTTCCTGAAAAGAAATTCCAGCATTGATTTTTATCTGTAGATCAGGCATTTAGGTAGCACCCTGGGTCACCCTCACTCTCCTCATCCACATTCAACCTTATATTAGATTCCTGCAGTCAGAAAAACTAGAGGCACTGAAGGGATGGAAAATGGACCATTTATTTTTAAGCACTGAAAATTTTTCATGGTGATCAACAATAAAGTTTTCAATTATAGAGGGAGAGTAAATAAACCAAATGATAGAGCTTCAAAGAAACCTGGTGTTTCTTTGGGTGATGATGGAAGGACAGAGATTAGAACATCTCAGAGCCCAAGAGATGAGCTAATCACAAATAAAATAATATTACATTCCTATTACGACCTGACACGCTGTTTGGTGTAATGTCAGTGATTAACTAAAATATCAAAAAAAGAGTGCCAGAAGTGCACTCAACAGAGGCATAATTTGGTTGATATGGATCCTGGCAGAGCCCTCAGGAGGTGATCTGACACCCAGCACAACTCCCTGTGCCTTCCACATTCACACTGCCTCCGGTCACAGGCTCAGCTGTACAGCAAATTAGGACAGGCAGCAACAGGACTGCACAATCCCCCGACAGCGGCTGCTCTGGCTCCCAGCACGCAGAGGCTGAAGAGAAAATGCAGGAGCCTTTGTTTCTCCCATGTAGCATCTACTTCAGGGAGAGATGATGGCAGGTACCTGAAGAGCTCCACAGCAAATGTTTAAATGGAGGTACACGATCAGGGCTCACAGCCTTCTCCTGCTGTGTTCATGGCTCGACACCTGGATCTGCACATCCCACTACAGCTGTATTCCCTGCAGCCTTGAGAGCTATGCTGAAAAACCCGGACTAACATCTGCTTTATTTTGCTCTCAGGAATTAAAAAAAAAAAAAAAAAAGATGCAATTCTATCCCGCTGCAAATATAATACCTTCAATTTCACTTCTTTTTCTTTGCAGCACAAGGAAGGTAAATAGGAAATCGATAGGTTCATAGAAAAAATAAACATCTAAAGTTCCCATAAGAGGAAGGAACTATAGAGCTATGGCTACAGCTGTCTTAACAGCGGCATAACAGATTGGATTAATGTGCTGAGGTAAAAGACTAACAAATAGAGAGGGATAAACTGCTTTTAGAGTAAACGCTACAGATTACAGCACCCTTTTCCAGAAGCCACTGCACTCTGCAGGCAAAGCACAGGGAAGTGGCACACGGCCTTTGCACAGGACCTGTTCCTAAAAACACCCACCCCAGGAATGTTGGTGAGGAGTCCGTGCAGCCCTGCACTCCAGGAGCTGGACTCCTGCGTTTAAAACAAAAGCTGTTGGCATCAGCCAGGCAGCTCAAAAAGGCAGCTTCAGCTCTTGTTTTCTTCTTTGCCCCTGGGAGCAGGAACTTGCAGCACGGAAGGAGGAGACTGTGTAATAAAAAGGAGACAGGAAGGTCTCCGGTAGGCTCTGAGTCCTAAAGATAGCAATGAAACTAGCATGAAGGGAAGGAGGAAATCACCCTCCCACATAAGAGGAAACCCCAAAATAAAACCTTTTGGCAGATGGTGAAGGCTTTAGTATTCAATAAGAAGAATGAGTTGCATGAGAATGCAAGAGAGCTTTAAAGGAGGCACAGAAAGCCCAAACAAAAGACATATGAAGAAGCTTGTTTTTTACAGTCACCCTTCTGTATCAGTATTCCATTTTTGATAGTTTTACTGGCTTTTCTATTTAATTGAAACTATGCACTAATTAATTATATGAAACAGTAGAAGTTTGCAGTAAGTTTCTAAATTATAAGGTAAAAGTTCAGTTCCTAGTGGGTATTCCATCTGGGGCTCTCAGCCTGGTCCTGGCCTTCCTGTCTAAGACTGGATCCAGCTCCACAGAGGCAAGAAATCCACAATCATTAAAAATAATAAAAAAAATTTAATATTTATATCAGGCTCAACCATATCCAGATGAAAGAAGAACTCAGAGGACTAAGATCTAACTGCAGTTATTAAAACACTCATGTCTGAGAAAAATTGCAGAAGTGAAGGTAAGTTATTAACCTATCCCAGGATAATATATAAAACACATCTATGTCTGCTTCAGACTAAAGGATTCTCAAATTACAACTAAGAAAACAACCCCAAAAACCTTAACCCAGAACATGCAACTCCTTAAATGAACAGATAAATGTTGCTTTAATTCTACTACCACTGAATAGTAATTAGGCTCAATTAAGAAAAAGTTAATAAAAAGTAATAGAATATGAAAGATAATGTTATCAATTGCAAAAAAAAGTGCAACTTAAAGACATAAGATAACCAGATTTTGCTAACAGAAACAGATAAGAAATAAAATTACTACTCTCAGGCAGTACAAGTTTGCTGTCAAATTAGCAGTAGGTATCATCACTTGTCACACACTTGCTGCTGAAAAGCAGAAAGTAGGAAAAGCTACTGCCTACTTTTCCTCTATTAAATTTAGGTGTCCCAAATTAAATGGTAAATCCTGCATCTGACAGAGGCAGGAAGCTCCAGAGAACAATACTATTGCACCTATCACAGGCAGCTGTTTTAGAAGGGCACAGATTATCTCTGGGGGTGGGTTTTATTCTTTGTTGATTGAGGAATGTGAACAATGAGTCCAATTGGACAACTAAGTTTTAGCTGGATAAGGCATGATGCAACAAAGACTCTTCAAACTGCTTAAGCTAAAAGACAGAATAATTGTTTTTATCTTTGATGATGCCATTTTAGTATAGAGCATGAGTAACATAGAAGTGCAGCTTTTACTTTCATTTCCAGCAGTGATTATGAAATTAGGATCACAAATAACACAGATAGTACTCATTGTCAAAGGAGATTTTGAGATTACATGAAAAAAAATGTCTTAAGAAAAAATTTCAAAATATAATAAAATATCAAAATTGTATTTTTGATACAATAAAATTGGGAAGAGATTGTATTTTTCAATTTGACAAAGACCTATGCTGGGTGAGAGAATAGAACCCTTATGTTTCTGCATTTGTGGTTTTAGGTTATAAAAAGGTTTATGGATTTGATCCAAAGGTCAACAAAGTCATTGGTACTCTTCATTGATTTGAATGGGCTTTATAGTCTCATGCTGTAGAGGAAAAATTGGGTTGATCCTGTTGCATTTTCACTAGTTTCAATTTCTCTGCAGGCAATGGAGCATTACTCTTTCATTTGCCCACACAGAACCACGAGCAAAGTTGAGGTCTCCAATTTTCAAATAGAGATAATTTGGATAAAACCAAATCATAGCTGGTGGTAGACATAAATTTAGATTCTTCTTAGTACAGTAGCTACTCTAGGTATTTGTTTACTGTGCTAGAACTGGTACAGAATGTGTGCATGAAGAGCAAGGACCAGTTTCAAGTCAGCTAAAGACTCTTCCAAAGATTCTAGCCAAATTAATTATAAGCAGCAGAAAATTAAGGAAGATACTATCTCTAGGTGCTCCTAATTTCTACAGACATTCCTGATAAAAAGAGGTTTTTATCTTGTCCCAGCACCTATTTGCATTCCTCACTTAAATAGTCTGGGTTCTGATCATCTGGATCAAAAGAAAATGGTAAAGAAATCACTAAAACATAGATTCTCATACCAGAATTATCCTGTGATCAGCTAAGCCAAGTAGAAGTAAAATTCCCACAGTGACATTTCCATTACTAGAGAGAACCGAAAAGTTGTCAAGAACAGCAGTAACAGTATAATAAAGGAAAACATGAGTTGCTGACAAAGCAACGGTCACACATTTTAGTGCTTATCACAGCAGCTGATATTTAAGAAGGGAGAAAGAAAACTTATCAACAAACAAATCTAGCAAGCAAGTATCAGTAAAAAATAATAATTCACCGGGAGAGAGCTTATTAGGATTAGAAGAAAATAAACCACAATTTTCAATATGCTATCTGAGATAAATCTCTACACCTAAAGGAAACATTTCTAGAAAAAGACAAAAAAGCTCACAGGTGTCTCAATGTATGAAGATACCTCCCATCAAAGACATTCATTACCTTCATGGACTGCAAGGGCTGGCTGCCTTTTGATGACCCTCAGAACCTTCCAGGTTTAAGCAGAGACATACAAAAGTCAACAATATCAGTGGTTAGTGTCACAGTTAACTGCTGTAACAGAATGGATTAAAGCAACTCTGGAATCTAGAGAAAGATCTGTTCAGAACCTACCCAGGTGACAACTGATTTATCAGTGAAGCTTTAGAGGTAGAAGTATCCTTTCCTTCCTCATTCCTATCTCCTTCATCTGAATATAGTTTATTTGCTTCAAAATCTTTCAAGTTTAGACTGAGAATTTTAACTGTTGTGATACTGTGAGTGATCAGTGTAGGGAATTTTAAAAGGTTTATCTGCATCCTTAATTGCACTTTTAAAAGCTGGTCCATTGTCTAAGATGATTGTTCCTTCCACCACCCAACATTCTTTAAATACTCATTAAATACAGCTGGACCATCTTGGCACCTTACGACAGAAAATTACATGGAACTGCTGAAAATTGTTTAACATAGCTACACTCTGGAACAAAGTAAAGAAATTCTTTGGCAGACAATTGTAGTCTAATCAATCCTCTAAACATTTAGACTACAGGGAAGTAAAACTAGAGCAGGAGATACTATTTCTTGGTTAAACTTTAATAACAATCCTCAGTTCCTCAGGAGTTCTTAAAGGAATGAAAACCAAAAGAAATAGAGTAAGAAAGAAGGCCTTCCTCTTCATTCATAAGGAAGATTGGAATTACCTAACACTTGAAAGAATGAAGGAAATGTGATTACCATTCTCTCTTCATCTCTACCTATGACATATGCCAAAGTGGAAAGAAAACAAAAACCAACTTTGGAGGACTTAGAGGACTTTGGAGAGTAAACTTTAAGAACAGAAGCTTTGCATAACTGAAGAAGGCAAAATCAGTAAGAATCTCCTCCTTTTGTTGTGCAACACCTTTTTTCTTTATGATCTTTCTCTCAAAATCCAGCTCCTGAAAGTCCTACACAACAGTGCTCTTTCAATGTGGAAAAACGAGAGTCTGCTGAGTGATGCTACCAGAAGTAAGCCTCTTAACTGGTCTCACTAAAGAAAGAACATGACAAAATTACTTGTTTCCAGGTCCCGGTGTTAGAGCTGCTTCAACCCTATCTCATTTCATGAATTGCCAGCTGATGGCAGCTGGGTGTGCCAGACAAATGAACTGGGAAGATGCAAATCCTCTTTCTATTGGAGAGGACCCAAAACTCCAAGACCATGTCAATGTACATGCCTTCAGACTGTGCTTAAGCTTGCAAGGGAACCTTGACATGCCTTTTTGCTCACATTCAAGTCTCTAAAAGGTCCTGAGGAAAGAGATGCAGACATCTTGTGTAACTGAACATGTATTTCAGAGTCCTGACATATTATACCAGGCTGGCTGGATATAATACACTGTGCCATTCCTGAGAACGGTTATTTTCTAATCAGGTTGTCTTCAGGTGGAAGGCACTGATTAAGCCTAATGTATGTAAACAAATTATTCCAACAATGTGGATAAATTTAATCAAGAATAAGCTCTAAGGTGTGGATGAAAACTTAGTGGGATTGAGGAACTCTAGAACTCGACTTATCATGCTGACCCTGAGGAAAATAGTCAAAGATTGACTTAATGCCCTCCAGATGATATCTTTGGAAAAACTCAAGTTCTTACAGAGCTGCTTACTGCAGATTTTCTTAATGTATCTTTTCTTTGTACAGTTAACTTCTAATAATTCATGTGACTGTCATGCACTTTTATTGACAAAAATATTTTTAAATTTTAAGATCATACAAGAGAGATAGGATCATATAAGAGCTGTAGCCAACAGAGAAAGTTGTTTTAAAAACAACAATCCTCTGCTACATTTTCATTCACATTCCTGTTTCAAATTAAGGCTGCTGTATTTATGCTGTCATCTACTGGAATTAGCACCAAAAAAAATTACAAGTGCTTCATGAGTACTTCTGCTGTAGAGAGGTAAATCACGTATTTTTTAAAAACTATTCAGAATTTTTTTAGAAGTCAGAACTTCAATGTCAAGGATCACAAGACCATTGTTGATACACTTCAATTTATTATTTTATAGGAAATCAATTTCAATTAAAATACATTGAAATAGTCACTGGAAAAATTCTATAATATTGATCTTATGGAGAAACCAGCATAGTTAAAATTATTAATCATACTTGAGCATGTCATAAAACACTAGGCTAGTACTCATGCTTTATGATCAAGTCAAATAAAGGCTTTAAAATAACCCACCCCTTCCTTTGTGGAATATGCCAGAGATCTGAATACTGCTTAGTAAAAAAGAAATAGTTCTTAACACTGCTGACTGCCCATGTATAACTAAGTAAATGAAGGTGCTCTATCATATGAAGCATAAATGCCATTAGGAGTAAACTTTTATTTGAATAGAATCACATTCATTTTTAAAATTACAATACAGAAAAGCTTTTAAAGAATGTGAATGAAGAAAAAAAGAAGCTTTTAAATAAAACAGGTTCTTTTTAGACAACACAGAAAAGCAACTTCACAAAGGCATAAAAAGGAGAGGGTTTTTTCCTGCCTCCCTTGAATCTTTCCAGTAATTAGAATTTTTTATTGCACAGGCCATAAATGCTAGTAACAACAGGAAGAAAAATGCTTTTGAACTCTTTGGCAACACTCATCTTCAGGGATTCAAAACAGCAAAACTTTATTCTACATTTTCAAAAAAGCTTTAAGTGACTTTCATGTTTGTTAGAACTGCCAATATCATGAAACACTTTACAAACAGGACACATGCATGTAGGCGCAGCAATACCAGTTTCATAAAATCAGCAAGATGATGTTACCAAACCTCATCTGAGTGAAGAGGGTAATTCATACAGCTTTCAGACCAAAATTTTTTTCTAGTGTAGGAGTTTGCATCTAGGCTTAGCAAGTGGGAATTTATCTGATCCACATTTAGTCATCTACTGTGTAGACAAATATATCTGCCAACCATTCCAAGTGTCTGTAGTAATCGATGGAGACCAAGAGGTATAATTGATCTGATGTGTCTGAGGTGTGACTGCTGGATCTGAAATACAGAGGATGTGCAGCTACTACTGCGTGTACATGACAGTAGGATCGCCTGAAGTACCAACCTGAAGGCATGCCAAGTCAGGCTTTGGCACTTTTGTCACCACTGAGACTGCCAGAGATGATATTTTAGGTTGTAAAAACTACAGTTGTTCCTGTGAACAACTTGTTTCTTAAGACTGTGAGACAGATTCTCAATAGATACTAACGAATTAGGCAGGGCAATACTCTTCCAAATGCACCAATTCTGAACGCTGGAGAGCCCAAGGGAATAAGACCATAGCGAGGGAAGAGGATCCGGGGATCTGCCTAAACATCTGCCTTAACATCATCTGTTAGAGGCTGAGTACTGGGACAGAGGGATACTGGATTCAACTGAAAATGGCTTTTCTTGTCTTTTTATTTCCAATGCTATACACTCAGTTTGACAAAAAAGAAGTGTTAGTTGATGAAGACAGTCAGGACTGAAATGTAGCACAACAGTGAAAATTTCCATGTACTTTCTAAGGGGTCAGAAGTATAATCAGGACTCTGATTTCCTCAGTTCTTTTATATAACAACTATCAAAGACATGTAACAGACAGGAAAGGGGTAGAGGCTTCAGACTGAAAGAGGGTAGCTGTAGATTGAACATAAGGAAGAAATTCTTTACTGTGAGGGTGGTGAGGCACTGGAACAGGCTGCTCAGAGAAGTTGTGAATGCCTCATGCCTGGAGTTATTCACGGCCACATTGGATGGGGCTTTGAGAAACCTGGGCTAGTGGAAGGTGGCTGGGTGTGCCTGTAGAGCAGGAGGGTTGGAACTAGATGCTCTTAAGGTCCCTTCCAACCCAGACCATTCTATGATCAATCCTAATTTTATTCTATGTCTGATTTTTGGAAAAATCTCATTAGAAATCACAATTATGTTACATTGCAAATGGCATCATCTTACAATATTATTTAAACTCTGCATGAAAGACTGCACCTATTTCTGGAATCCCTTTAACCAGACTGTTCTCTGTGAATGGGTGAAAATAAGTGATTTCCACTGGCACTGATCACAAACAGCTGTTGTTAAATAACAGACTGACTGCTGAAAGAGCTAAAAATTTCATGACTAGCTGCAGCATAAACAGCAATAGTTTGCTTTTTTAATTAAACTTTGAGAAAATTTGTTTTTTCTCTTTCCAATTTACACATGAGTGAGAAAATACACACATATATACGTGTGTTTTTATATATATGTGATATATATTCACCAAACATGTAAGATAGTATTGGGTATGCATTAGTTCAGAAGGAATAAATATTCCAGACCAAACTGACCATTAGGCTGACTTTTGAGAAATTTGAAAAGCAGGAATAAAAAAAAAAATCAACATTAATAAAATAGTAAGAAAACCAGACAACTGCAATCATGATCCTGCAGTCATACAAAACAGCTAATACTGCATTACCAGTAGACTGAATTGCAATACTATTTATAGAAACACATAAAAATGCAAGCACATCATAATATTATATAGCTAAAATCTTGCCAGAGAAGTTCATCAATACAAATTTCATAGGTCCTATGTTTCCTTATTCATATTCCAAACTAATATACTACACATATTGAAGGACAATTCTGTGCTAAACTTATCCATAGTGCATTACAATGTATTGTCCAGTGTATTGGAACTTATTTTACCAGTCAGCTGAATCGCTTGGTTGTTTGATATGAATATGTATCAGCATCACAGCAATAGCTTAAAGGTAACTAACAGTCCCACAGCAATGCAATGGTCTGCCAGGGACCATTGACTGCATTGCAAAGTATATTCTTCAGGTTAGAAACCAGACACATGAAATTCAAATAACTGAAGCCATAGATGGAATTTGATATTTATCATCACTGATGCATGTATATTAGATATTTTATCTTTGCTCAGATACACACTCCACATACAATATTGTGTTTCAGCTAAAACAAATGAAAACCATACAGAACCCCTCAGTGCATACTTCTAACCTGAAAAAAAAAAATTTTCAGACATCTTAACAGTGCCTAAAGTCTGAAAAGCCTCTCATGACTAAACACAGCTTGTGATTCCAGAGCTCTGTTAAGTGTTGAAACTGTCCTTGACTGGAATGGGAAAAATACAACAAAGACTGCTCTTTTGTAGTCTAATGGATGGTAGCTAAGTCATTTTATAGTCTTGAAGAGCAGTGTTAGGAACAAGTGCAATGATTCCTGCAGTTCTATAGGAAAAAAGGACATTCAATAGAAAGGAGTAAAAAGGATATGGACATTTAGTGAAAATAAACCTGTGTCGAGAAGAAGGTTAAGATTTCTTTACCTGTAATCAGGAAATTTAGCATCCTGAGTTGTGGAACAGTTTTCATGCTATGATAAGGAATAAACTACTGTTACTGGGTAATTTCTGACAGTGCTTTCATCATACACTTTGTGTTCAACTCACAAGGTCTCTCAGACATTTTGGAGCATAACAGGAACAGAGAGCAAAGGAAACCAGCTGGGAATTAAGCTTGCTGGAGCTCTTCTGAAAGAGCAAAAATTTTTTTTCTCTGCCTTCGATAGATCCCATGTATGCAACATATGCAAGAAACAATTGCACAGTACTCTGTGCTTTGGGAAAAAAGGTCCTTCCTGACAAGCTGGAAGCTTCAGGGTTAGGTGAAAGAAAAAGGTAAGGTCAAAAAAAAGAAAACAAAAGAAGTGATGTCTGTTAAAACGTCAAGATATAAAATGCTGCAGGCCTTGAAACACCATAGGTATATGAAACCATGATTCCTTGGATGACAAAACCTTGAATCCAGAACGTACAGAGAATGTACTTCTTTGTAGGGGTGACAAAGAAATGTGCTGATCTCAAGCAACATTTCTTCAAGGAACAAGAACAGTAGACAATAACAGGATCCATAACGTCTACAACACGGGGACAGCAGGCTGCAATTGTTTTCTCTTAACTTCTTGACCTTCCAGTCCTGTTTGTGGCAAGTTCCCGTGTTCTCAAAATTTCTGACCACTCAAGTTCCTTTCCAGCCAGGTGTGTAACTCCAAATCATTCATGCTGTGTACTGGAGCCACCACAGCAGGAAAGGTCTTGTTTATGTGGGGAATCAGAAGATGGGACTGAGTCTAGTATTTTAAAGTTTTGATTATGGAAAATGACAACAGATCTCACATGTAGTGATGAAACCTGGTACGACAGTGCTCAGGTTCCTCACAGCTTTGATATCCATATGGACAAAGCAGATAGGGAGAATGGGAAGTAGCATCATGTTTCTGATAGGCTGGGAGGCTTCCATGCCAAATTTTCATCAAGCCTGCCTTTAGTACTAACAGGCTGATAATGCTGCCAAAATCCTGGTAAAACATTTCTGCTGAGGAGGGTTTCATGGTTCTGACTTACTCATCACACATACCCTGAAGGCAATTTTTCTGTTACAAAGTTCCTCTAAAACCCAGTAAATGATCCATCACCAGAACACAAGGCTCTTCTAACCTGATTGCTCAGTCATAGAATCATAGGCTATTTTGGGTTGGAAGGAACCTTAAAGGTTGTCTAATTCTAATACCCCTGACATAGGCAGGGACAACTTGCACCAGAACAGGTTCCAATCTGGCATTGAACACTTCCAGGGATGAGGCAGCCACAGGGCAACCTGTTCCAGCACCTCACCACCTACATAGTAAAGAATTTCTTCCTTTTACCCTGTCTAAACCTACCATCTTTTAGTTTGAAGCCACAACTCCTTGTCCTATCCTTGCTCTTGAAAAGTCCCTCTCCAGCTCTTGTAGGTCACCTTTAGGTACTACAGAAGGCTGCTGTAAGGTCTTGTCTCTCCAGAGCCTTTTCCAGGCTGAGCAATCCCACCTCCCACAGCCTACCTCCACAGAAGACCTGCTCCATCCCTCTGATCATCTCCATGGTCCTCATCTGTACTCACTCCAACAGTTCCATGTCCTTTGGGGCCCCAGGGTCGGATGCTGCACTCTGAGTTGGGTCTTACGAGAGCAAAGCAGAGGACAGAATCACCTTCCTTGACCTGCTGGTCACCCTGCTTTTGATGCAGCCCAGGACATGTTTGGCTTTCTGGGTCACAAGTGCACACTGCCAGCTCATGCTGGGCATCTCATTAACCAACAGTCCAAGCACTTCTTTCCAGGGTTGCTTTCAATCCATGCTCCACCCAAACCTGTATTTATGTTTTGCATTGTCTCAAACCAGGTGCAGGACCTTGCACTTGGCCTCACTGAATTTCATGAGGATTGCATGGGCCCACCTTTCCACCCTGAGCAGACCCCTCTGGATGGCATCCCTTCCCTCCAGAGTGCCAACAGCACCACACAGCGTGGTGTCTATGGCAAACCTGCTGAGGGTGCACTGGATCCCACTGACCATGGCACTGACAAAGATGTCAAACAGTGCCAGTCCCAATGCCAAGCCCTGATGAATGACACTCATCACTGGTCTCCACCTGGGACATCGAGCCATTGACCACATCTCTTTCAGTGTGATCATCCAGCCAATTCCTTATCCACTGTGTAATCCATCCATGAAAACCATGTCTCTGCTAAACCATTTCTCATCCAAGAAAAGGATGTCATGTGAGACAGTCTCAAATGCTTTGCACAAGTCCAGTTAGATCATACCAGTTGCTCTTTCCTTATCCATCAGCCCTGCAACTCCATCATAGAAGACCACCAAATCTGCCAGGCACAATTTGCCTTTAATGATGCCACGGTGGCTGACACAAATCACCTCCTTACTTTCTATGTGCCTTAGCATAGTTCCCAGGAGGATCTGTGTTAAGAAACACATTTAGTACAGGTGGCTCAGTGAGCAGCTGCACTGAGAGCTGCAGATTGAGGTCTGGGTGGAAGGAACCTGAGGCAAGAGGCTGAGAACTGGCACAGACTCTTTGCATAGCAAAGGTTCTAGGAACCTGCAGCACCAGCCAGGTGACCAGACATGCAGAGACATAGCAGGAGCCAGTGACTCCACAGGAAGAGCCCAGACTTCCCAGGGTTTAGACCATAAGGATACAAAAGTCCAGGGTTTCCTTTGTTCTGAAGCAGCAGCTTGAGCATTTATTTTGTTGCTGTACCATGATAAAGCTATTTAAAGAATTCAGAGGTCTGTGGCAAACCCTGGGCTGAGCTGGTGAGGAACCCTTGTTTTCCTGTGAGAGTGGTGTGTGTGTAGGGAGTCGAGCTGTGCACACATCAGCCTTGACCCACCCACTGTGGAGGGGCTTTGCTTCCAGCGCTGAAATCTCTGGTAGCAAGAGTGTGACTGCCTAACAATGGTCAGACAGGAAAGTTTCCCCAACATCTGTTCCATGATCTTGCTGGGCACAGAGGTGAGAATGACCACCCAGTAGTTTCCCTGGTCTTCCTTTATCCAGTTTTAAAAATTTAGGGTTCCCGTCACCAGAACTTGACTGGACTTCCACAATTTCTCAAATATGACAGATAGTGGCATAGCCACTTCATCTGTCCCTCGGGACCTGTGGATACACCTCATCAGGTCACATAGACTTGTGCACCTTCAGGTTCCTTAGATGTACTTGATCCTGATCTCCTAAAACTGGTTCTTCATTGTCCCAGCCCCTGGCTTTGCCTTCTATGGCTGGAGAACTTGCCAGTGAAAATTGAGGCAAAAAATTTGTTGAGTACCTCAGCCTTCTCCATGTCCTGGGTAACCACATCTCCCATTTTCTTCCAGAGAAGACTCATATCCACCCTAGTCTTCCTTTTAACACTGGTTTAACTATAGAAGTTTTTCCTGTTGCTGCTGACATCTCTGGCCAGCTTTAATTCTATCAGAGCTTTAGCTTTCCTAACCTGATTCCTGATTCCTGCCTCTCACTTTGTCTCCCGGGCTACCTGTCCTTGCTTCCACTTTCTGGAAGGTTTCCTTTCAGTGTTTGAATTTGCCCAGGAGCTCCTCATTAATCCATGCAGGCCTTATGGCAGTTTTTACCTTATTTCTTTATTGTTAGGATGCCTCACTCCTGAATTTAAATGAGGATGAGACGAAACTTTAAAGGCCCTCTAATTTCCCTCCTGGAAGAGTACAGTGCTAGGGTACCTTAACAGGTTTTGAATGGGACTATGTTGGAAATGGGAGAGTGTTGCCCTGATTTTTCCAAGTTTTCTGAGGCACTTTGCTGTTTTCACAGTTCCTAGCTTCTTTTCTCACACACACGGTGTCTTTATCAAAAGTCTGTTTTGATAAGACAAGGTTGTTTTTCATACTTTCTCTTGGTGTGGAAAACAACTGATGGACAGTTGTCTTGACCAATGGGATGGGAGAGGTGTCAGTCTCCTTCTCCAATGCCTGGCCTGTGTGGAAATACTATAAATGTGGAGTCAGATGTTTTAATAAATAGTTCTTCAGCCTTCTCAAGAAAGTGTCCGTCTGTGTCCTTGCGTGTCCCACAGCAACAGGAGAGAGGGAAAGAATCAGTCTTACTGTGATTCTCATTGGGCACATGTATTTCAGTAACTGAGCATCAGTGCAGGATGAGCAGAAAACTTACTGAAGAAATAATCTCAATCAAGTATCAGCTGTACTATTATACTAACATGTTTTTCTAGGAGGAGAAATACTGTCCTGGCAGTATATTCAAGTAGCCCAATATGAAACTCACAGAGGAACTTAGAAGGGGGCCTAACATCATCCTAAATGCAGGTTATCATTTAATGCAAATCTAAAAACACTTCTCAAGCTCAGGCCTATGAGCAGATTGCAGTCTGTGGATACTTTGCTTAGAAACACACACAGCACTGTTCTACCACTTTGAGGACAGTATCTTCTATTGCTAGCCCAAAGCAGGACTCACATTGAAAAACCTCAGAATAACTTCTTCCTTCTCTGTGTAGTTATGTAAGGCTTTTTATAAAAAAATGATCTTTCAACTCAGGCTTACAGTGATAACAGTACAAAAATGGTGTTTCCAACAGTGTGAAGCTCTCCCCAAGAGACTTTGGAAGATATTTTGTCAAATTAGTTCTTTAACATCACTAAGTCTGGGAAAAAAAACAGATCAGTACTTGGGCCTGTGCCCTTCTATCCTAGTGGAGGCTGGAATAGCGTTTCTACCAATAATAGCCTCAATCAGGCAGTTCTTGCTCCAAATAAAAGTCCTCCTAAAACTTAAGACAAGACTTCAATTACACAATCATGTACTATTCTGGCTTTAGGAGACTGGATGGTGTGTCTTGAATGAAGAAGAATGAAACAGTTTTAAGTCATTTTCTGAAGTAAGAGTAGAAAAGAATGCTATTGAGTTTTAAAAATGAGGTTAACTTTCTCTACAGACAACAGAACACAAAGCCACTTAAAATATCTGGTAACTATTATATAATGCTTTTTTAAAACTTTCCCTGTTCAATCCAGCTTCAGCTGGGGTATGTACTAAAGTCAGTGGAAGTCTTTTTGCTGACATCAATGGGTTCTGAATTAGGACCTCATTGCTTGCAACCCAGCTTGTGTGCCACATTAATTCAGAAATGGGTTTTAACAGCTTCTTTCACCTAACAGTGCACACTGATCTGTGCACTGAGAGACAGAGGGCTTTTTTCTCCCTCTTTTTGGAGGACAGCAAGGCACAGCATAGCAATAGCTACAGTGTGACCTGGACTTTGTGAGCGGAATTTCCCAAGGGCAGAAACAGCTTTTCAGAGAAAAAATGTTCTCCAAGTGTTCTCCAAAACAAAACCAAAAACCAGCTAGAGAAACAAACTTGATCAGGAACATATAATAAGAATATTACAGAGTTTGGAGAAACTGGGAAAGGGGACAGAACTAATTTTGGAGAACAACTGACATACAAAGAGTTTCATAAGTTGTAGTGTGGTTGAGAAATAATATCCTAACCTTAGTACTTTCATCAAGCACTTTCAAAGATCACACACTCCAGCTTGGTGTAAATGAGGTGATAAGGGACAGGAGTACTGCTGTTGTCCTGTCACTCACTGTCCTCTCACCCTAGAATCATACAATTAACACAGCTTTGCTGCACAGGGAAATGTTCTTACAAACTGCTGTTCTGCCCATAACTTCAGCTCTATTTAAGAAGATGAAAGTAAACAGAGTCTTGGTTCCTCTAGGTTTTTAAAAGAAAGACTTCTTAAGCGCTGTTTTTATTCACCTGGGAGATGCCTGCTTTCATATTATCCTTGGAGGACCAATAGCACATGAAGATTATTGGCTTTCAGACAAGAGGTTTTACAGCCCATCAGGTCCATTCACGGATTTGTTTATTGAAATGGTATTTGTATTGTTTTATTGATATGAGTTTGGATTAGTGCCACTGTTTTCTTCCCTTCAAGATCCGAGAGCTCTTGCTCCCCCACATAGCCATTCCCAGGTGAGCTCTGGAACACAGGGCAACCACAAGCTCTTGTAGCTAGCTGGTGGTCACACCAGTGGCCACCCAACCCTGAAAACCATAGCTCTGAATGCAGGGTTCCATCTCTCGGAGCTGACCCACTCTACTATCAGGGGAGGGTACTGGCTGACATGGTTACACTGTAACAGACTCCAGCAAAGCAAGAAATAAATTCTTTTGACAGAGGTTCTCAGACTGAGCCATTTCCCCAAGGATATATTGGAGTGGCTCTGAAGTGCAGCACAATGGGCAACACCATTGTGGGGAAAGACAGCAAGAGTTGCAGACCTCCAGCTTTTTGCCCAGCCTGTGCTGCCTTTCCCAAAGCATACGATGTCTTGTCTTTATGGAACCAGAGTACACACGAACGTTCCCTCTACATGGCAGAGAGAGACTACATCAAACACACATCCATGCATCCAGGGCTAGTCTGTCCTTCACAGCCCAGCAGGTGTTTATTCATTCTCTTACCAAACTTGTATCTTCAACTGCATGGGAAAAGAATAGATCTCAAAGGATGCTGTCCCAAATGCCCTGAAGTGGCGGCCGCTGCTGCCGGACTGAGCGCAAGTCATACACCCACTGATGTGTCAGAGGGGAACCAGAGAGAAACGATACAGAATACAGGAAATACATAGGTCTCAATGCCAAATACAAGTCCATGCAGGAATCTATCTGGACAGCAGTGATCAACCGATCCAAATTTACAGCTAATGTGTCCCAACTTTCATAAGCAGGCCTGTAACAGTGACGGTGGATGACCAGAACTTCACAGTCCATCAAACTGTCAAGTAACATTCCAGATGCAGTGAAAGAGCAGACCTGGCCAACACTGAAGACAAGGATGTAGGAATAATGGATGAATGGATAAAGAGAAAAAGAAGAGTCCTAAACATCTGGGGAAGACATTCATGGTTCAGCATATGCACTACCTTTGACATGACACAAGATGAGGTTGGTTGTATTTACAGCTCATGGCAAAACAAAGGAACCCTAGAACTCCTAATCACAATCCACAAGATACCAAGCCCGAAGAAACAATTTTGTTGAGACATCAGCTCTTTCAGATAAAATGCAGCTTACTCAACTAATCAGAGTTTTTCCCTAAACACAGTGTGTAAGGCTTAATTAGGAACATAATGTAATGTGTGAAGGACATTTTGTTAAAAATAGACTGCATGTACTGAGGAAATGCTATTTTTTTCATATGGAGTGACATACAACAGGCACTGAACCAAAACACCACAGAAGTATGTGGTTTATGCTATCCCACTGGACTACCAAACAACATTTAACATTGAGAAAGTATTGCAGATATATAGTATAGGATGTCTAAATGTTCCTTTACAGTATTGCCACAATGACTGCTTTTTTCCATTTTACCACAGCCATTACTAGAGAGCTAGAAACAAAAGTCATCATAAAACATCTAAACCTCATTTAGAAAATATATAAGTTTTTTGTTATTCCGTCTTCCTGTCTTTTCATCTAGACTTCATATTGAGCCCGGTGTTTTATTTTCTTAGCAGCAAAAGTTAGAAGCAACTATATTCAAGTCAATAAAATTATTGCAACATGAAGAAGGAATCAGCTATCTGCAAAAACCAGCCTAACAGGTAATTTTCCACTGACAGCTCTTACCATAAAACAGGTTACAGGAATGACACTGTTTTATCTAACACTGAAAGTAAACAATTAATGCAAAATGGACAATGCTTCTAAAGACAGTAGTCCTCCATCTGTGCCCTTTATACATAATCATTTTCATCTTAGTAAGCAAACACTTAAGAAAGACCACCATCAAATTTTAGATGGAGCCTATTCATCACACAAAACAGGCAGCTGAACAACTCTATTTATTTATGCGTTATTTTACCTTTTGCTCCCCCCTTGGAAAGCACGTGGAATCTCTGAGACATTTTCACGCATCATTTCTTGTAGAAGAACATCAAGTCACCTTTTATGCCCTCAGGCAAACTTCTCCTATCTGATCTCAGTAACTGTCCATATCAAAATTATTTTTCATACCTTGTGTAAGCAGCTGGAGGTTTCGGACTTCTTCTCTCACCTTCAGCTGAAGGACTTGCTGCAGAATGTGCTGTCGCAGGCTTTCCTGGGCAATGCCCATTCGTTCAAGCTTTTTGTCAGTAAGTCTCAGCAAAGCACGGCCTGGAAGCAAAAGCCAAAAAGAAAAATTACCCAAGGATTTCTGTTAGTGCGTTAGGCTCCCTCTGACAGGATAATTTGCTGTTTGAAATTCTCTGCCCTGAAATACCTCATTCTGAGAAGATATTGTTCCATTTGTTAGGTACTCCCTTACTGTTACAGATTTATGTGCCACTCTCCCCTTTTCTATTGTTTTTCTGCATTATTTTGTTGCTTTGTGAGATACACACATGTAAAACAGGCATCTTGTACCATTTTAGATAACCAATGGCTGTTCTTAAGGGCCAGCTGGTCTCCCATGGGTAGGACAACTCCTTCAAGCCTACAGCTGATATAGGTGCCTAAATAGACTCTCCTATTTTCAAACATCATGTCAAGAAATGAGAGAAAACCTACAACCATGGGTTTTACAAATTAAATCCATTAAAGATATACCAAGGATGAATATTGTTGCAATTCAGATATGTCTATAGTTTAGCAGCACAATTTCCCAGGATGGTTCTGTACTTCATGGTTCAGCTTTCCAAATCCCTCTTAACAGCAAACTATCACAGCAAGATTGGAAAAAAAACCCCAGAGATTTCTAACAATTATATATAAATCATTCCTGAAAAATATTTTGTCCAACTATAAAGAGACATCTGCCCAAGTACAAGGAGCCTAGGGTCTTTGCAGGCGTTCACTCCCAGTTTGTGACTTGTCTTTACTATTAGGTTAACATTGAAACACAGTCCCAAGTAGACTGTAGATGTTAAAAAGAATCAAACAATCTACATTCTCCTGATTTTGGTAGTGGAACTCTGACTCCATCTTTTGGGCATGGCTATGCTATAAATAAACAGGAGCAAAGTTGTACACTGGCTGAGCCAACAGTAAAGGAAGTATTTGAACCAAACAGAGAACCAAAGCATCAAGCAGAATTTTACTCTAGGAAGAAAACCAAAACTTACTTTCTTTGGTCTTCACCACTGCTGTGAGATAGTACAGGGAGGAGCATTGTGCAGCCCTCTACTGACTCCTGATTCCCATTATATACGTTTGCTGTATCTAAAAGTGCCTGGCCAATAAAAACAAATCAAACTGGAGCTACATTCATACTACCTTGAAAATTACATGTTTGGTTCACGTTTTCAAACAGGTTCAACTTTTTATCTCCTCTGTTTTTTAATTATTAAAAATCCATTCTTTGACTTCTCAGGCATTACCCTGAAACCAGAAGAAGATGTCAAAGAGCAAGTTACTCTCTCTTCAACACAGCAGCCTCTGTGCCACCATTACTGTGGCTTTTGGAAGAATGATACAATTTAGCTCATTAGAAAGTGTTACTCAACACAGCAAGAAAAGGCCCTTATTCAACCTCTTACCTTACAAAATAACAAGGAGTAGAGAATTTTTATAATTATATTATTTTAAAAAATTAAGATAAATGCCAAAAATTTAAAAAGGCACAGAATATCTGCCCCAAACCAAGGAGTTAGCAGCATGCCTTTCACAAACTTCTAGTTTTCACTCACAAGCAGTTTCGTAGGATCTTGATACAACACAATCTAAAATACTGGGATATTACTATTAATAAAGCAAGATGTTATTGATCAGATAACAATGACAGCATTCATAGATTTTCTGCCCTTCTGTGTCTCTCAAATACTACACACTACAAAGGATGACCTTTTGATTAGGAAACCTTTCTTTGAAATCACAAGCAAGAAGAATTCTAAGGGTTAATGTAATAATAAACTATGGAAATTAAGTCTCTTGCAGATCAATGCCAGCTGTCCAATTTCCCTGGTGATAAAGGCAGCAATAATGACTTCAATTTTTCTATTGTCTTATCACACTGAAACATCTTAAAGCAATTTATAAAGGATGTACAACAGTTCATGAGTAGGGTCTGTAATGTTAAATTAGCAACTGAAAGCAAATAAAAATACAAGACACCAGTTTAAAGAGTGCCAACACACATGTCATCTTAGGGCAGGGAGTCAGCAACAGTAACATGAAAGGACAGACAGAGGCCACACATCTCATCCAGTGTCCTCCACCTCTTTTTGGCCATGGATATAGTCATTACTCTTCCCTTCCTCTGGGCAACTCTTTAGTTGATATTCCAATCGTTTTTCTACCCCAGCCACTGCCTTTGGAAGTTGAGTGTGCACAAATCAGAGATGTCTCTTTTCAGCTCTTGGCATGTCAGTTCCTCTGTGGCTTAGGCTCAAAGCACAATGCTATTGACTCATACTCTCTGTAGCAGCTTGCACAAATTGCCTTAAATTAACTCTTTCTGGCACCAAATCCAAAGTGACATGTTGAGGCAGTGATGAGGTGAGAAAGCAAACATCCAAATGAGGCATTTAAAGAATGCACTAAGGGACCTGAATGTGAAAATGCAATCCTCCCCACACCTTCCCCTCAACACTTAGAGCAACAACATCCAAACTACAACTGGAATAATTTTCATTCTGATACTAAATCCTGCCTTTGTAAAGATATTTTTAGTGCCTGGACCAGTCACTAAAGCCAATTAGTCACTAAGGCCAAGATCCTGACAATCAGCTAATGATTTTGGATGCTTCCCTGTCTTACTTCCTGTATTATGCGTATCTGAAAGAGTAATCATTTCGTGCTATGAACTCCGTATTATTGACCATTAAACCAGCTGTCCAGAGAATATGTGGAGTCTCTGTCTTTGGAAGCATTCAAAACCTGTTTGACAAGGTCCTGAGCAGCACTTGTCCCTGCTTTGAGTAGCTGATTGCCAGAGGTGCCTTCCAATATCATATATTCTGTGAAATAACCTGCATGAAGGATCTTGATCGAAAGATCTATTTTCTTTTAAAAAGCTAAGATTAATAAAGGAAATTAGTAAGAATACACAAAAGATGGTAATTTTATCAAGCAACATAGTTAAACAGAGAGACAGCTATACAGTAAGAATTGTGGTAGACTTTTAATTTTCAGAGAGTGAAGATATATTATCAAAAGTAGAACATGTGACAAAAGTAATATTTTCTGAGTATGCACTGGTCATTGCTCAGACACAAGTAGAATGAACTTAACTACCATTGCAGGAAAATCTCCAACACTACAGAACAGACGCTACCTCTAAGATGTAGGAACTACCTGGGCAGTAGAAAACAGGACATCTTTTCCAAAAGCACCTAAACTAAGAGAACCATAAAAGTCCCAGTGACAAACACCTAGGCCTAGACTAGTTGCAAGGCTGCAAACCAAACGTTTTAAACAAAACTCCAGAACTACCTCACTACCTGTAGACATCTTCTAGCACCTAAACTCCAGCCCTCTCATACTCAGGGCACATCAGCCATGGAATGTTCTGAGATGCCCTGAAGGCAAACACAAAATATAAAACACTTTCCATCTTAATAATAGATTGATGGCCTAATTTTTTCTAATATGACTTAGCTGCTGCAGATCTCATTGAATCAAGCTGGGATTAGATGAAAATCTGAATGGAGGGAGAAACATTGCATGCCACAGAACATTAGCATGAGTATAAGCATTGGCCCAATGAGGCTGGCATTGGCCCTTGAGCAAGGGAGGCAGCACAGACTGCTGTACCTAATCAGAAATGCTCAGAGCTCCCTGCACTGGTATATCCTACTGCTCTTGCCCCAGCTGCCAGCTCACAGACACACAGGAACACCCTGCAAGAAGCCTTGAAAAAATACTTGTGAGGCAGGTGAAGGTAGAGGTAAGAAAGGGCTTATTTAATATGTGGAAAGAACTGAAGGAATACAGGGAAACAAGAGCAGGTAACTAGTAAGAGTCTGATCTGACACAAAACCCTAAAGAAAACTTTGAGTAATTTAAAGCTGTTGAAAATGATAAACCACTAGTGGGAACAAATGATGGTGCAAAATATGGCCAAGACAGGTGACCTTGTCTTCTGAGTACAATCTGAAATGTATACCTGATTATCAAGACAAGATGTTCAGTTTGCTTACCCACAAAGCCTGAAAAAACAGCAAAACAAGATTCACTAAGCCCTTAAACTATGTTAGATGAAAATGTTTTCAAGTTTATACTTAAATGCTGCAAATGCAGTTTTATTCTTAGTTAGTAGATAAAAGTGTGCTTCTTTAGTTTTTCTAATGTGGTGCTTTTGTGTTTACTTTAAATAGTCTGATCACAGCTTTCCTCTTGCCTTAAACAGGCTGATTGTTGGCTTCTCTTGACTGCAGTGCTTAAAAACAAGCCTCCTTGGACATATAATGTAAGAAATTTCCATGACAAGGCACAGGCATAAATATCATTGTTCAGGTGCTGGTGAGACACAGGTATAAAACTCTCATCATATACTCAGGAAAGAATGCAAACAAGAATGGGCAGAGAAAGAGGCTATGAGTTCATAGTGAGGAAAAGCAAAATTATGAGAGGAGGCAAAGAAAAGAATAGACACCTGCAGAAAGAGAATAGCCTCATGATGGCAGTGGGGGGAGATGAACACTGAGAAAAAAGAAGAACAATTAAACTAAGGAACTGATTTGAGAAAAGAACAAATGGATATGAATACAATTGAGGATGCTGACATCAGAAATATCCTTTAAAAGAAACAGCACAAACCAGAAATCAATCTAATTTTCAGAGCAAACTTGGTATGACTTCATGGCACTTTTCTGGATAACCTATCAGATCTTCTACAGTCATACATTTTCTGCTTTTCCCATGAGACTTTAAGAGCCCATATCTCCCTCTCATGCCTGTCTCATCACTAGTCAACCAGACACATCAGCCACTTTGTCATCAATGCCTTGTGGCAAATCTACAGCTCTTCTTGCAAAAGCAGCTAGATCTGATTTGTCTTACTAATAATTTTAGCCCTAAGAGTAATGCAGACTCTTGGTAAACTGCAGCTTGCATTACCTTCCTCTTTGTCTCCCTTCAGATATCTAATATGTCACTAATTAGGGAAGACTTACTTGCTTTAAAAGTAAAAATGGATTCATTTTTCATCAGACTTACCTACCATAGCAGCAAGCACCTTATTGATCTACCTGGGCAGCTGCCAGCCTAGGCAAAGGAGATTAGCTCCCAAAACTGCTATTGGCACCTACCTGGCACTTCTGATGTGATGAAAAAATCTCAGTTGGGGACCAGCTTAAACGGGAGACACAAGGGATGCTGGTATGGACACAAAGAAGAAGGAACAATAGTTTCTAATGATGAGGACCAGGAGGAGCAGACAAGACTATTATCCTTGAAGAATATTAAAGATCTCCAGCTGAGGAAGTTCTCCAACATCTGAGCCAGTGTTCTTGTACTTCCTCACCCAGTTATCAAAATCAGTCAATCTCCAATGAGGCCATAGGAATTACCTTATGGTAAGACATGAGTGGAAGCCCATGACTCCACTATGTCTCCAGTGGAAGCATAGGAAAGCGTAGGAAGGCTCACATATGAATTTGCTTATGTTATCAAACTAGCTTTGGACAAGCTTTTATTTGTTAGCACCATCAAAGATGATTCTCTATCTCTTTCTCACTCATTATTTGCTAGATGTGAATGACACTCACTTCATAATAGAGTTTCTCAAAGAAAACACTGTCATACTGGTCAACAAACATTTGAACAAACTCAAAGAAGCAGCTATGCAAACAAAGGCAGAAACAAAATCTGAGTATTATCTGCATCCCTTGTTTCAACATCATCTCTATTTATAGTTCTGACAAGAGGAAGTGATGGCTATTTTTACTTCTGACAATAACTCTACAATTAAACAAGTTTATTTCCATAAAGTCCCTCTCAGGTCACAGTTTTCTTCCACCATCCCATCCTTCCTCCCCACTTCTGAACCACAAGCATGAGCAGAGTATGAAAAAGAAGTAACTCAACAGAATTTTTAACTTAGCTGCACTATCAAATATAAAACTAGCAACAACCAAAACACGGCTTTGTTTCTAAATTTGACAAACTTACTAAGATGTCAGTGCTGCATCTGTGCTGCCATTTAATTCAGATTACTTAGTTTGATGTAACTTCCTCTCACCTTAGTGCTGCCTTTCCCAATACCCTCTGTATTCCATCATATACTACTGTCATTTTCTATTCTCTTAATTATGATACAGTCTTTTGAGCTATGTATCTCCTGTTCAATGATGGTCTCTGAAATTTCAAGTTAGGAGACTTCTCTCTGACATTCAATTTTCCTCGCCTCTTTCCAAGGATGTCTCCCAGCTAGCTACCCCCAGCTGCTTCTCCCCAGGCCACTCTCTTCCAGGTTCCCATGCTCCTGACAAAGGATCAAGCATGTCTACCAGCTCAGTCACAAGCATGATGGATTTATGCTATTGAACAAAACCAAAAAAACCTGTGGTAATGGTGAAGTCATGTAAAAATACTGAAAGACAGTGAGCTAACAGAGCATGGATCTGGAATATTCAATTTAGGAAATGCAATTTAAAAGTATGCTTATTTGTCCCTGGTAGCCAAGTAGCTCAAAAGGATCCAGGTACCTTGAAAATTTAACGAAGACAAAAATCCTTCTCCAGAACTGAAATTCTTCTGACTCCCAACTCCTCCCATAAATAAAGCAAGCAATTCCTGCTCCTTGACTTAGCCACACATTTCCAAGGAAGTATTTAATTGCAAACTTTGTGTTGGAGCATCATGCATTCTTATATCATGGAACTGTTTAGGCTGGAAAAGACCTCTCAGACCAACCATTGACCCAGCACTGTCAAGACCATCACTAAACCATGCTCTAAGAGGCACAGCCTCGTGCCTTTTAAAAACCTTCAGGGATAGTGACTCCACCAGCTCCCTAGGCAGCCTATTCCAGTGCTTGACAAACCTTTTTGGGAAGAAATTTTTCCTAATATCCAATATAAATTTCTGCTGGTAGAGTTGTTGTAACCCAAGCACAGGACCTGGCACTTTGCCTTGTTGAACCATCCATTTGGGCTTGGACCATCAATCCAGAATGTCCAGATCTCTTTGTAGAGCCTTTCAGCCCTCCAGCAGATCAACACTCCCACCCAACTTGGTGTAGTCTGCAAACTTATCAAGAATTCCCTCAATTCAAAAGTCCAGATCATCATTAAAGGTCTTAAACAGAACTTCTACAGATACGTAAGAGCCTTCATTATAAAATTTTGAATTTAATACTCTAGTGTCTAATGATTTACAGATATAATCAAAAATATCAAAAATTCTAAGACTTATATTAAAATTAGAATAATATATTTTGGAATAATATTAGAATACAAATCTCAATACAGAGAAGGGAAGGGGTTAATGAGAGACTGTGCATCATGATTACTGGAAGTAGTTCAGTTGGTAATTTACTGTACTGATGGGAACAATATTGATTTCTTACAAGTCTTGAGTAAAAGACTCTTAGATGGTCCTGTTTTTCAGATGAACATATTCAGCACCTGATGATTTTAATAGGAGGAAATAGTAATAACTTGAATTCCCTTCTGAAATATAAATTCAGGCACAAATCATATTACAGCACTTTTCAAGTGTACTGTAAAATGTGAGACAACCATTTTTAGTGCTCTCAGGAAGGACCCAATAGGACCCACAAAGTAAATTAGAGATAAATGTAAACCTTTAGCAGGCAGTCTATAAATCCACATAGTTTGTTGTATATACATCTGCCAACTGACTTCCTGGACATACAAATTAATGTATTATATATTATCTACAGCTATATATAAAGATAACACAGACATATAATAATGAGCTTTTATTACACTGCACATCATATTTTTTTAAGAAAAAACCCTAGGACTACGGTTTGTTGGTACCTGTGTGCTAGATTTATGGTCCCTCTATTCAAATAAACATCTTCAAGGTCTTTCCTTCTTGTATTGGAGTGAATGAATCTGTCAACACGTTTGATTTTGTTCACCATCACAGGACATGCAGTTCTTCAATTCTTATTTAATATAATGTTGCTCCCTGTGCAACACATTATGCACTATATTACCCATTAAACACCCATTTCTTTATTAAATTTTTAAAAAACACATTAGATCATTCTTGCTGCCAAGAGTCTTGTTAATTTATTCAGAAGTAAGCATACATTCATATATTATAATGTACGGCTTCTACACAAAACAGATTAGGAAAGGGGAAGACAATTTGGAAAGGATTAGGATTGACTGAAGTCTTTAAATCAAACTCAAACAAGAACTTTTTCTGTAATTCCTAATGGTGGACCTTACAAAAATCAGATTTCTTGCAGAAAAAAGGGATCATTTATTACCACAAGAAAAATAACCATACAGACATGCACACCAAAAGACTCCAACACTCATTCTTGAAATAACCAACCCAAATGGAACTGGGAAATCCCTGAAATCACAAAGAAGACAATGCATTTATAGGCAAAATCTTTCACTCTTTTCAAGCATTGGGTCTGGCTGAGGCAGAGCTCCTTTTCCCCTCAGCAGCCCTCAGAGCCTTTGTAGCAGTAGCTGGGAGGCCACTGAGAACACAGTGTTTGGCTACTGCTGAGCAGTGCTCCCACAGCATCCAGGCTGTCTTTCCAACATTTCCCCCCACAGCAGCAGGCTTGGGATGGGCAAAATCTTGGGAGAGGACACAACCAGGACAGGGGATACAAACTGAACAAAGTGATATTCCATACCATATGACACATGCTCAGATATAAAAGCTAAGAAATGGGGAGAGGAAG
>VZTB01011853.1:1176928-1188371 GCA_013397245.1 Thryothorus ludovicianus | reverse complement strand
AAAATCTTTCACTCTTTTCAAGCATTGGGTCTGGCTGAGGCAGAGCTCCTTTTCCCCTCAGCAGCCCTCAGAGCCTTTGTAGCAGTAGCTGGGAGGCCACTGAGAACACAGTGTTTGGCTACTGCTGAGCAGTGCTCCCACAGCATCCAGGCTGTCTTTCCAACATTTCCCCCCACAGCAGCAGGCTTGGGATGGGCAAAATCTTGGGAGAGGACACAACCAGGACAGGGGATACAAACTGAACAAAGTGATATTCCATACCATATGACACATGCTCAGATATAAAAGCTAAGAAATGGGGAGAGGAAGGGAGGACATTCATTATTTTACACGGTTCATCTTCCAGAGCAACCACTACATGTGCTAAGTCCTGCTCCCCAGGAAGTCACCAGCCATCACTTCCTAATGAGATGTAGAGAATAAAATCTTTGGAGTTTTTCCTTTGCTTGAATGTCACATTTTATTTTAGTAAACTGCCTGTATCAGCCTACGAGTTTTTTTCCATCTTATTTTCTTCCCCCGCCTTGCTGAGGAGTGATAGAGACACTCGGGGGGCACCTGGTGTCAAGAGAAGATCAACCCCCCACAGTCACGCCTCGGAAGGAGATCTTGGGGCCATCTGACTCATTCTGCTGGGGAAAGCCATCCCTTCTTCCTCCTGATTACCCTAACTGCCACACAGCATTTAGGCAAAAACCTACACAAAGAAGTATTCGAAACATGTTTAATTCATTTTCTGAGTTTCTTTTAATGCCAAACTTGTGGGAAGCAAGGAGGACCGACATAATGTGAGCAGACAGCTTACAGTACTGCATTGCAGAAGGTCTGTGGGCCATCAAAGCTCCAGCATACCACAATTTGAGAACTTACATTTTCTAATAAGATTTTCCCATCACTGCTTTGTTTAAAAGAAAAAGAGAAAAATTAAAATTTTATTAAATATTAAAACAAGATTTCATATCCCAGTGCTGAGGTACATACAGTATTAAAATACTTCCCAGTCTGTATCCCTAGCTCTTTCCTGCTCCACATTGTTATCTCCAAGCAGCTTGCAGTGATGCTTTCTTCCACACCCATACCAGCTTAATCCTTCATTTTTTTAATAAAAATGAAACCGAGAAACGTTTTCTCTTAAAATTCATGAGGTTAATAATTCATACTAATAAAAATGGAAAATTAAAAGCAACATGCTCATAGGTTAAGCACTGTAGACTGCTTTAGTTCTCGTAACCTGAAGGAGGAACCAGCCACATCTCTCCAGATGCATGTTTTGCTCTAGCATTTCTCTTTGGGGGCTTTAATTAAAAGCCTGGCACCTGTCAAGTGGTACATATCACCTCTGTTATGCCTTGAACTTACTGTCTATACTGTCCGTTTTATAACCTAGGGAAAGGCACTTTTCTTGTTTTTAAAAGTTACCCCTACTCAATTATATGCACAGTCTTACAGACATAGGCACCAATCTATTGTTGCACTGCTGGCTCAGTAGTACACCAAACTTTGCAAAATTCATTTGCATTTCCTCCAGCTTTTACTGCTGTAGCTGTGAGGGGAATCAGGACATAAGGATTTTATTTGGTTGGTCTATTCCTCCTATTTAATAGTTACACTTGATCTGTAGAATGCTCTAAGATTGTCATTTTGGATCAGAAACAAAACAGATACCTAAGTAACAAATTGTTGCAGCTACTTTTTAAGCAACTGGTCCCTGTAACAGAATCTAGGGCTTATTTTTTAAACTCTACATTTCGTACCTGAAGTATTTGGCTCAACAGTAACATTAATAATAATGATACAACACTAATGTGCAGGAGCCTTACCAGAGGCTGCAGCCCAGCATTGTGGCCCAAATGGAACATGCAGCCCCAGCCCCTAGCTCTAACTTTGGGTCTTATTCTGCAAGTAAAAATAAAAGATAGTTTTCCACTACAAAATGCAGGAAAATGTTGTGTGACGTTTTTTATAAAAATAACTGCTGCAGCTAGGAGCAAAGGAGCTCTTCCAAAAAGATGGAGACAGCTCATGTGCAAACTCGCAGTGGCCCCGCTCCTGCTCAGGTGAGGCTGCACTGACCTTGCTGTGATGGGAATCTGTGCAGGGCTCTGACCTCTGTCAACTCCCAGCCTCTTCCCAAGAGCAGATACAGAGAACCACTCCAGCCCTCCCTTCCCTACATGCTTGAGAAAGGGCCAACTGTCCCAGCAGTGGATAGCTGGGAGGCAGGATTTGCAAGCCCTCAGTCTGAAGGGGAAGTCAGACTTTTTTTCCCTTCTGATTTTCTGCTCAGATGGGACAATTTTGGGCATGTGTAAAGAAACAACTGCAGGCACTGAGGTAAATTCATGGCTAAAATAAAAATGGAAATAAGATGTTCAGGTGCCTCCAAGTTTTTTCAGAAACCACAAAAGGGACTATTCTGGATGATAATATAGGAGTTCACTTTTCAGTCCAGAGCATCACACCTATGACCTGAGTTAGGCATAATGGGATCTGTGTGTCACACTCTGGCTGTTCAGCAGCAGATGTCCAAAAAAGAGCTTGGGACAAAATACTCTTTCATTGTCCAAAAGCTTGTAATTTAGCAACTAATTAACAAAAACAGAGTTGGCTAATTTTAGCTACAGCTGAGTCTAAGGTCAGTGGATGGCTTTCAGTGACTATAGCAATACTTAGAGCTGCTTGTGAGAGGAATCTCACCAGCGTTTTAAAATGGCAGAATAATTCTGCCATTTCCAATGTAATTTGATTTAGCAGGAAGAGGAAAAACAAGAAAAAAGTGCTGCAAAGTAAACCCAAACTAATTAAAATGAACACTAGTTAAATGATGAAGCTAATTCACAATCAGAGCCACCTAGCAGTGAAATGGGTAATTCTCAGGTCCTTGTGGTTTTGAAACGGAGGTTTTGGAAGAGACTGTTCAGAGGAGCTCAGGTTATTGAGGTCTGTACAAGAGGGAGGTAGCAGTACTGGAGAGTCTTTATCTCTGCATATAACATTAGAAAAGGCCTTGGGAAAAAAGTGTGGGAAAGAGTAAAAGGAAGAAAAGGAAAATTATATAAATCAAACAAGTACCAGTAAACTCCCAAACCTCGGGTAATATGGGGTGGGTTTTTGCTTTATATTATATTGCCTTTCAGATAGCTTCAGTGTTTATTTTTTTTTCTACTATAAATTAAATTTTTCCTTTCAGAGAGAACAGCAAACATTAAATCACTGTATTATGTATGAGTCTTCAGTTACACCTTGTTTTTAAGAAAGAATATATGGAGAGGACACATTTGAATGCATGACATGATCCACCTTTAAGTCTTTCTTTAAAGAGTGTTTGAGTTGAACAAACACTAATTAACCAATAAAATCAGATTAGAGAAAAAGCAACAACTGTGGCTAGCGAATGTATTATAACCCTTATCGGCAATTTGCCTGTAATAATTTATAAAGAGGAAAAGACTGGAAACTATCACCATGGAAATTTTCTGTAATACTGCAGACTAACCCTCACCCAGTGAGCAGATGTCACACTGTTTAAGCACAGTGCTTTTACTCACAGAATATGCATTAGGAGCCAGTGACACACTGGTTAAGTGCAGGGCAAGGTACTTTACTGATAGCGAGGGTCTATTCTGACAGGTTGAATGAAGGCGCTGTCACGCCTATCAGTGCCCAGACACCAATATGCAAAATAATTTTTCCACTGTTTTACACACGCACATACAAAGAAAATAGAGAAGGAAAACATAATTTTCAGCCTGGCAAAACTTTCCTAAACCACAAGAGTCTAGAGAATCTTTTCTGAGTACTGAGCCACAAATTGAATCCTCAGTCAAGTACTAAATTGTTTATCTTCATCTCCATTCATTAGCTTGCACTCAGTCTTCAATACAAAAGCCAAATCATTTTAGGGTTAGTTTCAAATGTTGTTTTGGTTATGCACAAAAGATAATTTCATGTTTCTATGTTATAAATAAACATTTAGGCTTAACTCTCTTTCCTGAGTTGTAGACACATGCAAGTAACAATATTCATGTATCAAGAGCTGAATAGCAGTAATATAAACACCAAAAAAAAGTGACAACAGATACTAAGAAATTATTTACTTCATCTTCCACTGTATAATTAAAATTCTAAATCAAATATCCAGGCATGTAAACGCTCTTCATGCAATTCACTTATATTTCTTTGTAATGTTCTCCTTTGAGTCATCTTCGTGATACACATTTTGCTTCGTTTTCCTCACCAGCTTTTTTCTGTTTTCTTCCCACTGGAACAAGTTCTTTTCTGCAGTTTTCTTAGACTTAAAGCTTCCCTGGTTAAGCCATATGTGAGCACTGACAGTATGAATTCCCGTCAATATCCCTGAATTAAATCAGCTGGATGGTATGTAGGATCACAGCTGTCTATAGATTGAAGTATCAATTACAAATTCTTCAGTACTGTTGCATAAGAATCTGATCTAAATCAGGTTATTTCCAGTCTGCTTCCAAGAAATTTTTTGATGACCTTTGAAGATGAGCAAGCCAAGATTCTTTCTGCAATATACAGCAAGACATGGGGTACTCTCCCAGTCATGGTCTCACGACCTTTTATCTGTTCTCAGCAGCCATGTTCTACTTAAATGATGAGATCACATAAGATCCATTCATAATGATGTAAGAAACATTTCTGTTATTCACTGAGCAAGAAAAGACCTGGGATCCTGGTGAACACCAAGCTAAATGCAAGCTAGCAATGTGTCCATCCAGCAAAGAAGGTCAGCAGTTTCCTGGGCTGCAGCAGGACATAGCATTTCCAGCAGTCCAAGGAGGTGATCCTTTGCTTCTGCTTGACCCTGGTGAGACCACATCTGGAATACTTTGTCTTGTTCTGGAACCCCAGTACAAGAGAGACATAGACATATTGGATCAAGTCCAACAGAAGACCACCAAAATGATTAATAGATTGGGGAATTTGTAAGGTATGGAAAGGCTGAGAGAGTTGAGATAGTGCAGCCAGGAAAAGAGAAGGCTCAGGGGGAGCTTCCCAACATGTGTAAACACCTGACAGAAGGAATAAAGAGACAATGGCCACAAACTGAAACAAAGGAAATTCCATTTCTATGTAAAGAACCTTTTTTGAGCATGCTTGAACACTGGGACAAATGTTCAGAAAAGTTGCTGAGTTTCCATTCTTGGAGATACGACTGACAGGACACAGCCCTGGACAATCTGCTCTAGTGGGCCCTGCCTTGAGCAGGAGGTTGGACACGATGACCTTCAGAGGTCCCTTCTAACCACAGTGACTGTGATTCTACTCTATGAAGCCTGAACTTCAGGCAGCCTGAACTTCAACAGAGTTAGCAAGGTCACAACTAGAAGGTACAGAATTCGAGAGTCATACATGATTTGTATATTGATGTATTGAATTGAAATGTGCAAACCAAGGAGTCAGGTGAAAAATACCTACCTACATGGAACCTTCCTCAGAATTGTTTAGATACAAGTGTGCAACACCTGCAGTATCCCTCAGCAGCAGCAGCAGCATCCAGACACTGGATTTCTCTAAAGAAAATGCTCTAAGTAGCAAGGTTAGAAGGGCAGAAAGATGGGGCCCATTAGGCTTGTAAAACATGGGGGATTTTTCAGGCCTTTGAAGCTCACCTGATGCCACCTATTTTGAAAAGAGTACTGCATCTGGTTCCAAGAACATCCATTCTCCACTGCTGTCCACTCCATTAAGTTAACCACTGCCACCAAGGTCCAGCTGCTGGAACTCAGTCGTTTGTACTATCAAATCACCCCTGAGATTTCATGAGATGATACTGACCTGAGCCACCTGACAGTTCCTCAGAAACTTCCAGGTATCTTTCAGGAATGAGCAGAGACTGGGGGCTATTTCCCACAGATGGCATAGCACAGCCATCCTGTCCTTAAGAGTAAGAGCCCCTAGCAGCATGGGCACAAGTTGTTGTAATTGCTTACTAATTATCCTCAGTGTCAAATGATGTTTGAGAAACATCACTGACATCAACATGGCAACATTACAGAGCCAGAATTTCTCTTGTCAAAACCCAACCAGCTTTACTAACATAGTACATCTGCTGCATAAGGGTTTGTTCAATCTTAAAAGACAAGAAGACTTCCAAGATCCATTTACTCTTCCTGAAAAGTAAAAATATAAGCTGATTTCTCAGAAATTAAATGTCAGAGGAGAGACAAAATTATCTTCTTCCTCATGAATTCTATGTGTCCATTGGCACAAGCCAGAGCAGCTGGAAAGGATTTCCTCTTGCAGTTTTTCACCTGTTCTAAACTTTTAAATTACTTTGTTCTCTCATCAGTGAAAATGATGGAAAAGAGATGTCTGGTTAAGTTTTTAATGACTATGGCAGTTTTATTTAGATTTAATTTTCACTTCTAGGCATTTTAAGAATTCTGCTGGCTTTAGGCCTTGTCTCAGGTCCTTCTTACGAGAAAGTTGTTCCAATATTTTTAAATTCCGGAAATGAGAAGGAGAAAGAGAAGAGGTGTAAATGACTGGGATACTGTGTTTGAGGAAAGCAACACATTTTTTCAAGGAATGCTACTTCTGTGAAGTCCTGTAAGAGACAATGTGTGAAAAAGCCCAAAAAGCAGTAATGTCAAGTCCAATTTTGGATTAGTTCTGAAGGGCAACATGCTGCATATCACATTTCACAAGTCAGAAGAGCTGTCAAGGATTTTTACACATATATTCTGCCTGATTCACAGGGACCATTAATTATAGTTGTAGGGTATTCCTATGTCAGTTCACTTGTAATTCTTGGAACACCCTTAATGTCTTCTGCAATCCCGACCTCTAAGCCAGTACTGTTTCTCAAGCACTGTCAGGACACATGGAAAAAATGCCATTGGTTTCCTCCCACCCGAGACCACTGGCACAGCCTCCACAGGAACAGCTTTACAGCAAGGGCAATAAAAGATATGGAAAGGGAGACTGACAAAAAATCTGTTACTTCTAGGGACAGTCACCGGGTTTTTGGTCTTTACCTAATCACAATAATTATTGTGATATGATTCCAGACTTGGGACAAACACTATTTAATCAAAGCAAATCACCTTCCTACAACTCTGCAGACTGAACACCTTCTGCAGAGTAACTTCCCCAGTACTGGAAAGCACCTCCTACTTGCTAGCCAAGAGCTTCCTCCTTTTACAGAGTGGCTGGGTAACAGCAGACCTGCTACAGGACTTCTGTAAGAGACAAGAAAACTACTCTGCTGTCACAAAAGTGGTCAATATGAAGACAGATCCTAATGGTTTGTCTCTCAGCGTTCCTGAATGGTACAAAGCTGTTAATAAGAAGCGTTGCCACTTCCCACTCTAAGTTTTTTGATTCACCACAGATATTTTCATTAAGCTTTAAAGCACCACTCTGATCACCTGGAGAGGTGATAAAAGAGGATAAAATGTACCACAATGCTGGGACTTAATAGAGGTCCTGACTTACACCCACAGACATGCTGACAACAAGAACATTTGCATCTATAGAGAGGGGAGTATCTCCTGAGATCAGTCTGGACTTGCACCATTTTGGGACTGCCAAGCATTTAATGCATTCCCCAAGTTTGCAAAACCTTCCACTGAATCCTTGCCCACAAAAGAGAATCAATTCAAGTCTGCCTTTAGAAGTCACGGAACAATCAAGGAAAATGGCTTTTTAGAGAGCAGCTAACCAGGCTCTTAACCTAGAAATACTTCTTGCTGTGGCTGACTTCTGCAATGCAATCAAGAGTTTTCTGAAAGCAAGAGAGACCTGCACTTTAACATGCAGTATCAGATCATCTCAGTTACATGAAACAGGCACTATGGAATGAAGTGATTTAAAAAAGAGAGACTGCTATTTCAAATCCAGAAGGAGTTAATGGGAAACCCATGTTCTTAGATAAGAAATTTTACTTGTGTGATAAAGTAAAATGTTTCTCCATATACACTGTTATGGCTTAACCCCAGCTGGCAGCTCAGCACCACACAGCTGTGGGATGGCAAGGAGAATGAGGGAAGGAAAAAGCCTCATAGGCTGAGACAAGAAAAGTTTAATAACTGAAACAAAGTCAAATATAATAATACTAATGATAGTAAATGATAACTGTAACAGGAAAAAAAAACAACCCAGGAAAACAGGTGATGCTCAGTACAGTTGCTCACCACTCACTGACTGACATCTACCCCATTCTCCAGCAGTAATTGGCTCCTCCTGGCCAATTTCCCCAGTTTATATACTGGGAATGATGTTCTATGGTATGGAATATCACCATGGCCAGTTCATGGTTGTCCTGGCCATGCTCCCTGCCATCTTCTTGTGTAAATCCTCAGGGGCAGAGCTTGAGACACTCAACAGTCCTTGACTCTGGGCAAACATTGCTAATCAACAACCAAAACCTCAGTGTGTTACCAAATCACCCTCACACTGAAACCAAACCACAGCAATGTACCAGTGACTAAAATAAAAATTTTGTTTATCCCAGCCAAAACCAGGACTTACCTACCTGAGTGTGAACTCATACAAAGTGTTGCTCATTACTGAGGCATTCACGCTCCCATTCATATTGTACAGCTTCAATTTTAATGAACTGTTATGTACAAAGTTATTTTTACATAATTATTCTTTCTGTTTGTTATAGGATCTACTTAGATATTATGACAGGTGTGCTTCAAAATGGAAAGAGAGGAGTATAAAACTATCAAATTATAAATACAATGACGTCAGGATATTATTTATTATTTAATATTTTTAACAATAAAACCTCAATAGTTGCTCACATCAAATCATTTTCATTGCAGAGTCCTAAGACTGTCCAAAGCCAGAACAGCACTTGCTTAAGGAGGCTAAATTATTTCTCTATCTGTTACATTTCTATCTTCTTACACTGATTCTACAATAATAAAAAGCACATGAGCTGCCTCTGGTACCTTTATTAAGAATCTTTCAATAGGTGATACTGTTATTTTTTATCCTTTATTATTATTTTTGGATTGTGGTAAAAACTCACACACTGTAAAGACAAATATAACTTTTCTGAGCTTTCTTATCACTTTAAAAGAAGAATAAAGAATTCACATCACCTTTAAATGCTACATTCAGTAGCATTTACATTCAGTCCAGTGGTGGTGTGGCAGGAAGGCTCTAAGTACATCATTTAGCCTTCCATTATTTCTACATAGTCTTAAATACTTACAGGAATTGAAATTGTTACTGGTTGAGGTAGAGAGCTACAGTCCAGGTTTTTCTTGTTCTAATTTGGGCTCACTAAAGATTTCTATGACTCCACATGCTTCAGCAGCACATGGGTTTGGGTAAGAGTTTTATAATCCACACCACCACAAGGTTTGAAAGCAATATTGCACCTCTAACAAGAGATGCAGAAGATTTTTAAGTTAGAGTATCATACCTCTCCTTGTATTGTTGAGGCAGTAGTCAATACAGTGTGAGCACAGCTATTCCATTGTACAAAGGCACAGAGCTCTGGCTGCCTCCTTGCTCAGAACCTGCCTGACTCCTGACTTTAGAGCTCTGTTAAGCTTCTGCCTGACAGCTGGCAAAGATAAAGCTCCTCTCTCCAGGGGTCAATTACACCGAGCATTTCCAGGGAATGACCACAACACAGTTAGTTGCCTGAGGCATGGCTGGGGACCAATCCCCTCAAAATATGTGATCTCCCCACAAACTTGAATTGCACGGGATGGTCACAGTTGCACACCAATACTTAAAACTGGAGATGAAATCCTGCCTGGATGCCTCTGGAGCAGGACAGAACACATCAGTCTGCACTGAGCTACTGCATTACTGTATGAGTTATAAGGAACTATTTGGAACACCTAGTATGCTTGTAAGAGCTGCAAGAGGACACAAGGGCATCCATGCCTACTTTGTGGAGGGCAAATCCAACCCATGCCTAAATTAATCCACTTCCAATGTGGTTTGAGAACCAGATGACATACAAATTTTAGTCACAGGGCTTGTTAGTGCAAAACAATTTGAAGTTGAGTTAAACTAATTTGTTGTCCATGTTGGGCCACTGCAGTTGCAATCAGTTTAAGGACTTCCCAATAACCTCCTACTGAGGACGATTACATGACTCATCACTGTGGTTTACATAAAACAAGTTCAATATTCCAACTATGTTTTTGGTCCAAGGTCAAATTGGCAACCTCACCTTTTTGCACTCAAGAAAGCCATTAATTATTGAAAACCAGCAAGCTGCATGGTTGTTGCTTTTTCTTTTTTTTAAATCACATATCAGTCTAGTATTAGCAAGTCCTCAAATTCTTTGGGAAATCTGTTTAATCATTTTGATATATTTTTGAGAGATAGTATCAAAAGATATTGCTTCCCACAGTCTCTCACTACCAATTATAACTGCAGGTTTGTACAAGAGAGTGTTTCAGACTACAGTTGTTTATACTACTCTTTTACTGTGGGTAATTCATTGAGGTACAGAATGGATCCAGCACATCAAAGCTTTTGCTATACAAAAGTGTTAATGGCACTGCAGCTTACAGTGTTTCTCTGCCAGATGGATGATCATATTGGTGTAACAGTTCCCAGCAATTCTTGCAAGTCAGCAATAGACTGCACAAGATTTAGTGGATGCTGTTTAGCTAGAGCTTGCTTACATAAAGAGTATGCAAATAGTTGCTTACTACTTAAGGATTCACTCAGATGGAATGTAAAAAACCCATATTCTACTTTGCCTTATATTTTCAAGACTACTGTGACTAAGAAGAGATAAAGCTTCCATCTTTTTTCTGTAAAATGTATTCTGACATCTGGCATTCCAGAACAAGCAATAAATGCTCAGGTACTGTAATTGTTATTTTACTGACAAGTAACTATCTCTCTAATAAAGGAGAAAAACAAACAAACAGAGAGTCAGCCCTGAAGCACACCTGGTGAAAATAAACAGTCTGTCAGGAAAATGAAAGCCAGGCATCATTCATCAAATCCAACAAAATAAAAGGGCTCTGTGAGCTCTTTAGAAGTGGAGTCTCTGAAGGTCAGAACTGTATTGCAGCAGTAGGGATCTGTAAGTAAATACTGCAAGTTCCTCAAAGCTAACTTCCATCAATGTTGACAGAAATATCTCAATCTGTGGTTGTTCAGCCTATAGAAGGCTCCAGGGAGACCTTACTGCTGCCCTTCAGTACTTAAAGGGGACCTATAAGAAAGGGGAGGTCACACTTTTTAGTAAGGCCTGTTTTTTAACCTAAAGGAGGAGAGATTCAGACTAGACATAAGGAAGACATTTTTTCAGTGAGGGTGGTGAAACAGTGGAACAGGTGGCCCAGACAAGTTGTAGATGCCCCATTCCTGGAAACATTCAATGTCAAGGCTGGACAGGGCTTTTAGCAACCTGATCTACTTGAAGGTGTCCCTGGCCTTGGCAGGGGAGGTTGGGCTTTTGGGATCCTTATGGGATGATCTTTGA
>VZTB01011853.1:1147492-1166865 GCA_013397245.1 Thryothorus ludovicianus | reverse complement strand
TATATATATATATATTTTATAAACCAGAGACCACGAAGAAGCTGGAATCACAGCATAACTGGTGGAGGGCCTCCAGAGGCAACAGCAGGTGAGAGAAGGAACACCGGATATTGCAGACCGAGTGGACAAGAGAGATTAAATACACACTTAGAATCACAGAATCATTAAGGCTGGAAAAGAGCTCAAGGTCAAGTCCAGACTTTGACCAAACACCACCACCACGTCAACTAAACCATAAAGCACTAAATATCATGTCCAGACATTTCTTGAACATTTCTGGGGATGTGGGCTCCAACACCTCCCTGCGCAGCTTGTTCCAATGCCTGACCACTCCCTTCAGTGAAGAAATTCTTCCTGTTGTTCAAAATAGAAGTCGAATTCTCAGCCATGTCTTCATGCAGGTTCAGATATCAGTAGCTTCCTTCTGCATTTCACTGTGAGGTTGGATGTGTTATTAGACTGAGGAACACTGCCAAATAACTATAAGATTACACTAAGACTAAATCCCTGTATCATGAATAGCACATGCTGGCAAGAAAAAAGCTGAAATAAAAAGAATCAGCTCTAGCTGCTCACTGATATCACAAACACACACCCACTAAGCAGCAAATTAATTCACTTTTTCAAAATTAAGAACTGTATGGTCCTCTAACAACTCCTCCACTTAATCAGCCTAGTTTTCCTCATCAAAGTTTTCCTTACCTACAACTGAGCGATCAAATTGATGTTGTAGTTGCACAGCAAAAGCAACAAATATTTCTTCTCAAACAATAGCAAAAGTTGTCTGAAAGCAGACCCTGCAATATCTCCCATTTCTTTTCCTGGTACACCAGAATGGGATCCAAAACTTTTGAAGTGTTGCAGAGAAGTCTGACTTGATGGGAAATGAGAAGTCAGCAATGCTAACCATCAGTTAAACCAAGCTGGAAAAATAATTTCCAGACTCCACAAATACAACAGGAGTTTGAAAAAAAAAAAAGCAACACAGAACAGCCTAATTAGATTTCAGTCAGGGCACAACACTTGGACTTAACACAATTCATGCAAAGGTCTAAATATTCAGTGGCCATTTCTAAACTAAGGACCCCATCCTTTGAGTGGAGAGACTCCAGATCATTATGCATCATCTTGAAGTTGTTCATCAGTATTAATCAAGTGGGAAAATTAAAAAAAAAAAGGGAAATAAAGAAGTGTCATCAGAGTTAAGAATGCTGCATTCCATGGCTTCAGGCTATTCCTTGGAGGTCTTCCAAATAACAACAGAGCTTCACCTTGCACACCTTCCAGACAAAGGGCTCTCCCACAGCCTTTATTGATCAAGGAACATGGTAAAGTAATAATGTAATCACTAACAGCTAGTGATAGATCCAAAAATGCATAGAAAAAAACATCCTAAGAAATAAAATGAGAGGATAGAGCTTTGATATTGGCCAAAATGTTAGAACTTTTAATAAAGTAATCAATATCCCTGTAAAGCAGCTAAAGACAAAATAGTTGATAAAAAGCAGGCTTTGTCAAGAACATGAGAAGGGTCTCAAAACAAAAGGTGGACACAGGAAATAAGGGAAGTATAAAAGGGTTGCTTTCATAATATCTTCCCTTAGTTATATTAAGTCCACTAAATTCATCTGTTTGGAGGAAATTCATTCCTCTCCACTTACTACTTCAGTAATTTACCCTATTACCCTTGGTTTTACAAATCCCCATGAAGGTGGACACCTGAGTTACTTAAGGTAGATGGGTAAGCACCCAAAAGCTACATCAGTGGCTCTTAAGCTTTTTGGCTCTGTCAGAGGATCACAATCAGTGTTCAGTTCTTCTTGCAGATACACTGTGCAGCCTTATCAGCAAACTAGGAAATATTACAAAGCTTTACAAATATAGTTTGAAAATTCCTGAAATAGGCTTTTCTAAGACATTTGATACACTTTTCCATATCTTACTCTAATTCACATTTTTAGATCTCTTCTGAGTAAGGAACAGAAATTGATTTTGAAACTGGCTGCCATGGTAAGAGTTTCTGGCTGTGCATTGTACACGATATTGATGTGAATCAGTGTTCTGTAGAGAATACAGTGGGTCAGGTTTATAAGGACTGCACAACAAAGATCTTTCCAAGGAGTACAGTAAAACATTATACGATCTCTAGTTAGGAAAAAAATTATTAAAGTAAATATAACAAGATTAAATTAAAAATGAAAAAACCTTTGTGTAAGAGAGAAGGAATAATCCAATTAGCATTGCATGTATAATTATGAAACATTAATTCCCCATCTGACAGCATATGAAGAGTAAGTACCAAGGAACAATTAAACACTGCTTCAAATGAAGAGCAATATACCTTTTTCTTCTCTCCCTTAAATATCAAACTCTAAGAGTACAAAAGAACTCATCTGTGCTAAGTTGATGGGGAATTTCAGATCTGAAGCCAAAGGATTGGAATTATACTTTTCAGTTCAAAAATTATTTGGATTCTGTTCTACATCAGGCAGGAGTAACAGCTACAGCAAATCTGGCTGCCACAGCTCTACTGAACACTGAAGGAAAGAAAAAGAGGCAGCTAAAATACAATTCACTTCTGAGTATGCTGTAGAGCAACCATTTACTGCAACCATGAGAGATCTTCCCAGGTAAAGTGGATACAGCATACCAAGGAAAAGCTGCTTGACCCAAAAAATATCCACTAAGACAGGAAACAGTGCAAAACGTTCATCAGCTACTTGCAAGGCAGATCTCATAGCTGATAATGGATTAGGAGCTTGGAAACTTCATTCTGAATTTAGGAGACATGGAATTTACCATCACTGACAAGCAAGGCCAAAAATGCTCCCATCACCCTTTATCATGTTCCCTTTTCTACCAAACAGAACAGATTATATAATCATTTCTTCCACACAGAATTTTATATAACAAATAAAAGCACCAAACACTCCCCACTGGTTTGTGCACAGAGGAGAAAAACTATCTATTTCATTACTAAGTGATGAACTCCACAGATTATTTATCACAGAAAAGACAATTGATCAGAAAATAATAAACCATGTTAATACTTTAAGTTACAACTCTCATGAAGTGTTTGAATGCCTCACTGCCCCTTCTTGACTGCAGATGAACCTTCCTGGTCAAACCAGATCTCTTGGCAGCCATCACAGCTTTGTCTCATCCTGTGGAATGTTGCTATATATTTTATGAGCTATCATCTGACTGAAAAGACAGACCCAGATACCATTGCTGAGACATGAGAGAAGATTATTTTCACACAAAATTTCCTATGTCAGTAGGAGGCTGAATATTGAAAAAAGATTTCTATTTTTCCAACTTCTTTCAATTCTATGCTATATGAACACAGGGTTACATTAATACATTTTTGATATTTTTTCATGCTAAAAGAACAATTGCCACATATTTGCAAACAGAAGTCTTATCCCAACACTCATCACTCTTTGATGTGTTCTACATGTAAAAAATTTGAGAGCAGCCAAGTATGAAAGAGGGAAAACTCTTCAGTCCCTCACATTTTCCAACACAAGCATCACAGCTCCACAAAGAATGCTGCAAAGAGGTCTGACCTTATCCAGACAGAAGAATAAGAGCTCTCTCCAGGGTGAAGCAGTGATTTTGTTTTATTTTTTAAGCTGCAGATGGATGTAGTCAGGATTGATTTGACAGCCCACCAACCAACATTGCTGTTAGGATCTCACAGAAAGACTGAGGCATAAATAAGGACTGAGGGTAAGGCTGGTTTACACTTTGCACCACAGAGAAGGGAAGGGCTTTGCAGAGATGGCTGGAGATTAAAGTTGCTTCTGCTCTCCCCTGTCAGACTAACACTGCTTGGCAGAAGATATCTGCTGTGCTGAAGAGCACTGTCCCCTGAGAACAAGGAAGGTCACTAATACTGTATTGGAAATACCCTCAATGTAGACACAATGAAGGTGCTTCCTGAGATACATGAAAATGCTGAAGAATGCTCAAAACTTGCTACAGTTCGGGACCAAGCAGTGAGAAACTTTAATAACATTTTAAAGGAGGCTTAAGTATTTTTCCAACCACACGTTACCCCAATCCAGGACCTTCTTTGCTTGGTATCAGTCCTACACCTGATCATAAACACATCTCCACCAACAACAACCTGAAGGGCAGGTTGTGACCAGTTTCTAAGGGACAATAAAAAAATGTCAAATGAGACAATCTAGGAAAAGGTGCCAGTTTATGTAGTCTTCTGCAATGTAACAACAGTAGGATTTGTGAGAAGACTCTCGAGGAACAGCTGTCAGGAAACAGCTGGGAACACCTACAAAGGCCACTTTACAGAAGATCTCATTTTGCTTCTTGCATCAGACTTCACATTAGGTGTATGTCATTGGCACCAGAAATATTTTGAGGCAGTGTAATACTCATCAATAATGGAAGGATGAAAGATAATGTTGGAATCACTTGCCAAGGGAAGGGTCAAGAAGTAGGCAGGAGTTGTTCCAAATGAAGCAGACTTGTTAACAGGAAGGCTTGGTTGACTCAAACTCAGTATCTTTTATACATATATCACAATACATTTAACAACACTGGAATCTTTACCTCCATTGCACATCAACCAAAACATATGGCAAAGGATGAATATGTTCAGGAGTTCTCACCACAGTGAATAAACCCACCTAGTTTTGGTCACCCTTTCTGCCCTGGAGCCAGGAATGAAACACAGGCCCCTGCAGTCCACTGCACACCTTTCATCCCCAAGCCACTGCACTGGTTGCATTATAAAACTCACCTGAGGTCCATGAAACAAAGGGCAGAATTAAATTATGTACGTTCTAAAAATTGGAAAGATATCTGGCAACACTTTGATTTTAAAATAACCTCTTCTCTGTATAGAGAGAGAATAGCTTAGATCCTGGGGATTCAGTATGCTTCCAAAGTAAACTTCCAGTGTACTTCCAGAGTAAACAGAAATAGAGACAAGATATCTCCAAATTCCAGTGTGGTATCTTAAACCATGAGACCATCTCTTTACTAAAATGCTAAATAACTTGAGCATTTAATCTGATATGATAAACCTAACATCTATAATATATTACTGAAGTGAAAAAAACTAATCAACGCTGATTTTGAAAGCATCATTTTATATGAATTCCATGTCATAAAGCTTATTTATGTCAATAAAGATTGTTTAATGTAAGCATCTTTAGAAAATCTAGAATTAGCCAGATTTGAGGACTATTTGCAGCAGGTTTTCAGTATCAGTTCATATTTCATTTTCCAAGGTGCTGTTTGGTATTTGAATATTCAGAAGTTCTGGTCTCTTCTAAAACTAAAATGAGTTGATGTGAATCAGTGACTCCTGTTCCTTTCCTTCTTAAAAGTTTAATTTTAAAAGGCTTGAGTCCTTTCAAGTACCTCCTATCAAATTCCTTCAATTGGACCAAGGTACCTCTTGCATATTACTTTGACAGAATGAGGTTTGTTTAATGATTATAGCATTAAAACCTCTTGCTCTGAAGACATGCACTAGCACACTGGGGAATATGGTGTAAAAACAAAACATGAAGCAGGGAAGCAGGGTTTCCTTCCCTCCTTCCTGCCTGCCTCTCTCTAAATCATACATCCAAAAACAATTACTCAGACATCTGCTTTCTTACTTTGTTGATGGACCATTTGCCCCCAAATACTTATTCCTTAGTCATTCTATGCCCAGTCTTGTTCCTATTAATGCTGAGACATTGGAAAAATCTTCATTTGCTTCAATGGTACAGGATAAGATCATCAAAGAGCTCATGTCTCTAGAACATCTCAGCCACCTAAAAGTACTGCTGCCCAGCAAATTCAAAGTCACAAATGCACAGAGCAAGATCCACTTCTCAGGTTTATCACCAGGAATACACCAGTATAAAATGAATGGGAAAAACTGGCAAGTCAATGCAACTTTATACGTCTCTACCTACTGGTGTAAATGCCAACCTCCATTGTAGAGCCCCCAGTGAAATGACCTTACCATGGCATTGCTTACTTTGTTGTACATGCCACTGTCATTTTCTTGCATCCCTTTTCTTATTTTTCCCACCACTGCTAATTCCTGTCAGGTGCCCTTAGATGTTGCTCAGTATTACTCCTTCAAATTCTTTCATTTCTGTCTCTGGGTCCAACACCTTAAAAATACTTCTCACCCATTGCTGAGTAAGTCAAACACATGCCCCACTCCCTGAATCCAAGGATTTAATGTATTAAAGAAATCTCCCAGTTTCAAATTAGACTATTCCATACTTAATTCCATACTTAACTGGCTACAAAATGCATTTCTCTGGTCCTCAGTAAGTACTCAGCAAATCATAGGACCATAGAAGAATTCAAATTGGACAGGACCCCAGGAGATTTCTAGTCCAACCTCCAGCTCACAACAGCTGTGAGATCAAGGTTTTATCTAGCTGGGGCTTGAAACCTTCCCAGAACAGAAACTGAGTAACTCATTCCAAAGCTTAGAAGTCCACATAGAGGAAGAAAGCTTCTCTTTATTTTCAGCCTCAGCCTCGTGTCTCTCACACATCATTGTGAAGGGCTAGCTTCCATCTTTTTGACAACCTCCTTCAGATTAGTGGGGGCTGCTGCTAGTGCCCCATCTCACCCTGGCAAGCTGCCTCCTCCCCAGACTGAACAAGCCCAGGTCCTTCAATCCACTGGTCATAGGGCAAGAGCTCCAGCCCTGAGCATCTTTGCAGCCGTCACCCTAACTTGAACTGGAGATCTAAGAACTGTAATCTAAGAAGCACAGAGTGAATGGAACAATGACTACTTTTGATCAGGTTACTATGTTCCTGTTGATAGTGACAGCATTCTTTGCTGCAAAGCACAACACAGGCTCATTTTGTGTTCCTGACTATCCAGGTCTCTCTTCACCAGAACCCCCAGCCAGTCAGCCCCACTTTCAGTGAGGTACAAGAGCCTTGGCCCTCCCAGCAGTACAACTTTGCAATTGTCCTTGTTGAATTTCATAAGGGTTCTATTGATGCTTTCCTGCCTGTGTTTGGTCCCCAAGCCTAGATCCCTATGGATTGTCCCTACTTGAGTCTATAGACTGGTACCCACAATTTTGCTGTCATCTGCAAATCTGATGCAGACTGATGCAAATCTGTCTCTGACAACCCCATGACATCCTCAAGATCACTGTTAATAGGAAGATCTTTTTTCTTATTAGGTAAGTTTCCACATGAAGAGTTTTTTCTTATACATCTGCAGCTGCTCTTTGTCAGAAGTAGTAAAAAGGTATAAATCTCCATAAAGAAAAGGATAGTTTTGGTTGCATCTTTGTCCACAACTCAATAAACTGTAATCAGCAAGAGTCTCAAGCAAAAGCCACGCTTTTCAACACCTATGGTTAACAACTGTTAGATATGTTTGCTCAAGATTATTTTCCTGGCTTACAACCATGCCTTAACTTTTATCTTCAAATAAAGTTTAAATATCCTTCGCATGTCACTTTCTGTAAGAACTTCTCCATCATATTTTTCCGTATCAAAACAGCCTGTAAAGTCACATTAATTCCTGAGAAATTTTCAACAATCACATCAGTTTTCCACAGTCATATCTGGGAATAGTTACACTAAGTTGGCTTAATCTTCACAGTAGTTTCCATGCTCCTTCCATGTTCTACTTTTTCTGAGCCACAAAGCCACTGTTCTTTCCCTTTATTAATTTCAACTAATCAAAGTCATGAGGACCAACAGCACTGGAAATATCCTCCTGAGTTAATGATTCCACTTGCAATATTATCAAAATATTCTTCTATAAAATCTCTACAGATATTGATTCTTTTTCTTCTTTGGTAGTTGCTGAATTGAAGTTCTTTTCTTTTCTGCAGATTTACTTTCTAACACTTGTACCAATATTTTCACTATACCTCTTTCATGTAAAGCAGGAAAGATGGATCTAAATTTCCCTTTTTTATAGATGTCTATAAATTTCAAAGTTTCACATATCTGAAAATGAAACTCCAAGGTTTCCATCAGTGCTTATGCTGAAATGAAAATGTCTTCCTTTCAACTTCAACTCACAGTGCCTTAATTCTAGAAAGAGAATATAATAAAGCAGTACTAGAAAATATTTTAAAATAGTTTCCTTTTCTTCTGGTAGTGCTGTGGATGTAGTCAGCTCTGTACACATGGGTGGAGACACAGACTACATTCCCACAGACTGCATTCAGCAGAGGGTGACTGAGAGGAAATGGGCACAATGGTTATGTACTAAACCTTAACACTTAGCAAACCAAGACAAACCACCTCTTACATGAGTGTACAAGCACTCATGGCTACATAGAAAACAAATATGAGCAGTTTGTCGTGTTTGCAATCATTCACATATTATCAGAAAGAAAATAGCAACAGGAATGAAGGTAAAATTGGAAACAACACAAGTGCACGTGTACGTGATTGAGATACTGACTGAAACACACATAAATAACCAACACGTTATTGTTAAGACTGAGATTTGTATGTGAAACTCAAATTCCTGCTTAGCGTTAAATGGCTGAATGCCAATTTCCAGTTTTGTATAGCACCACTGCAGAGAACAAATCAGTGTTCCATATTAAATTTTTTACAGATTAATTACTGCTTATAAGCAAAAATGCTTTTTAACTCCCAAGTCATATTTGCTAAACTCATGCCAATTCAAAGTGATCAGCCAAAAGACAACTACAGCAAACTGAGTAGGAGTTAACACTCCTACTAGTAGCAGATCAACAGAATTGATATAAATTTCTAAAGTAAATAAGAAAACAATACGATTTTGCTTTCAATACATTGTTTTAAGAAAAGAGACACATTTTTGAAGGTTTGGTGGTCCTCTGTGTATTTGTGGAGTAACCATGATAGAACAAAGAAATATTTTTTAGACTAGGCAAGTAAATTATGTGCAACTGACAGCACCCTATAAAGTGAAGGAAAGCCTGTAAGAAGGAGTGGTTGGTTATACTCAAGACACATTTGGGACAGAAATCAGTTTTGTTGGCTGGAAATAATAGTTTAGATTGATTTCAAATTGATCCCAGGAAAGTAACAACTTTAAGAACCACAAAATACTGGGACAGAGAGATGTAAAAATCTGCTTCATTTGCAAGCTTTCCAGAACAAAGGCAGACAAACATCTGTCAGAAATGAACAGGCTAAGGGAGGGGCTCAGTTGAGATCACTTCCCATCCTATGTGTTAAGAACATGAAAATTTTTTTTTTTTTTTCAAAGAGTGGGGAGAGGCACAAAAAAAGAGTATGAATTCAAGGTAAAACACCTCAATGAAAGAGAAAATTTACATAAAATACATTTTCCTCATAGGATGTTTCTTAATGGTTGCGTTTTGGTTTTTTTTATTTGGAATGCATGGTGAGGCCCTCACCCACATACAGACTGACTACTTTCCTTTTTATATTTACACTGAACTATCTGAAATTGTCTTTTAAAGAAATGAGGATATTACTTACCACATCCTATGAAAGCTGGAATACTCCCTCTGCTCTAAACCTTGCAACTCTCTAGCCACACATTCAACAAAAAAAGCCCTCAATGCACAGTCACAATCTACTAACAGCAAAGTAAAACAATCCACCAGATTTTAAGTAAGTAAAATATTTCTGATAGTGCATACTTTACCAGTTATGTCATGCTGTTTGAATGACTCACTGTAGATTTGATACTGATTAGGGCAATGTTTCTTCAGCCATTTGCAGACATCCTGCTGGGTCCATAACGCCACAGGCTTGGTCAGCTTCACAGTCCCAGACTACGAACACAGAATGAAGAACAGAAATTATGTTTAGTCTGCACACAAATTTAGGAAATATTAATCCATGACCTCCATATATGATATTAAAATACTAAATGCAAAACAGAAGCCGCTCTGACGGATGTCCAGTAACAGCCAGCCCATTACACAAGACCCTGCTGTTCAAATACATCACACAGGAATCACACACAGTGAAAGGTTCTTAAACATGATACATTATTTTCCATTGCATTCATGTTTCTTGAATCACAGAACCACACTGCACTTGAATAATTAGTTTTAAGAGTGACCAGTGACTACAGCCAAAGGATAACAGATGAGCACTTCAAACACTCCAAACTCACAGGAGGTTGTACATTTGTGCCCCAGTTTGGACAGAATCACAGAAGACCAGGAGTGCCCTCAGGCCAGGCACGGTCCTCAACTACAACCACAAAAGATCTTGCAACAAAGGCCTTTAGTGCCAACACCTCTGAAGACTGGTTTTGCCTGGGAAAAGGAGACTACACACCAGTGGACATGGAGCTGGTGATATTGATTCATACTGAACATTTTGCCTGTCAAAATTCCAAATTTGAATGATATTTACAAGCCCCTATCATTTCTCTGCTTCCTTTTTACCTTTAATTTTCCTACAACCACCTTTACACGAAATAAGTAGGACTCTTGCTTAAATCAATTGATCCTTTATAAATAAGAAATAATTTTTAAAAAGAACACTGCTCAGTACTTTCCTTATAATTCAGTTTTATAATAGATCAACAGTTTATAAATAAATATTCATAATTTGATTGCCTTATTATATGTATAAAGTCACATTTTATTTAATCAAACAATTCACCTTTGCACATACACTTTTTTTAACTGTGTAAGAATGATGAGTTCTAAGCTACCTGAACTGCAGGAATTTAAAAGCTCTTGTCAAAGTAGGCAAAAAACAAACAAAATTACAAAAAAAAAAAAAAAAAAATCAAAGTGTTTTTTTTTTTTGGCAACACAATCTTCCCAGGAGACTAAAGAAACTTTAATAAGATGGACATTTATTACCAACAATAAATGTTTCACATTGGACACTGTTCAAAGTAAGTGGGTGTGAATATCAATCTATACATATACTTCATATTTTCCCAAGGAATGACTCTAGGGAATCAAATTAAAGTGTCTGTTTCAATGCAATGCATGCAGAATACTGTCCTTCAGCTCTCTGGTGGCATGAAAGTTTTAAGAGAAGTTTCTCTGCACAAAGTTGAGATGAAGGAGAATGTCATCTGAACTCACCTTCTCCACTAGGACTCATGGCAGACTCCCTTAATGTCACCAGCCAGGTTTATCCCAGAATTTACTCAGATGTACTTTCTCAGACAGACTTTTACTAAGTTGCCTTGAAATTTTCCTTACTAGAAGGCCTAAAGACCAGAGCAGTTTTAAGCTAGTGCCATAAAGGTACACCATGTAAAGATAGTAAGTTAGGGCCAGGGATTGTGGCAGACTTAAAAATCCAGTCGATAAATGTGTCTTGAATTTCTCATGTCCAGTTGTCCGTATCTCTTTTTTATTGCTTCTGTAGAAGTTAAATAAACAGTAGGAAAATCATGGTTGAACAGTAATACAATGTGCATCCCCTAGCACAGCCTTTCTTGATTTGAATTAAAATAGACTCATCAGAAACACGAATCCTGTTTCAAACACGCTAATAGGCATCATCCATATTTAGAAGTATCACAAAAATGCACAAAACCACCATAAAGAATCAGTCTCAGCTGCTGCTGCCACCCACCAAAATACAGAAGTTTGACTGACAGACTTGGTCTCTACAGGAAAAGAAACTTCCAGATGTGTTTAGGATGCACAAAAACCAGGACAGCACTTGCCCTACCACCACCCCTTTTGAGCAGCTCATCAGTCTTCTACACACCCAAGATCCTGCAGTGGTCTGGAGAAGGTGCAGCCTCTGTAAGGAGAGCACCTGCTCTGTCCCAGCTCCTCATGCAACTCAAAACACCAAAGGGCACTGGAACTTCTCTGGCCTTCTTGTTACTGCTATTTAAGTCAAAGAAGAAACTGAATTTCAGTGAAGAGCCCAATATTATGCTATCAGTTAGCTGATTTTTCTGTAACACACAGATATAAATGTGTCTTTCTCAAATTACATCAAAGAAATAAACAAGTAAAAATAACCATGTGACACAAGCAGTCTGTCTGATTGCATAGAAATCCTTCAACAGGCTCAAGACTTCACTGTCTATCTTTATATCTGTTTCTGCTTAAAGATTTTTTTTTTTTTTGCATTGGAATTTTTGAAGACTAGAAAAAAGTCTATCAGCCCTTGAAAAATAAACAGTTAATGGTTTTTCTTGTATATCACAAAAATACTAAAATGATAAATATTTGTATACAAATATATACAGCTAGCTATAGACTTACAGTCTATTTATTCCTAGCTGAAAGTACACAAGCAGTGCCAATGTTTGTTTAAAACAAGAGGCTGTTCTTTTCAGTTCTGCAACTATTGTCCTCTTAAAAGGTTTAAGCACCATCATGTTAAATATCTGAAGTACGAGTTTTTTAACAATTACAGTACAAATTTAACACATCCCTCTGTGCCTACAGAACTGAAAGATGGTTCCAAACCCAGCTTTTATGCCATGCAAAATACAGACCACTGCAGAGCAAACATACATGCTGACCTCTTCAATGTTTGGAGTTATGACACTTAAGCTTAAAACTGCAGTCTAAACAGGATGTTTTTATATTGACAACATCAAATGTTAGGTTTAATTTTCTAATTCCTAAGGAACTGATGAGTTAGAGAAATAAAGGGAGTTTAAAACAATGGTTCTAGAGTATGTCTTTGCTTTCATTTTTGGAGTATCTTACCCAAAATATTTTTTAACCAGATGCTCCAAATGAAAGGCTTTTAAAAATATACCTTCCTCCCACAAAATTATTTTCTTTGTTTCTTCCCTGCTCAGAAGGCTAGATCTCATACAGAAAAACCTCCCAGTAAACCAGAGAAAATTACCTGTAACCTAAAAATACCTACTAAAAGACACCTCTGCCATTAACTACATATGAACTGCCTAGACAGGTGACAAACACCTGTATGTTTTACTTTATTTCTGTTTATCAGCTCAGTCAAAGAATAGACCCAAACTGACTAAAATAAAATAATGTATTAAAAAAAATACCTTTGGTCTGATCTTCCTTTTAATTTTCCTGACATAAACTCATCCTAAGATCACCCTTTGCTGGCAACTCTGTAGTAGTTTTAATCTTGCCAAATGCTATGCCAAGTCTTGTGCCAGATATAGATCTAATGAGAATGAAAGTCTACGGTATTCTGTTTTTTTCTTGTATATTTGAAGAAAAACCTGTTTCTTCAGGATTTTGTGATAAACTTTTTCTTCTAGATTGCCCAGCCCCAGCTTTTGTTACATGTATATCAAAATATAAAAATGACTGCAAAGAGGAAAAAATGCATTTACCGTATGACAAAATTTCACGCTCCCTTTGTTAGGTGTTGTAAAGAAGATACTCAGTATCACTAATTCAAGAATAAATAAATAAACAAATCAAACTTACAGCCTGTGCATAACTAGAGAGTGTATTTCAGCATTCAGAATAGCATCAGCCACCAAGCCCTGCTCTTCCTAAGCGATGACGGACAAGTTATCTTTTCAGCCTTCCAGGTGCAATTTACCAAGTCTGCCAGCTTTGAAGGTCAATTTATTCACCAGAATTTCTCTGTCTTTATCACATTTTACTCCAGAAAAAAAGGACCTCTGTATTTTTGAGTGACGAAGGATTCAATCTCATAACTTAAACCACGCTACATACTTTGAGAAAAGCTATTTGAGAGAGCTTCTCAACGTCAACATTTTGTGTATTTACAAACTTTCTCAGATTACCAAAGTCAGGGGTTGTGGAGATGAGGGTGTTCAGCCAAACAGGTTTGCTGGAATAAGGCTGTAACATCTGGTTTGCCAACACACTGATCCGGACATATAAGCATAGTCAATGCATATTTACATCCAAATTTACCCAAAGATAGACCCTACAGTTTCTTGTATGAACCAGATGGATAAAAAAGGCACTGCTGAAAGCATTAAGGCAGATTCTGCTCCAATATACATCTTGAGAGACTCTGCTCTGGGGTTTTCAGTTTAACTAGAAAAAGACAAAGCAGAAGCAATTTTGTTACAGCTTTGTTGGTCAAAGGACAGTCATGGTTTAGATTCTGCCAGCAAGCAAATACCACACAGCTGCTCACTCACTCACTGACCAAGTGGGATGGGAAGAAGAATCAGATAAAAAAAGTCAAACTCATGGGCTGATATAAGAAGAGTTTAATAAGTGAAACAAAGTAAAATATAGTAAAATTAATGTTAATAGCAACAATTATTTTAATGATGATGATAATAATAACAGTGATTAAAAGGAAGAGAAGAAAGAGAAAGAAATAACCCCCCAGTAAAACAAGTGATGCCCAATACAGCTGCTCACCACTTGTTCAGCAATACCCAGCCCATCCCCAGTGCTTGGCTCCTTCTGGCCACTGCAGTTTAACCCCAGCCAAGCCCCAGGCAGCCACACACTCACTCATCCACCAGCAGGAGTGGGGAGAGAATGAGAGGGGTAAAAGCCTCATGGGTTGAGATAAAGACAGTGCAATAGGGAAAACAAAAGCCACACACACAAGCAAAAGAAAACAAGGAATTAATTCACAACTTCCCAGGGGCAGGCAGCTGTTCAGCCATCTCCAGCTGTAGCAGTGACTTGCGAAGACAAACACCATCACACCTAACATCCACCTTGTCCTTCCTTCTCCCCACTTTATACCCTGAGCATGATGCCATATGGTCTGGAACTTCCCTTAGGCCAGTTTGGGTCACCTGTCATGGCTGTGTCTCCTCCCAACCACGCAGGGACCCCCCAGTTCCTCACCACTGTGGCCGTATGAAAAGCAGAAAAGGCCTTGGCTCTGTGCAAGCCCTGCTCAGCAATAACAAAAACATCCCTATATTATCAACCTTGTGTTCAGCACAAATCAAAAACACAGCCCCATAGCAGCCACTGTGAAGGAAATAAACTCTACCCCAGAATAAACCAGCACACTGGCCAACAATCACCCCAGGTTTTCATACTAAAAAGGATATCCTATGGAATGGAAAATCCCTTTGCTCAGTTCGGGTCACCTGTTCAGGCCACACTTCCTCCCAGCTTCTGCTACAGCTTCTCATAGGCAAAGCATGAGACACTGAAAAGTCCTTGACCCAGAGCAAGCACAGCTTAGCAACAACCAAAACATCCATGTGTTACCAACATTATTCTCTTACTGAATCCAAAACACAGCACTGTACCAGTGACTAAGAAGAAAGCCAAGTCTATTCCAGCTGAAAATAGGAGAGAACACAAGCAAGGCAAGGCTACAAGGAGAAGCACCACTAATTATTAGACCAGCAGTGTGGTTTCTTCCAGCTGTGCTTCAGACACAACTGCTCAATGCTGAACCATTATGTTAATCCAGTCTGGCAGTCCGAGGGAAAAGGGGACTCAGCTGCGAGGGGCGATATGAGACGAGCAAAGGAAAGAAGCAGTAAAGTCGTTGTGACCTAGCAGGGACAGAGAGAGAGAAGTATGGGTGACTGTCACAAGAATAATACAGTCAGCTGGGGCAGGAAACATTAAAATGGGTTAGAAAACCATTGACATGTCTGTGCTCAGAGGAAGAGACTGGAAGGAAAGAAATGGCATTGTTTCATACATCAAGTTGAGAAGCAAATGTTTCTTAAACCAAAACATAATGCCTCCTGCAAGCAAACTACAAATGGTCAAAGATATATTTAAAAATTAGAAAAATAAAATTTTATGTGTATCTGACACGGATACATAAAACAGGGAACTTAACTACACAGCTCCAGGAGCCATCTAAGTTATGAAATCTTTCAGGCTGCTCTAGGAGCAAGACTAACAGCATCATCTTCATCATTTTATGACAAGAAGCAGCAGCAGTAGCAATGCCAAGTAAGAATTTCAAACGCATGATTTTTTTAAAACATGCTTGAGTTATATTTCTAAAGCTGAGAAAATATCATATATTCCAAAAATTACCTCCCCAACATTAAACTGCTTATACAGAATTCAGAATCAATGGCTAACATAAATGTGGCTTTGCATTCTGGAAAAAAAAAAATAACCACAGTTGTGAATGTGTTATCTTAAAATGTTGAAAAATCTGGAAAGGGAACATTTTGTTTTAGAAATACATTTTCTCAGGTAGTCAGATATTTTTTACTTATAGATTTTTCCTGCAAAGACAGAAGACAATTATAGTAATAAGAAGACATGCCATAAACCTCCATTGGAATGGGTTCCCATCTGCATTGTTGAGAATTTTAATATTAAGAAGACATGAAAACAACTGAAGGAAATGTGTTTATTACAAAACAAACAATCAAACATGGAAAATACTGTAAGATAGCTTATCTTTTATAAGATTGAATGTTAAAAAGATTGCTGATAAAAGACTGAATGTTTAAAAACTGAATTGGATCAGAAATTCAGCCACTGAACAGTCTTCTGGTACTGAGAGGGACAGAAGAAAGAGAAGGAGATGAGGACACTGGGGCAGCACCAGCTCAGGGCTCTGAGCACTCAGTGAACAGGACCAGGACAGCCTCTTCAGAAAGGACCAGGCAGGGGAAAGACTGGACACTTGCAGGTAGGAGAGAAGTGAAAAAAGTACTGTAAAGTAGATTTTCTGTTCCTATCATTCTTCTTCCTGAAGAAAAAGGAGAGGCTAAAAAATGCCACTGCTGCAGGGCTCCCTCCTACATTAGCAGCAGTGGTTCACTGCCTCCTGCCTCTTCCAGAGTCTCTACACTTTGCATTCTGGACAAGGCCCAACTCACTCACCAGGTGCTTTTTGTTGCCTCCAGTGGACTATAAAGGGCTGTCCCTGCCAGGACAATGCTCTGGCAGTGCTTAAAGCCAGCTCTGCACAAGCAGCAACTCCCAGCCCAGGGTCTCAAATCCATGCAGCACCACCACTTGCTCAAAAACTGAACAAAGAGGGAGACTTACTCTGTCTTTCAAGCAACAGCAGGACTGACCCTATCCAGCACCTTCTGTACCAGTGCCACAAACAGGTGTATTACAAACAGACTGCAGGGGAGGGAAATGATGAAATATAATGAGACTCATCTGAAAAGTAAGAAGTTGGTAGAGGGAGTTAAGTCCCTTTGAAGGCTGTTGCAAGTACAACCACCAATAGGAAATGCTAAAGTTGTCCAAATGATACCACTGACATTATCCTGACAGGATAAAGACAGAACCAAAACAACAGGCAAAGATAAATAAGGTGACACATTTCCCACGAGAGTTCTCTCTTTCCATGAAATATCCCACTCTGAAAGCAAGAATCATGACTGGCAGATGCAGGTGTTGATATAAACGGCAGTGGCACTATCAGCAAACTGTGAAGAACTGAAATGTCAGAATGAAAAAAGAGAAGACAGAGCACTCCTCAGTACTGTCAAAAGCCTAATATCATTCTAATTGATATCAAAAATCCTGAAAGCCACAACTGGAACAGACAGGCCAACAATAAAATCACAAATAAGGACCAGGAACACCATAAATTTTAGGTCTTGACCTCCAAATCCAAATCAAAGCATATAATGTTTTAAAATTCACTTCATGTAAAAAAACCTGTATTTTTAATCTTGCCAAATTTAAGAGCCTTTTCACTCACCACAGTGGATTCCTTCCAGTCCAATAATTAAATATTTGCTTTTGCTGAGAAAATGAAAAAGGAGAAGGGAAGAGTTACTCCGTTAAGGTGAGGGTTGCTGCCTCAGAAGGTATATCAGTTGTTTGACACTTCTTCATTCATGTGGTTCTCATTCCCCTTCTCTACCTCAGACAATTCAAATCTGTCCAAATTTGGCTCTGACCACCACTATTTTATATCACAGATTATAGTCTTCACAAATAAATACAAATCCTTCTTGTTTTACAAATAGACACCTACTCTGTATCCTGCACAGATCTGGAGAACAGACAGTTTCTGCTTACAGAGTAGGTGCCCTACTAACCTGCCTTGTGCAGCTATGAAGAGAAAAGGTTCCTCCTTGACCTTCTCTAGCCTGCTTGCTACCATTCTTCAACCAAAGAAGAAACAAAATGAATTTTAATTAATGGTGCTGGATTAATAGTAATTTACAACAAGTAATTAACTAAGCTTTACTACTAGCACATTTTTTTCCTGCACTTGACCATCCACTTCAGCAAAAATAAAAATTTGAGATATTAATCCTCAACACGGCCCACACAACTTGCAGGTTAGCTCATTTTTTATCCTGTCTCAAGGACTAAGAACTACACCCACCGTGAAGAAGATTCATGGTGTAAGTTTTCATCACAGAATATTCTGTTCAGACACGGATTAGCCACAGAAGAGTGCCCCATCTTGATGGAGCTGTAAATTCAAATCCATTCAGGTACATACAGGAAAGCAAACAGGAATATGTAATAACTAAGATGGTGATGAAATGTAGCTCCCCATTTCCCAACAGATTCTCCTGAACTCCAAAATACTTTCACAGCAATTTCCAGTTCTGAGGAAATTCAGTATTTGTAAAAAATATTTTCTCCAAGTCTAGATTAAAATAAAAATTCAAAGAAATAACAACACCCAAAATCTACCTGTACTACAAAATTGACAATTACAAATGAGTTTCCATTCCCACTTTTTTTTAAACCAATTCTGGCACCTCTGCAAGTTACAGCTAAGGCAGCTACATCTACAGTTGAACTAAACCAAGACTGCTTATCAGGAATCCTATTAAAATAAATACAAAACAGATATATAAGTAGGTACACTGTTTTTCTTGGAATTTCTCACACACTTATTGAAAGATGGTAACACAGAAGAATATATTACCTAAAATACAGCATGTAGAGCAATAAAATCCACTGTCCAAACTATACTGGAAAAATGCTTAATTAGCACAAAATTAAAAATAATACACTAAAATCTTACTGGCCTCTACTTATAGAAAAATAAGCAGCTAAAATCAAGAGCAAAAACTGTAGAGATCTGAAGGACAGAGCCAAGTCCTGAATTTACACTTGCAAACTCAGTAAAAAGAGTTAAAGGAAGTTGTTCAGCCTGTATTTGTTTTGTAAATCATAAGAGTACATCTGACTCCTAAGTACATGTATTGGGTGACACCTTATCTACAGTCTCCAGTCACTTAACTGCATCCTTGAGTACAGCTCAATTACCGACTGTTAGCAGTACGAATCACAAAACAAGCTGCCCTGATATGAGAAGAACTAGACAGGACCACAACACTTTTAAATGTACTTGTTTCATATTCACATTATCCATATTAATATGGCTATGAACCAAAATGAGGCAATTAAAAATTATGATGTGTAGATTAATAGCAGAATTTTCTAAGGATTGGAAAAATATTTTTCTTTACTAGAGATTCAAGGACAATACAAATAGGTCTTTAATGGGGAAGGTGCGGGAAGGTGCGGGAAGGTGCGGGAAGGTGCGGGAAGGTGCGGGAAGGTGCGGGAAGGTGCGGGAAGGTGCGGG
>VZTB01011853.1:1111753-1141951 GCA_013397245.1 Thryothorus ludovicianus | reverse complement strand
CAGGCGGATGCAGACATGACAACACAACAATGCACAAATCCAGTACAAAAACCTAACCATGGGAGAGGGTTCTGGGAGGAAGAAAGTGATCAGCATGCATGTCATGGGTTGCAGTGCAAAATGTAACCAAAAGTGTGTATTCTATCACCATCTGTTGGAACTGGGGTGGTGGGTGGTGGTGTAATCTTCTGCCAATGGGCCAGCTGTTAAAAAAAAATCAGGGACAGTTTCCTTTCTCTTCCATGGACCTGTCCTCCCTCCAGGGAGAGATCTTCTGCTAATGGGCCATCGAGTGTCACTGAGAAGATTACATCATCCCATTGGGAAATGTTCCATCCAGGGGGAGGAGCCAAGCATTCCTATCTGGATAAAAGTTTGAAACTTAGAACAACAAGCAGCCTTCTCCACTGGGTTCCCAGAGGAAGACCAGGCCCATCTCTCTCCACTGGATCTTCAGTGGAGGGCTGCACCTTTTCTACAGGGTCACTGCTTTAACAGAGCCACATCTGCCACTCCAGAAGGACTGCAGCCACCATTTAATGGGACTGCTACCAACACCGACCCACAGGGTGTCAGGTTGTATTCTGACTCTGTCAGTGGATTTGTTTTTCTTTTTTTTAATACTGCATGTGTTTTGGGTTTGTTTTTTTTTTTAATTTTAGTACTCCTAATAAAGAACTGTTATTTCTATTCCCCTATCTTTGCCTGAGAGCCCCTGAATTTCAAAATTATAATAATTCAGAGGGAGAGGATTTATCTTCTCCATTCCAAGGTGTTCTTAGCAGGTTTGAACAACAGGACAATGCAGAAAAGAGTTAAATAAGAATTTCATCAACGATCCAATTTTATTTGTCATCGTTGTGCCTTGCATAGAGAAACTAGCTTAATTTTGAAATTCAATTTCATTTGTTCAGTTTATTTCGTGGTTTTAGAAATCACATTTTGCATAAAATATTGTCAAGTACAATAATAGCAGGCACTCTGGTGTGGGGATTTTTCCCCAAAAGTCAGCCCTGCTCATATAAACTGACTACATTATACAGTATTTCTTTTGAACCAAAAGCTAAGACAATTTCCTTTCCAATTATACTTCTTTTTGGCTTATATCAGCATTCTTGTGTCCTTTGGAATAAGGAAATCAGGGAATAAAAGGTCAACAGGAAGAAATTCAAACCAAAACAAAACAAAAAAACAAACCAAAAAAACCAACCTATCAAACAGGTGCTATCTCCTACTGTTTTCTTCACAGCAAAAGGCAGAAGGTGCAGTACGTACAGTGGACACACACAACTAATTGAATTTCATCTGTATTTAACAGTTTAATCGACATGCTGAACACTTACCTGATTTAAGCATTTTATTTGGCACTGTCCTTTATTTTTTTTCTCATCTTAAAAAATACTCTTTAAAAATTAAGACCTTCCAATACTAAATTATTTCAGAGAGTAAGGGAACATGAAACAGCAGCTAGGAAAAACAAAGCTGATAATTATTCAGGCAAAAAACTTTTCCAAAATAATCTGCTATCAGTCACTATAGACCATTAACTACAGTTTGGAATCCACAGAGTAGCCTTCCCTACAAAAAAATAAATCCATAGTGGCAGTTAAATAAGCATGAACCTCAACAAGCACTTTTGATTGTTCTTCTACAGTCAACAATAAAGGCTTCAGGAAAGTTTAGTACACTGAATAAAAACCTCAGTTTTCCTCATCAACTTCACATATTACCACCTAATGCTGAAATGTTGACAATTAAGCTATTTGCTCTGCAGGACAAAACTAAAAAAAAAGTTCAAACTTGCTAAAAGAGAAGCAAGTTTGAAACAGTCATATCTGAAGGAGATAGGCTATTGTGATAGCCTTTACCTCTATTCACCCAGTAAGAATATTGATTATTTAAAAACACATCTTCAAATCCATCACAAGCTTTATATAGATAGAAGACTATTTCCAGCATAGGACTGCTGAAGTTCAGTCACATCTACCCTTTAATAACAAGAACACATTCCCAACATCTTTCACAATCTAAAGCATACTGCTAAGATTGAAAGCAATCAGCCTTGAATGAAAGATGGATTCACAGTAGTTCTAAAACCATTAGAAACAGACTCTATTGTCATGCTTTTGTTTAAAACAAGAAAAAAAAGGCAAAAAAAGTAGAGAGTGTCTAGGTCAGCAAAGCCATCAGTAGTTGATGGATGCACTTACAGACATTAGAGGAAAAAGGAAAATTGGCAGAACACAATATCCACTTACGAGATTTTCTTTGTTAAAGATAGAAAAAAGGCCTCAAGATATGCAGTAACTACCTTGTTCAGTGCTGAGGGTTTTCTATTTTTAGATATGCATGTTAAAGACACATTTAACCCCAGAAGTGCAGCTTGATGCATCATCATAATATTAATTCCTAGACATTGATAGAATTAGAAATATACCAAGCAAATCTTCTAGCAACAGCCCCTATCAATAATAACTAGGATCTCTAGGTAAGGAACTAGGAGGTAAGGGAGAAGGAAGAATTGATGCTCCAGGCCATTTAGTGACTGCTAGCAGTTGTGTGAGCAGGAAATGCAATGTTTACATTAGCAAAAATGGCCAATATAACAGCTTCCTGTGACCCAAAGATGGCAGCTGGAATATTCAGAGAATAGGAAAGCATCAGAGAGAGTTCAAAAGCTAAAGTAAGTAAAAAACCTAAAACGTAGTCTCTTTTCTCTTCTTAACACTGTTGATTTGTTGATAAAACTGGATACACATGCCCTAATCTCTAAAATGGAATTTACTTGTGATGTTTCATGCCCCTATCATCAATAGTATTTGCCTTTTCCAAGTGTTCAGGGAGACATTCAGTACAGGAGGCTCGGTGAGCAGATGCAGTGAGAGCTGCAGATTGAGCTCTGGGTGGAAGGAACCTGAGGCAAGAGGCTGAGAACTGGCACCCACCCTTTGCACAGTAAAAGGTGCAGGGACCTGTGGCACCAGCCAGGTGACTCAGAGACACAGCAGGAACCAGCGACTCAGCAGGAAAAGGCCAGACTTTACACGGATTAGACAATAAGGGATTTAAAGCCAGGGATTCCTTTGTTTGGGCTCCTTCCTAAGAGGCAGCAGCCCAAGTTGTTATTTTGTCATTGCATCATGATGAAATTATTTTAAGTATCAGGATGTCTGAGACTGTTATGGAAAAGCCAGGGTCCAGGCAGTAAGGAAACCTCGTCTGACCATCTCAGTGTGGGTGGTGTGGCTGTGAAGGGGCCTCAGTCCCAGATCAGGCTGTGCTAGTGGGACTCCCAGAGTGGCTCCTGTGTGGTCAGATAGGAAAGTTTCCTCACCACAAGTGCCAAAGACCTCAGCTGCAATTAGCACCACCCAAATTCAAAGAAACATGCTATTGTACTGCTTCTTCTCTCTATCTGCCCTCTCATGTACTTGGAATGCTTCTTTCAGTTCAAGAGTCTGTCATACTTGGACATCATTCTCATTTTTGAACTAACTCTGCAAATTCCAAGAGCAGCTAATGATAATATAAAACCACACCATCAACATTACTAGAAGTAGGACACAGGCACTTAAAGCCACCCCCAGGCTGAATCACTATATCAAAGTTTCACTTAATGGCATTACAGCCAAGGAAACCCCACACTACTTACAAATTAGTTGGTAAAAAAAAAAAAAAAACTAGAAAGGAAAAGGGAAGAATTGTCTCTCATTAAACACAACATTTGCCTTATCTTCTGCCTGCCCCACAGATGATACACAGCATCAGAGAAAATGCATGCTGTAACATTTGAGTGTTGTTTCCCTGCTCCCTGCAGTGGTACATCAGCAACACAATAATCTGCAGTTGACTGTAGAATTTAGATAAAACCAAAACACTTATGACAGAAGTCCACATTCAGAAACAGCTAAAAAAGAACTGGTATTTGCAAAATACAACATGAGAGAATACTGAAAATCCTCCCTGACATCAAGAGGTCATTATTGTTGGCATTTCTGCAGTGCCTAGAGGCCCCTCAGAGCAAAACACTTTACTCCAGTCTCCATCCACCAAATATTTCCAATGAAAACCAGAGTCATGACAAAGACAAAGCACCAGTGCAGGCCTCTACCACTACCCACCATGGAAAACAGCTTGAGAATCTGTCCCATGGAGGAGAATGGGAACAGCAGCAAACATGCTGCTGCATTTGTTACTCTCAGACAGCCTGACCTGAACAATCAATTAAACGTACATACACATGCAAGAGAAAAAATTCTGTTAGCAAATCTATTCCATATCTCAGATTTCTATCGAAACAATGGTTTTAACTGGTCATAGTTATCAACATTCTTCTATATTTGGGTAAACCGTGGCAGAAAGCAAGATCTTCACTTCTAGAGAGCAGCAACAGGCTTCTAAAAGTCCAAGACCAATTAAACAAAGAGGGTAAAAATGAAACACACTCACTCTAATAATTTGCTTCTAATCCAAAAGGTAAGACCCTTTTTTTGAGACTATACAGTATTTGCTTGCCAGAATATAATTTTGAACATAACCATATATATGTGAGTAGTCTATCCTAATTGTTCCAAGTGTGATTTTTGAGGTAAATGCAGATTCTGAAGCAGTCTCCTAACACAAGGTTTCACCTCCATCAGACATGGATAACCCTTTCAATATCAAACACAGAGGCTGGTTAGCTGGTAAGGTAAAGGAAAGAACCGAGTTTGAGATCCAAACACCTAAAGTCAAGTGTCAAAACAATCCCCAAAATGTAGACAGCTTCAGGTGAGTGGAGCTCACTTCAGACTGAGCCTGGTCCCTACCTGTGCTCCTCTGAGCACACTGACTAGATTCCACCAAAGGTAAGAGGGGTTTACATACCCAGCCTACACACAGACATGTAACTTAAGTTGCCCTCATCAGCAAACTGAACTCTACCCACAGAAACTCAGGGAAAGACAGACCTCACTCTGCTCTAGGCCACCCTCTTCCAGACTCTTCTAATGAAATTCCTTCCCTTCTTAGTGCTGATAATCAAAGAAATTCTTTCTACACATTATCAAGGCTACTACAGTCCCACACTCCTTTCATGACTTCTTACTCACAGTTCTCCACAATTATGTTATTTTTTGAAATGGGAAGAACAAAAATTCCCACTTGTAGAGAAAGGTGGAGGTGATTCTGCCCCTCTGCTCTGCTCTGGTGAGGCCCCACCTGCAGTGCTGCATCCAGCTCTGGGGTCCCCAGCACAGAAGGACATGGATGTGCTGAAGTGAGTCCAGAGGAGGTCACCAAGATGATTAGCAGGATGGAGCACCTCTCCTGTGAGGAAAGGCTGGGAGAATTGGGATTATTTAGCCAAAGAAGACAAGGCTCTGGGTGACCTAATTGCAGCCTTCCAGTACCTGAAAGGAGCCTACAAGGAAGATACTTTTTACAAGGACATGTAGTGACAGAACAAAGGAGAATGGCTTAAAACTGAAAGTCAATAGGTTTAGACTAGATATTAGAAAAAAAATATTTAAGAGTGGCAAGGCAGCAGTACAGGTTGCGCAGAGAAGCTGTGGATGCCCCATCCCTGGAAGTGCTCAAGGCCAGGCTGGATGGAGCTCTGAGCAACCTGGTCTAGTGGAAGGTGCCCCTGCCCCACGACAGAGGCTGGAACAAGATCATCTTTATCGTGGCTTCCAAAACAAACTGTTCCATGATTCTACAGTGACTACAGCAACTGCCAGCAGATATGAGGCAGATTAATAAAATAACTTATTTTATTGTATTATATTTATGAGTTATAACCCAGGTGAAATACACCACTCACAGACCTGTGGCGTCAGCAGTGGAGCATTCTCCATTTTAAAGGCTAAATTGGTTCCGTAGTACATTTTGTAATCCCTCTAATCATAATGCTATTATTTTCTTGACCAGGGAATTCTATATTTTTCTATCCCCCACAGGGAAGCTGTGTCATTAAAATACTGCTTTATTTTTGAAGTCCTTCAAGTATCTTCAAAGTGGAAGCAAAGGGTTTGGATGGCTTTGTGAAACAGCTTCACAATGAGGCAAGCAGCAGAACTGGCTGTAAGTACACTATGCATACACATGCTGTATGGAATTGCTTTTTCCTCTAAAAGCCACTCCATCTTTTTATCTACATTTCTTTTTTCCCAAAGTGAAGTTGTTTTAAATAAGGTGTCTGTGTCTACATGTGTGTATAGTATTAGACATCCCACTTATTTCTAGAGTACTCCCACAGCTTTTTATTGCTTATGTTTGCTAATATGTACTGCAACTGCTGCTCCTTTTCACACTAGTGTAATGGGAAAGAACACAAATTTCACATTGATAGTTTTCATGGACAACGGGAGCCAGATCAGACTCTGCTTCCCTCCTTATGCTCTCTCAGCTGCCTCTTTGTAGCCATCTGCTCAAGGCAGCCCTATACCAGGACTGTCTCTGCAGCAGGAGCTGCCTCACTGCTGAGCATTTGTGCAGCCCCAAGCACACCTCAGGTCACAGACTGCACTGCTTCCCAGGGGCCAACACCTTGATGTCCTCTACATGCAAGCACTTGTGTGCATGCAACTACTGAAAATGTCCTCATCCCTGATTTTTTTTTTTCTGAAAGTCAGTCCAACTGTTAAAAAATCCAGCTGTAAAAAGCCTAGCAAATGCCTCTTCCTAGTATCACCAGGTGGACTGAAGTCATCAATAGAGTGTGCTTGTACAGGTGAACTTCATAAAGGCCTTTTGTTTGGAAGGTACTCAATAGTGTCTTTGTGAATAAGCTTCACCTGTTCTACTTTTACCACCTAAAGAGCTCAGAATTACTCTGAGTTCATTATTTTCAGTTCCTGTGGGGAGAAAACCAATAGGAAAATAATCCTACTTTGAGATGAGGGGCAAAGGAAAAGGACACAAATGCTCTTTTCCACCCACCCTTCCTTTCCCTCACTGTCCTGGACAGAGCACAACACAATAACTTGTCAAGATCTCCCACTTCCAAATGGATGCTGTCAGGGGAGATGACATTTCTCAGAATCCCCAAGCATGTAGTCATTGTGAACAGAATGAATAGGGGAAGCCAGATCTTTTATGCTGAATGGAGAAACCTCGCTGTAAAAATGTGAGCCTTCATATTAAACTATTTATAGCAAGAATGGACGATACAGTAATGGCAAAAATCATGCTACAACAAGAATATACTTGGATTTTGAATCAGACATTTGTCCTCCTGTGGTAAGCTGGCTTAGAGGACCCCAACAAAGAGAGATGTTTCTTGTTTTTCTTGGTTGTGAGAGTGTGGATTCTGAATTAAGCAGCTGTATTTTGCACTACAGGTAGGGTTACTTCAGCACTTCATTCAACCCCGCGAAATCCCAGAATGATAAACAAAACATCACTCTCAGTGGCTTGAAATGCACAAAGTCACCCAGCACTGCTGTTTCACAGCTCTGGGTAAGAGGTGTGTTCTCTGCAAGGTTCTGAAATTGAGGCTTCAGCCAGAGGCCACAATTGTGAATGACAGACAGACTGAGTGAGGAAGAGATACATACACACCAGACCTTTCAGTTTACATGGATACTAAGAACTATGCAACACATGAAAAAGTGCATTGAATATGAAGACAGAAGCAGGCACACTAATTATTATGTATTCCTAATAATCACAGAATGAGACACGAGAAAGGCACATTGTCCTGAAGTGTAATTATTTCAGCTATGTGATAAAAACATTTACCAAATGTTTTTAAATCCACTTTAGACATTCTACACTGAGATTCTGTGCTGATTTTTGTTAGTCATAAAGAAGATCCAATGCAATAAGTGGTGTTTTGTCACTATCACAGTCAGAATTGGGAGAGGGGAAAAAATCACATTCACACCAAATCTATTGACTTTCATTGTGGGAATCTGATGTGGACATTGGAAATCTGTTAACTACTTCTCCACAAAAGTAAGCTAAAAAAAGCAAACTATTTATCAGTAAAGTAACATTTCCCCACCAGGGTCAGCACCTCACTCAGAAACACACAGAGATCTGCAATTCAAACACCCTGACAGACAATTTTAAAGTAAAATCTGGAGGAGTTGAACAGCTCAGCTAGGATTTTGCTGAGCCTTCAACACAAAAATGTTTCTTAATTTTAATCAGTCCAATCTGGGTTCTTTTTCCCATATCCTGTGGTCCCCAAAAGTCTCAAAAGAGGAAGATAACAGGAAGACATGTAAATGATAAAATCTCATCGCCCCAGTCCAGTGGGCCTTGGTGTTTCTCAACAGCAAAAGAAAGGTTTAAAAAAAAAAAAAGTGGGGGTGTGGAGGGATGGGTTGGAAGGGACCATAATGATCATCTAGTTCCAATCCCCAGCCATGGGATCAGATTGCTTACAGCTTCACCCAGACTGGCCTAATACTCTCTTTCTCAACCAACCCATTTGATAAGCTTGATCAAAAAGGATAAACGCTGCGAAGCAGAACCCACTGATTAAAAAATGGAAGAATTCTTCTAGAAAAATACTTTTCCTAGTCTCTTGTTAGAGAGCAGTACCAGGACATTTTTTTTGTTTAAATAACTGACAAAATTTTAATATTTCCAGGAATTCTATAACACCTTTATTACTCAAAAGCCTTACTCTTCTGTGCTTGGACTTTTCACCACACCCTTGACACCCCCCAATCCCTTCAAAATACTTTCTGATCAGAGCAGATCCCTCCCAGGGTAGCCAGAGGAGCTGTCTCCACCCCAGTCAGTCCTGAACTGAGCCCAGTAAGCTGAGATGAATTCTTATCTTTTTGGTACTGAGTTCAGCCAGTCCTTCAGTGTTGTTCAACATTATTTTGTAAAAAGGGTTTTTTTAAGAAAGCACAATCTACCAAAAGAACTAATGAGCAAAATCTACCAAAAGAACTGCAAAAAAACATAGTCTATGGGTGTCTATATAGCACTTATCAACAAAAGACAAGATAAAAGCTTCTCACTTCTTTTACCAGTTTCTTTTCATAGTTTTCGTGAACATTTTAAAGGACTGTTAATTTCTCTCGAGTCAGATAAAAAAACCTGCAATTGCTAACACAACATAAAAAGCCTAACAACAGCAGTTGCCATTAAAAAGCCTTTATTATTTGCTATTGCTGCTACATTATAATGAGACAAAATGTGCCACCAGATATGCACACCTTACTTAGGAAAGAAAACTCCCTGAATAAAGAACCTCTTAATGAGCCACAGCCCAGATTTGGGTCTCAGGCTCACCATCAACAGGGCTGTGTGAGTGCACCATGTGAGACTGAAGTTGATACTGCTGTAAGAGATCATTTTCTGAATCTCCTTAGAAAAGCTGCCTTGTGTTAAAGCCTACACTCAGAAAAGTACAGGATTCCAAAAGTATAGAAAAACCTTTGTTAGCTTGTTTTTCACAGAAATCTACTCTGTGACTATAGTACTAAAAACAGATCAGAAATAAGAGCCAGAAGTAGCATTTCAATGAAAGAAGATAAGAATTCCAGAAAACATACACAACAGTGGTTAAATATAGGTGTAGTTAAAGAAATAATTTATATTTTAAAATGTATATTAAAAAAAATCCCTGCTTTCTCCAGTGACTTTTACTGCTCTGTGAAAGTGACCGCTCAACTGCCTGAATTTTTTTATATACCAGGAATGTTGAAAAATCAGTTATTGATGAAGAAAATGTGTATATTGATATATAGAAATAAAAAATGATGCATTTTTACACTTCATATAATTTCTTTAATTTGTATTCTATCCTGTACATTATCAGAGTCTGAGTAGATTATGGACATCAGTTTAGCCATGAATAATCTTGCTTGTTTTGGACTTGCTCATATTTGTAACATATTTGGTTCCTGAGGAAACCAGCTGAGGGAGACTAAGATCATTGTTCCATTTTCCAATATAATTCTACCACAGTCAGCCTATAAATACGAGATTCTATATTCATCAGGAACTTATAAATGAGTGATCCTTCACTGGAGCTACACTTTCTGTTGTCTGCATCCCAAATATAGAAACAAACACTTGTACTCCCATATTTACGTTACAGTAGCTGCATAAAAAGGAAATTTAAATCTGTCTGTAACTCACGAGTTACTACTGTTCTTTAATCCCATAGTTGAGGACAGAAAAAAAGGGACACTTCATTAGAAAGGAGATTTTGTTTTGTTTCTTTGGACAGCAAAATCAGATTTTTAAAGTGCTGAAGTAGTCTCAATGACAAATTGAAAAGCTGAAAGCAGGAACAAGAGCCTAAGGAAGCATCTTAAATTATATTCAACACATTGCACTGCTTTGTGCAGCACAGGTCTCACTACTGTGAATATGAGGTGTTAATATTATTTGAATACATAGGACTGCAAAGAAATCCTTTTAATAACATCTGTGCAATGGATGGTTAAAACAAATGGCTCTGCTCAAGATGTTTTATTTACAAAACTATCCCGAATTCCTGCTCATCCTTCCACTGTACACATATGATTGCATGGATGAAGTTTCCTAATGGCAGCTTAATTCAACTCTTAAAGTTACACAAGCTTAAGTCCAACTCCATATTCACATTTTAGAAGACAAAGCAAAACAATATTTAAGTTTAAGGCAGAGCAAGCCAGAAAAGACAGGCCACCTCAGGCTATAATATATGAATCCAGATGAAAAACATCATTAAATTAATATACACATAAAAGACAAAGTTGCTAACAAGGAAGCAATAAATTTAGAAAAATAGTCCATTCTGTTTGCTTGATGCAATTATGCTAAGCTTATTCCATTAAGCAAAAAATCAGTTTGTTTGTTTGTTTTTAAATCTGAAGCATGGCCAGTTTTCTAAATAAAGCTGCTGCAATCGCATGGAAAACTAATAGTTGATTTCAGTACTTTGAGAGCACCACACTTCCCCTCTTGCCCAGCTATCTCCAGTGAAAACAGGCTCCTAACATTAAATCACTGATGTATTTCACTCTGATTTTTCATTAGGATAAGTCTTTTGCAAGCAAAGTTTGATCTGGCTGTATTCCATGTCAGCTACACATGTGCCCATTCTCAGCTGGGAGCCCTATTGCACCATTTATGTTCTTCACTCCCAGGCTTGTAAGATCTCCTCGTGTAACACACCTCCTCAGCTTTCAATACGGGGCAGATTTTCATCTGCTGACGTTGAAACATGAGCAGGTTACCTTGCCTTTGTGAAAAGCTGGGCAAATCCCTTATTAGCTGAGCTTTGTCTCAAAACCCATCCAAAATCTGGTGGTCTTGTTACCAAATGGATTTTTCAAAGCAGTAACCACAAACCTATTCTCTAAGGGTGCATGACAAATCAGCAAGATGCTTGATAATTGGCCACTAAACAGATTGCAAGTAGCAGGGGTTTTTTAATTGCTGCAAGCCTGTAATGGAGGATCTAGATTGACGCATTAAGTCAGAATGCGAGGAGTAAAATTATATTAATTTTAAACTAGATATTTTAGATAAAAATTAGAATGGATAATTCATACCAAGCCTTTATTGTCAATCTGACTGCTCAAAACATTAATACTATTTTATGCTAAAAGTGAAATACATCACAACCATATGTGTATTATTTTTTAGGTTTATTGTACTGTTGACAGTAGGAAATACTCTGTTCAGTCATTGAAATAATTTCTACTGCCTTTTTGAACCTGTAAAAAAAAGACACTCATTTTATTTGCTCTAATAACTCTCAAAGTGTCAGATTCAGTAACAACTCAATTTTCCACTCTGTAGAAATTACCCCCAAATTCCTGGTTTTAGACCTAAAAAAAAACCTGAAAAGGCTTTTAAAGAATGTTTCCCAATTATTTTATAACATTCTCTTTCCTTTGACCCTGAGACCAGCTTCTTTAGTAAGAGCCTGGTGCTAGTAATGCCAAGCTTGTGGGTTCAATCCCTGTATAGGCCATTCACTTAGGAATTGGATTTGATGATCCTTGTGGGGTCCCTTCCAACTCAGAATATTTTGTGGTTCCAGTTAAAAATGTATGTAATATGAAAAATTACTGTCCTACACTAAAGTACCTGGAGTACACACCTTATTCACTTGCACTCAGTAGTCATTTCTGCTGCACTCATACAAGAAGTAGAAGCTTATGAGTAAGAACAGACACATTTGTTTTCAGGAACTCATCTCTGAATTATATTTGCTCACTGTCATATCAGATATGGAAGAACTGGCCTGGTATTTTACCTAAAATGAGTTAACAGATTATTAAAATCAATCGCACACATAAAAATCCACATATTCATATATCCATATAATTTTTTTCCTCCTTTACCTGCCCCAAGAAAAAATATATAAGTAAACAAAAAAATCTCAAGAAAAACATATCTGCACCCATTCTGCTTGTTACCTAAGTCATTTGGAAAAAGAGTCCACAGTGCCTGAAAAAGAGAGATCCCATTATTTTAATTATCTTCATTTAGAGGAAAATAGAATAGTGCAATATCCAAGTTCTGTGTATGCTACAGCTCCACAGCAGTACCTGCTTCTGTAACACGCACTTCCTCAGACTGTTATTTTTACACCTTTATATATCTTTAAGAGGATGATAAATGGTTTTTAAGCAGAAGCCAGGACTTCAAGAAGCCTGGATTCTTAAAGACTCACCAAAATGAATAAGAAGGCAATCCTACCTACCTTAGATATTTCTGGCTCCACTTGTCTCTTGGGTGTGTCTTTTGACTCCGGCCCTTTTGGAGTACCAGTGCTCTTAACCGTGGGTGAATCAACTCCTTCACCTTCCAGCTGCAGATTAATCCCTTCTGTAGGGACAGGGTGATCAATACCATTTGGATTCAGATTGCAATGGATAGCTGGGAAAAAATATGAGAAACACTGCTTTAGGAAAGAAGAACCCAATGGTTCAGACATTTAGCACAAACTACTGAAAAGGTCCATGTGGTAACCAGAGCTATGTCAGACCAAAGCAAATGAACCATCTGTACCTTGATATGGATTCAAGGTGAGATATTTTAGAAAGAAAATGAGAGGAATGTATCACTTTATAAATATATTTAGTGCAGGCTACCATGTGGAACTGTGCTTTGCTGGATTCACTGGAGCATCCAAAACCTTCAACTTAGAGCTTTTAATAAATGTTCATCATCCAACCATACCTTTTTTCCTTTCAAGGCAAACAAGTTGAAAGTTTTCTATTACATTTTCAATTCCTACAACATTCTAGATCTTAAAGAATGTGGGATAAGTAAGCCATGCACAAAAAAATCAGCAAGTTAGTCCCTGCACAGAGTAATGACTTATCCAGCTGATTATCTCTCCTTCAGTCCTTTGTACCACTGCAAGTCACCACCTACACTATCCTAACAAGCAAGAGAGATGTACTCCCTGGGAGTATATAATGAGGTAGGGACTAATGACAGCAGAATAAAGAAAGCATCCAGAGAAAAAAATAAAACAAATGCAAACCATACAACAGAAATGCCCATTTAGAACTATGGCAGTAACTTGTTTTCTGCCCAAATTTTCACAGTTTCAGCACTCACAAAGATAGTAGTGATTTTAAAAATGTGTGGATCCTGAGGCAACTTCCCCTTTATGTGACTGACTTTTGCATTTATGTTCCTGCATAACTGGGCTACTTTTAGCACTACTTGTAATTAATGGTCCCAACTTCCCCTGTGTACAAAAGAACTTTGCTCAGATATTGTGGTGCAACGTTTGACAGATCTGAATAGAAACCTAAACTACAATGTACAGCCAAAATAAAAGCTGCCCTTTTACTCTTGCTTGGCTTAGAAGCAAAGGGTGGGCAGCTGGGGAAGAAATCAGAACTACCAGTTTCTACCAGCTACAGATAGCCCTTGAAAGTCTCTCACAGGAAACTGGCTCAAGGTGCCAGCGAAAGCAAAGGGTTCTTTAACTACAGCACCTTCTGAAAATCTATTCCACTTAAAACCTAGAGGCTTAACTGAAAACTTTGAGCCTAAGTTATAGCAATTCCTTGGTACAGAATTAAAGCAGAGGTCAAAATGCAGACCATTTTCCCTTGGGATCTTGAAAAACATCCAAATATTTCTAAAAGAGGAGCGATCTCTGCAACCACTACAATATCTACATCTGCAAGCCAGGGACAGGAACACCTCCTATGGGAACTTAAAAAGTAATTTGATTCTGTGGTTTGTATTTACTTCAGTGTGCCTCAAGACACCCAAAAAATTCTCTCTCTCCTAGATTATATCCACCTACTATCATCTAGCTCCTCTAGATCATATTTACCTACCCAAAAGAAACAACTACTAACAACTATCTTTAACTACCCTCAGCCACGGAAAGGTAGCTATGATCCACCAAGACTATTTTCACAGCACAATGAGAATGAAAACTGTTCTCTTAGTAACCTAATTAATTCCCCCCCATACAAAAAAAGCAAAAGTATCTTAACCAACCTGTAAAAGTACTTCTAGCACACCCTGCTCCAGCAAGGGCTGATCAGCAGTGAAAAGACATTTGGTATCAAATGTCATCCATAAAAATCCCTCCAACTGTCTTCTGCAAGGATCTTGCCTAGCTAAATAGGAAGACTCCTGGAGACACCTTTGAAACCCTAACACATTACAGCAACATTCAGAAACAGGCAGTTTTTGGCTGTCAGCCCAGTTCCAGTGCTCACCAAAGAGAAATTACATAGCACAGTGGGACTTAAAACTGCCTGGAAAAACACTGCCAGCAGCAAGTTTCCTGTGAATTGCAACTCCTCCCTTCCTAGTGCCCCCAAACAACAGAGATTAGGGAGAATGGTGGCATGGGGCAAACAAGGAGACCCTTCTGGGTTATGGCACTGATTTACCATGCATTAGAGGGAGCAAATGATACAGGTTTTGATAACATGGCAGAACCATGACCAACCTTATCTCCTTCTTCATATAACCACAAACACAATTAGTGGATGAGGGAAAGGCTGTGGATGTTTTCTCCCTGGACTTTAGTAAAGCCTTTGATACTGCCTCCCACAGCCTTCTGCTGGAGAAATGGCTTTTCGTGGTTTGGATTGGTGTTCTGTTCACTGGGTAAAAACCTGGCTGAGTGGCCAGGCCCAGAGAGTGGTGGTGTATGGAGTTCTATCAAGCTGGTGACTGGTCACAGTCCTATTTAGTATCTATCAACAGTCTGGATGAGGGGATCAAGGGCATCCTCAGAAAGTTTGCAGATGACACCAAGTTGGTTGGGAATATTGATCTGCTGGAAGGTAGGAGGGCCCTACAGAACAATCTGGGCAGGCTGGGTCAGTGGCCCAAGGCCAGTGGTGTGAGGTTTGACAAGGCCAAGTGCTGGGTCCTGCCCTTGGCCACAACAACCCCCTGCAGCACTGCAGGCTGGGGAACAGTGGCTGGAAAGCTGCCCTTGGAAAAGGAACCGGGGGTGCTGGTCAGCAGGGACTGAACATGAGCCAGTGTGTGCCCAGGTGGCCAAGAAAGCCAATGGTGTTCTGGCCTGGATCAGAAACAGTGTGGCCAGCAGGAACAGGGCAGGGATTGTCCCTCTGCACTCAGCACTGGTGAGGCCACACCTCGAGTGCTGTGTCCAGTTCTGGGCCCCTCACTGCAAGAAGGTCACTGAGGGGCTGGAGGGTGTCCAGAGAAGGGCAACAGAGCTGGGGAAGGGTCTGGAGCACAGCTCAGGTAAGGAACAGCTGGGGGTGTTTAGCCTGGAGAAAAGGAGGCTCAGGGGAGACCTTATCACTCTCTTTAACTCCATGAAAGGAGGCTGCAGCCAGGTGGGGGCTTGTCTGTTCTCCCAGGTAACAAGTGACAAGATCAGTGGAAAAGTCCTCAAGTTGTTCTAAGAGAAGTTTAGATTGGATTAGGAAGAATTTCTTCATGGAAAGGGTAGTCAGGCATTGGAACAGGATGCCCAGGGAAGTGGGGAAGTCATCATGCCTGAAAGTATTTCAGAAACACGTAGACATGGCACTTGAGGACATGGTTTAGTGGTGGACTTGTCAGTGCTGCATTAAGGGTAGGACTTGATTTCAAAACTCTTTTCCAACTTCAATGGTTTTATAAATCTATAAACACCTGGATGACTTAAAAATGAAAAAAGTCACTTGGCAAGATGCTGCTTGACTCTTAGCCCATCACGCATTCAAGAGTAATGAATGCTAGTGCTTTTTCAGCAATGACTTTTACTGGACTCCTTCAGGATACAAAAGAGAAAAAATGGAAGAGGTTGCTAGCAATTACATAGATGCCCATTGCCTTTTTTTTGAAAACTGGTGAGTAGTTAAAAGAAACAAAGGCTGTCTTAGGGGACTTTTCCAGAGTTGCTAATATTGAAAGGGGGAGGGGGAGGAAGTGGGGAGATTATTTTCTAGGGGTTTTAATCTCCTGAGGAAAATAAGTATCTTAGTCACTTGGCAAAGCTTCTCTTTCTTTGTCATGACACATTTTTAGGTAGCCAGCTCTATTCTTTTCTTCCAGTGCTACCTCTAACCCTCAGCTACACAGAGAATAGGAGCAAGGAATATTTCCTTGTATGGGTTTGTTACTTCCTGTTACCACACAGAATACACAGATCCATCTTTGTGGCAGACAGAGGTACACCTCTTGTCTCCTTTTAAATGTCAATACAAACCAAAATGGTTCCCTTTCAGTATTTGTTAAAGGCAGCAAAAAAAGTCAAGGTTTGGTCAATAATTTATTCTCTTCTTAAATCTATATCTTATATAATTTTAGCTAGATAACGTCAGCTCTAAACCCAGGATTAATAATCAAACGTCATGGAGCTTGGTGGGCTGACAGCACCCGGCACTATCCCATAGAACTGAGTCTAAACAGCTCTTAGAAAATAATCACAAACCACTAACTTCATCACAACCCAAGTGCTCTGACTCTCCTAACTGACACATCTTAAATTTCTTTTAGGACTTAATGGCATTCATCTGGAAAATATCTTGCTCCAGACAAAGTAGTTTCTGGCTAAAATATTGTTCAGACCATTACTTCTCCTTACCCTGGTACTGGCTAACACTAGCTCATCCTGCCCTCTGCATTCAGACCATTTTCTCACATTATCAATATTTACTGCCTCAGCACCTCTTCTTTCTACCAAACTGCATCCACCTCATCAGTCCCAAATTTTAACAGTACATGAAGACAACACCCTCCAAATCAGCTCACAGTATTAGCCTAATACCACTATCAGTAGTACCAGAAAATTCTGAAACAGAACCTCTTCTGATATTCTTCCATACAATCTCAATATTCACATATCATCCACATCTCAGTAACACAACCCTTCATCCAGACTCAGATCTTATATTCTCCTTTCCTGCTGAAAACCCCACCTCAGTTGATAAATCTCTCTTCATGCTCCCTCAACAACTGTTGTTCAACTTGTATTGAAAGCTTTCTGTGGTGGGAACTTGCTTCCTTCTGGGGAAGGAGGGTGCATGTTCTGTAGAGCTCTGACTGCACAGCAACAAGCACAGAATGAATGGTGCTGGCTGACACAATAACATAGATCCCCAGATTACATTTATGAAACAAACTATTATTTAAACCAAAGGTACTGAAGTGCTCTTGTACTCCTAACCTAATGGTAAAGCTGAATCTAATGGAAAATAACCACTTTTCCAGAACCTAAAAAGACTGCTGAGATCTGCCAAATTATGAAAGTGGAAAGCTCTGTGAGAAAAATAGAGAAATAGAAAACTTCTCCACATTATAGAAAATAGAAAAATTACCCCACATCTGTCCTAAAAATTTAGGATGCAATACACTATGTACTTTTTATACAAGGTGGAACACAAACTCAAGTCCTTTCCATGTATACAGAGCAAGATAATTTGTTGCTCTGCAGAAGCTGGCCCATACATGTGAGCCAGTTCCATGCCCACACAGACCTTTCCAGGGTGCACATGCAGTTTCAAAGAAGAGCTCAGGGCAACAAGAATGCTCTGCCCCTCCAGCTACCTTCCTCCCATGCATGCTTGCCTCCCAGATGGCAAGCAGCCAAGAGACAGCTTGTCTGAGCATGCTTGATGGTACACAGAAGTCACCAGGAGCCATGGTAAGCTACTGGCATCTGGGGCAAGCCTTGTCTTTTCCTAGAGGGTACTCTGTGAATCCTGTCTGGAAAAAAGCCTGAAGGCACTCTTCAAAACACAGCCTTGATATATCCAAAGTTTTGCATGGGCAGATGGAAAGTCTTTGTCTCTCCATCTGTAGGCTCAAGGCTTCACAGATAAATCTATGATCAGTCGCTACCTCTGTGCACTCGCTGCCTACTGTGTCAAACATTTCATAACTACGTGTTTCAGTGGGAATACTGCTGGCTGCTTAAAACTTTAAGCAGATCAATTAAGGCTACATTAAAGCATATTTGGCAAGTACTTGAGTTACATGCAATAACAATTGTTCTATTCTAAAAACTGATGGAGTAAAAATAGCATCTTCTTACTCATGTGCCCTGTTCTGTGTGCATCATAGTCATATGCTAGCTTTTGCTATTCCAAGACAAAAAGCAGGCACAGGAGATACCCACCCAACCTCTAATAATCCTTAAAAAACTTTCATGTGTCAAATACAGGCAGCCTTGCAAGCTCCATTTTATGTATTCATTCCACAGACTTAGCTGCATAATGCTAAGAAGTAAATCCATACAATACACCTGCTACTCCCACCATAAAATGCCACATTGCTGAAAATGACAGACAAAAGTTCATCCATATAGCTTGGACATTAACAAACCCAGGTTGGACATAGCAGGGATCTTATAAAAAGGGTCTAAATATCTTTTCAGTCATTTCAGTAGTCACAAATATTTATCAAGTTATTTCTAGGGAAAAAGACCTTTGGACAGCAGCTCTCGCTGGACTTGTTTCTCCCATCTCGCTCATTTCTTTGTCTAAAGCAAATCAAACCTCCAATCACATCAAATTTTGCAGTCAGCATTTTCAATGAGAGTTCTATACACTTCCAGATGCTGCATTTCAATCCAGAGTAGTCAGACAGAATCCCTGAGGATTTTTGCTTGCCTTTACTCACAACCTGGGTTGATCAGAGAAGAGACATTTACACTGAGAACACTGAAGTCTTGTTCAGATTGAGATACCTCCTCACACTGACCAAATGAGCAAGATGGATCTGCGCTGCAAAGCCCTTCTTGTATTTCAAGAAGCTTATACTTTATTAGTAGCTCTGCATATCCCTAGCAAACATGGGATTATTTCAAAGGTATCTGACCTAAACAGTTACTGCCACTTCTACAGTAGTAAAAAACAAGATTAAAAACAACAAAGATTACTTTAATTCAGGACTATTTTGACTACTTTGTCTGGCAGAAATGTCATCCACAGTAATGAGTTTCTGCAACTCCTATGGATGGGTCCATCTTCCTCATCAGTCAGCTTCTAGTTTTGAGAAACTGTCTGGCTTTTGCCTACCGGAACTACTTCTAGTCCCCTCTCTACCTAATGTAAATTTGCACAGCTCCCCCAACACATCACTTGGAACCAGCTGAAAATGCAGCCAAAGTTTCACATGAATACAATCTGCTGCTTATGCCGTAACCTTGTAAATACTGCTGGCAACCTGCTGAGCAAGTAAATTCAAGATTTTGCCTGCTCTGTCCCTCAAACCTGTCTGTCTAATGGCCACCAAATCAGCAGCACTCACACAGAGCAAAGATGCCCAACAAATCAGTCAGGATCTTTTCTACTTCAGTACAAGTTACATGAATTTATCACAAACCTCCTGTAAGGCTGAAATCCCAAAGGACTTAACTGAAGTAATACTGGTGTCTATCTATCTGCTCCTCTTGGCCAGCATCAAAAAGCAGGATTAAGTGACTCCAAACATGCTGTGCCAAAAGGCAGGCCAGCATTGAGCTGTGGAGTGCACTGTGAACTGCTGCTACAGGTGAGCTGTACCCACAGCTTTGAGCAGAGCTCAGAGACACAGGCAAGGCTTGGCAGACAGACACACACCTGTACCTACAGGTCCCTCCAGCGAGTTGCTTGTCTTTCTAGCCTCTTGTTATAATGACTACCAATCATTAATCAACTAAACAAAAGCCTGCCTTCTTACAAGACATAGATTTTACAATAAAGACTTGCTTAAAGCAGTGGGACATGTCCAACAGCTGGGCACTATCTTGAAGGGCAAGATAAGTGACAGCTCAGCAGCAAGGAAGTGGACATTGAACCAGGTCAAGTGGGCAGGAAGGGCAGAGCAAAGGGGACACAGGTGTAGGAAATGGATAAAGGCAGAAGGGGATAAAGTGTTCCAAGGAGCAGCATACATTTGAATTTGTAGCTGTGACTTGTGGGGCTTTTGCCTTTTCTGTCTCTTTAGAATTATTATTAACAAGAAAATTTCAGGTAATGGCATTCCTGAGACAACTATCCCTGCACATCTCTAGCTAGACAATGAGGTAGTCATCTCATGGTATCAAGCCAATTACTACTATAAGCCATTCACTCTCTCCAGAAACAATGAAAAAACACCCAAAACTAAAGCCAAAGAACACAGAAAAGTTTTCTGAGACAAGCTACTACACTTCACATACATCTCTCTAACAAACTTTAGCTGTAAGATGGTATAAAGTCTTGTACAGCAATAGAAATGTATAAAGAAATCAGAATGAGTAACTTAGCACTTTCATATCTGGAATCAAACTAAACTCATAATTTGGTTGAAGGCCAAACAAATCTTGAGTGTACAAAGAAGAGACCTTAGTTCTTTGCAGAACAGAAGCACTAAGCCCAGAATAAGAAATTCTCTTCTTGTGTGGGTTGAGTTTGCCTTTTAAGACCCTCATCCCACCAGGATATGTATATCATTTCTTCAGCTAGAATTTTTTCTTATGCATTATTTACAGTTTTCCTACTATTATTTCCTACTATTTATTTTATGTATGGCAATATCCACTTACCATCGCTTATCTCACAGACTTTAGCAAATGCTGTAAACAGTTTCTTTTACACCTGCTCTTCAGGAGACAGACTGCATGTCATCACTATGCTAGATAGACCTTGGTGTCTCAGCAATGCAAGTTCAGCCTTTATAACAATAATAAGATTTCATTACAAAAAGCAGACAGAGTGATTGGACAGCCAAATTATCTCTGAAGCATTTTCTCATTCCATTTTAATAAAAGCACACTTGCTACAAGCAGCTCTTTAATTCATGCTAGTAACAGAAGCTCACTGAAAAATGAACCTAATCAGTGAATAAATAAGGCCAGGTTACCACAAATCCTGTACAGGTAGAGATGAACAGAATACTGACACATAAGGGGACTAAGTGAGCTATGCAATTAACTTAGAGCAAAATGGGTCTTAGTGAAGAAAGTAATAAAGGTCAGCAAGTAACATGTGTCACCTACACATGAGAAAACAACTTAAGCTATGGATTAAAGTACAAAAGAGTTGGTCATTTGTTTTGCAAACGAGTAAGTCAATAAGAAGGCTTGTGCAAGCATCTACAGAGATTCTCTTGAATAGTGAGGAGCTCTGCATTTCAAGACTGTGAGTCGCACAAAGTTGCACATAAAGGGAGTACTACAAGAGATAAGAACTGTAAGTACAAAAAACAAAGAAAATCAATTGGTAGACAGAGAAGCAGAGACCAAAAATAATTCCCTCTCACAAGAAAAATTATTCACCATATATTACAACTGTCAGTCACTAAATAACTTAGGCAAACTCCTAACTAGGTACTGATGTTGCCCTAAGGATTTTGCAGAGAAAATGGAGAGATAAAAAAGAGTAATAACACACCTAGATATGCAATAAGTCTTCATTAATTCCACTGATCTTGGAAGAAACTTGTCTTGCAGTCACTGATTAGGAAGTTGAATAGTCATTCTTCACCACAGGTTATATTTCTGAGAATGCCTCAAGTCCTAACAGTACTACTATTCAATTCTATAATCAGCCAACATTACACCAAAAACCTTTTTAAAAGCTAATGTACCTATCCAGCACACAAAGAACAGCTCAGACACAAACAGGTAAAGTCTTTATTATGGCATCAGAGGTGCATTGTCCCACACATGCATCACAGATCTCACAGATCTTTGCCTTTGCCCTACTCATGAAAGCTGGCATCTGCCAAACATGTGGCACAGAAATGGCTGCAATTCAGCTGTGGATCTGGGCTTAATTTCTTGTCCCATGAATGATACACAGTCATCAAAATGCAAAGGAAAATATCTTTATTCATTCTCACTAGCATAACTAGTTTGAAATCTGGCAGTTGACTTCTGTTTTTCAGTCCTGGCTTTCTCTCACCTGCCTAAAAGTTACCTCCTTTATCACTGTTCAAGGCTATCCCATCTCTTGTACACTTAACTGAAGAGTCTGGAAATGCCTTCTTTCCTTCCCCCAGTAAAATTCTTCACCTCCTACAGCTTGCTCATACCACTGTCCTACTCGCCCTAGTGCCCCAGATGATTTGCATAGCAGCAAAACGCCAGCCTAGAGCAGAGGACAATCTGAGAGAAAGCCTCTATTGACACATATTACAATTCTCTATGTTTATGAAACAGCATTATTAAAAGTCTCTTTCTTGCTTTTACTAGGTTATTTGCAGAGAAGCAAATCAACTCAACCAAAATCCCCTCTGGGGGAAGAAAATATTTTTTTTAAAAAAAGAGCCACAAAGACAGGGCAGGGGACAGCAAATGAGTGGGAGAATGGAAGAAATAATAATCTGAATGTTCAGCTAAAGAACAGGAGCGAGTACATTATCTAGAGATGGATAGGGCTGCACTGAAGACCAGCTAAAATCCACACTGTCTTCCTCACACATTTATTTTTGTCCATTACATACTCCCTGTAAGCATGGTAGATCCTGTAATTGAATGCAGAGTTCACTTCAGCCCAAGTTCAGACCCCTGCACACCTCCTTGCCTCATCCAGGAGGAGCACTAACTAGGGTGAATTCAATGAAGCTGCTCTTTAATTCCAAGTTTAACTCATGCTGCACAGAGAAATGCAGCTATTCACAGCAACTGCCTCACTCTTTCTGTAGTCCTTTTGCAACAGGACATTTCTGTAGAGAGAAGGAGGACCCTACACAAAGGTAAGGGAACATAAAACCTACTCAAGGCAGAAGCCAGACTGACATCTGTAGATGTAATCTGCTTCAGGTTTTCCTGAACATCGCTCTCAGAACATACTTCAACTCCTTTACAGAGGCTAGTAGAGGTGTTTCCAACTCTATCAGTTGTGGAAAATCAGTATTTTCCAGGATTGCATTTCTACAGCTGCAGCCTAATGCCGGGCCCCTCCTTCCCCAAATCCCATTGACCAGACATAGCAACAGTTCCTCTTACAGAGCAGCATCAGTTCTTATATACTAGGAAATAGAAAGCTACATACCTTATGCATCATGACCCTGCCTGTTAATATTTTTACAGCTCAATGCTCTATTTCCCCATCTTCTCTCTGTTTCCAGGTTGTCTTGACCAAATTTCCCTCTCAGCTACTCAATGCAAAGCAGATTCTTGTGCTGAGTGGAATTGTTCTGGACACACAGGAGATGAGCTAGACTTTGTCATAAAAGTAATCAAGCTGGGTCAGACTAGAAGTCTAGCCCTTTATGCCACTGCTTAAGAGAGCAGCATGAGTGCAGGGGGTACATGAATTGACCCAGCCTTGGCACATTAGGAATGACCCCCAAGGTTAAAAGTACATCTGGAGAACTCTTGTGTTATATGAAAAAGTATTTCCTTTTTGAATTTAAAGGACAAAATCCTACAGCTTCGTTGTTTCACCTCATGACCTAGTTCCTTTTTCCACCTTCTCCACACCATTGATCAAGGCCTAAGGATTCTCTCCATGGTCATGTTTTCCAAGCAAAAAAATCAGTATCTTTGTAACCTGCTCATCACTTTTCCAAGCTAAAGAGCAATAATACCTGTAACCTGCCTTCAGAGAACACACCATGTCTCTGACCAGCTGACTGTTGTCCTCTGTATTCTTTCCAGTCCTCTCCTCTCCTTTTAGGGTGTGGCAAGCAAAAGCTGCAGGGAGTACTCACACTACAAGAGCAATATGCAATGATACAGAAACAAAGACCTCTCTTGCCTTGTTCTGAGTTCTCCTCATAGTTCCTGAAATCTTATTTGCTATTTTGACCAGTTTCAGAAGACTTCAAAATTACTCCATTTTTAGCCCTTTCCTCCACCTTTGCCTTTGGCACCTTCCAGAACTACTCCCTCTACATTCTCTGCATGTTTTGAGCAGATAATTGAGGACTGAGCTGTTCAATTGTTAATCTTCAAGGGTAAATACCTGTATCCATTCAAAGGCAACAGCTTTCATGAGAAATAACCCACGACAGAATTGCTCAGTTTTAAACTCTTGAGTATCTCCTGTTCACAGAAAAGGGCATTGCATTAGAGACCACAAATCTGGACAAAAGGAGATACAGTCAAGAGACAAAATAGGGCACAAGAGGATAAAGCTGTCTCAGACAGGATAACAGAGAAAACTGGCTCCAAAACCAGGCACAGAATCCTAACAGACCCATAGACTCAACACTCAGTGAACTCAGCAGCCTCCTAACAGCTCTTCTACCTCTGCAAAGTAGCTGTATTACTTCCAGAGACCAATGAGCAAAAAAAAAAAACAACAACTTACAGTGCTCCACAGACACCTAGCTCTGCACCCACCAGCAGGCCTGCACAGAATATGTTTTGGACAGAACCCTCTCCATGGTCATCAGCTCAAACAACCAGCACCAGCCTGCAACTCTGACACCATCCAGCTACAGTGCCTTGCTCTGAGCCTGTCACTGCTGTTCTCCTGCCACAGCCCTTGTGACACAGCAGTACTGGGAAGCACTAAGGACTGGCTCTAAGCAGCTTGCCCTGACCTCACACACTCAGGTGTAAACAAGAGGAACAAAGCTACACAACCTCCTTGGACTTGCCTGCCATGCTTGGACATAACAAAAGAACAAAAAAGCCCTCCAAACCCCTCAAGAACAGTTCTATCTTATAGTTTCCATTTAAGCAGTAAATAAGAGCTCTTACAATATCACTACAGGTTTTGTCAATACTTTCAGTAGTATGTTAGGAAATGCATCCAAAGTCTAACTCTTGTCATTTGCTCACTTGCATTCCCTTCTTGGTGGAAAAAGTACACAAACTTTCAAAGCATCACTCCTTCCCTTTGCCCATATATTACCAGCACATGACAAGCTTTAACCTTATGATGAGATTCAATTGTACTGAACCAGTAAATTTATATTAATGTGTCCTCCTTGAGCGTCTAAGTCATGAATTTTAAAGGGTAATGTCAAACACTCAAGGAACTGTACCTAAACTGGTTGACATGAAAGTACTTCCAAGTTTCCAGAAACACTCTTATCCTACAACCAAATTTCATCCAAAAGAAACACAGTGTCACACCAAGTCTATACTTGGTACTTTGATTCCTGCCTAATACAGGCTCATTCATAAAAGCAGGGAAGGTAAAATGATCACACAACTTCCACAATACCCACCCTCCACTCAAGCTGAATACACCCAAGACACTCCATCGCAGGGAGATTCTTTGTTGCCACAGTTTCATTTTGGGGCCTCCCATTCCCACAATGGAGCGCCTGCTGAACTTCACGTCACAGTCGCTCTAGCAAATGTAGCAACACAGATTGGAAAGCTCTAAGTAATTGTTCAAAGCAGAGAAGCACACACAACCACCAGGCTGAACACAGAATGTGGGGGCAAGCAGGAGGTTGAGCTGGTGGTGAGCAGTAAGAAAGGGGATGTGGACAGGAGATGATCTATGTTCCAGTCTGGAATTCCATAATTGCTGATGCATTTTTGCAAGAAATAGTCAGAAAGTAACACAGAGAACACAAGACCAAAGGCTGACGTTCAAATCTAAACCTTGCTATCCAATACACCTCCAGCACTGGTCTTAACCATGTCCTCTGCTGTGACCCAATGTGACTGCTTCAACTGGAGAGTTGAAATGAGACGTGTCTCTCAGTCCTGCTTCCAACTGGAAGCTATTTCCAAGCCACATGTCTAAATTCCTCAAGCTAAGAAGTGGTTAGAAATTACTGAAGAAACCAAAAACATGATGGAAATGTGCTATTTTTGAATCACAGGGCTTGTTACTTCTTCGCTCCATAGGCAAGTAAGTGTGCTGAAACACCACCTACCAGGGACCACATTCCCTGGAAACTTGGATATGGACACATATCCAGTCTGAGCTCAAAGTGGCTGTAGAAATAAGATGAAGTTGGATGACTGAATACCTGTCAGAGGAGTTGTACTTTTGGACACATGCTGGAACAACATGATAGGTACCTACACTGAAAGCTGCTTCAGAGCTGTCCTCTGGGTGATGCTGAACTTGCTTTGACATTCTTGGCAGAGTTAGCATAGCACATCTATGAGCTCACCATATCTCAAGTCTCTGAAGAAACACATGGCAGCATTCAATATCCATGGAGTTGCTAGGCACTGAAGGCGTTCAACCAAGGTACATCACATAGCTGAAATTCACAGGATCACTCTGACAGAAGTTGGTCATAAGCTGCAAGTAACTTCAGTGCTGCAGCAGTTAACCTGGATGCCACTCCACAGAATGCCCTAACCTCCTCTGAGTCGTAGTCTCCTTAAGGATTACCAAGGGGTAAAGCCACTCGTAATTTCATGTCAGAAAGGCTCCACCTCTTAGTAAAAAATACTATCCTGTAGGAAGATCCAGGGTCTCAATAGCATAAGCCCACTACGGAGGAGCCATAGGAGACTGGAAGTTTATGTTAACTTCCAGGAGGAGACCTGCAACAAATATATGTGGCACTTTCCAAAGCCTACACACAGCAAGAAAGGTGTTAGACCAAACTTCATTAAACACTTACCATGAAAGAACTCCATGATATAATTAACACTTTTCTTTGCAAAAGAATCTCAAAAACTGCAGGGGTCCAACAGAACTGTGTGGGATCACCTGCATACAGACATCATCTGCTGGGTGCTGTCAGTCTCTCACTTTCCTGTGCAATAAACACTGGGGGTGGGGGGGAAAGAAATCACCATTTCTCTCTTTTCCCCCTTTACCTCTGCTGCACAAGAGCAAACTGAAAAAAGAATAAAATTTGAGAACACTGTTGCAGAGATCAAAAGCCCTTTTCTACTGGCTCTGACCTAGTTCTTTCATTCTTACTAGAAGGAGAAAAAACACTTAAAGGAACATTGTCAAAACCGTTGAGTCTAAAAATAGACTTACCTTGGCAGTGTTGCCATCTCAATGGGCTCATATTAAGGAGTGCAAACTCACTTTCCTCATACACACACACACCAATCTTTCCATCAATCTGGAAGCACTGGCACTACACAGCCCAAAGGACCTCGCAGTCCACATAAATTTTTTTGATTTAATATAGATTTATATATAATATAAATCTATATTATATATAAACTGGCAAAGAACTGTAGTATTCTTCAAATTCCCACTCCATATTTGCAAGTCTACCACTGTCAGCAATCCCAGTAAAAAAGTTTGGTGTTTTCCATAAGTAAACCGATGGACATTTGTTGTCATTGCTAAACCCCAGCATACCATGCTAAGACAGCTTTAAAATAATTAGATTTGAGGAAGATTTCAGCAATTTTTTAGATAAACAAATTTTTCAAAGTTTTTCCAAAAAGTATAAGCCACAAAATATTTTCACCTCAGCCACACAGAATATTTCTGAAAGGAAAAACAAAATAAAGACTCTGGGTTCACAGCTGAAGCTGACAAGCAGGCAGGTTCCATAGAACAATAGCCCTGGTGGAGCTCGCAGGGCAGTGGGTGTTGGCTCTGGTCAGGAACTCCCATGCTGCAGAATCCATGTCTCCTGGAGCCCCAGGGACCTTTCCACTCCCCCAGCTGCATCCCAGAGCCTGACACTTGCAAGTCTGCATAGGAAGCCAGTTGGCCCAACCATTTAAAGGCCTTGCATCACTCTACACAAGAAAGCCCAGGAAGCCCATCCTAGCCAAGCTCCCAGTCGACTACTACAGAAATTGGAAGGCCAGACAACCTCAGTTTAAACCTTATTTCCAAGCTTCTAAAACTGTTGTACAGTAGGTTATGCTCTCAAGATCCCAAGCTGCAAACCAGGAAAGCATGTTTCCAAAGTAAACAAACCAAACAAACAGAAAACAAAAAAATCCCAGCTATCTGTTCTTCCTAAGTCCGGGACATTTTTTCTACAGAATTACCTATTTAGAAGATTCAATGGCAACTCTACTTCAGACTAAAGCAGGGTCTGTACACTGTGATGATCAGAGTCACGAGGAGCAAGTAACCTCTCACTTTCCAAACTGAAGCCATAATCCCAAATGTTCCTCGTCAAAAGTCACAGTTCAGGAACAGAACAAAGCTCACACCCAGGGCTCCAATAAGGCAGAGGATGCATTAAGAGAAAAGCAAGCTTTTAAGCACAATCACACAAAGAAACATGGTTCCAAAAGAAAATGATGGATAATAAAAGGCCTGAAATGTGAATGCACTACAAACACACAAAGTAGTCATGGCCACGTGGCCACTTGTGCTAAAATAGTCATAGTACTGTGTTAATGTAAGGACAACAATGCAAAGGCAAGGAAGTTGAGGGAGAAAAAAACAAAATGGGAGGAATGCAGAACATACAGACAAGAATGCCTGTTCTGACACACCACAGCAGGATGCATCCTGGGGGAAGGAAATGGGAAGAAGGAGTTAAAGAAAAAAATTCCATCTCAGGAGAAGGGAAAGGCACTGCTTCCCAAAGCTTTAGCAGAGCTTTCCTTCATTAATATTTACAAAGCTTTTAGAGATTCTCAGATGGAGGGCACTGCAGATATGACAGGAATTATTACAGACCTGAAAAGATCTAGAAAACAGACTGAGAAGGACTTCAAGAAAATAAAGGAGGAGGACATTAGTGAGCACACTGAAACAGGGGTTGCTGCTGGCATATGAACCATCTGGTGCATGGCAGTCCATTTCATTTACTTACTTACCCACTACCAGGCACGCATGCCCAGTTCATGTCATTATGCTTTTGCCACTGAAGAAGTAATGCTTTTATTCAGGACCACTACCTTCCTTCTTTGTACCATTTCAGTCTTCAAAACAGCCATTTGCTAAAGCAGCCTGTGCCTAAGAAATGTTTACCTCAGGGAGAGGGTTACACTTAGGATAAACAACTTGGGATATTGACAGACACCTTTCAAGACATAGTGGTCTTGTTGACCTTTATTTGAATTTGCATGGGAAGCTGGTTTTCAGGGACATTAAGCTCCCCACTGCCTCCAGGATGTTTAAGTTTTTGCTGGACTATCATTTGCACTGTTCACTTGGGTACTCAGCAAAAGACAGCTTCGGCATTATTTTCAGCAATAAAGTGTCTCTGATAGAACTGTAGATTTCAGCATAACTGAGAAACAAAACTCATGGTAGTCACAAGATGAACACACAAAAATACTGACATACACTAAATTAAGCACAGGAGAAGGGGTCAGATGGCTGGTTTAAACAGGATTCTTATATTTTCTCAAGGACACCAAATAAAGCAAGAAGCAAAAACCCCAGGACTGTCTCTGCTTCAGTCTAACGCGCTAGATAGAGAAACAAGTGAATTTTGGAAGCAGATAGCAGGAAAGCAATTTGCCTTTTCTCATACATCTCTGTCCTCTAACTTAGCAAAAGACCCAATGGAAAGGGAACACACAGCCAGTGTTAGAAGGCTAAAGCGGGCATTTACTGGAAGACCTAGCAAAGCATCCACCTGTCCAGGTCTTGGTAGCAATGGCCTCAGCTACCGGGGTACTTCCCCAGGAGCCGGGCACCTTGTGAACGCCTCACAGCTCCCGGCCGCCCAGGAGCTGAGCATCTCGGCCCTTCGGCTTCTCCATCCCTCGGAGGGAAGGAGGGGCCGAGCACAGCTGTGAGCCCATGCGGGGGACGCTGGAGCTCCGCGGGCACGTCGGGGATCCGGGCAGCAGCGAGGGGCGGCGGCGTCTCGGTGCCCGCGGCAGACCGAGCGGCGGCGGGGCGAGGAAGGTGCCCGGGCTGAGCGCGGCCGGCGGGGCCGCTCCGGAGGCAGGCGGCGCAGCTCGGCCGCTCTTGCCGGGAGAGGCGGCACCTCCGGGCCCGCCGGGAAGTTGCCGATGGAAGCCTCCGGGCAGCCCCTGCTGCCTACCCCGCCGCGGGCGGGGGCGGCAGCCGC
>VZTB01011853.1:950773-1111630 GCA_013397245.1 Thryothorus ludovicianus | reverse complement strand
CCCCCCGCCCGCGCGGGCTCCGCTCATCTGCAGCCGCGGCGATCAACCTGCAGCGCTCGCTGACAGCGGGCGGGGCCGCAACGCGGATCCCTGGGAAACGTAGTCCCGGGAAACGGGCTCCCGGCCAGGCACCGGCGTTCCCCGCCGCCGGCGGGGTCCCGGGGCGCCTCCGCCTGTGCCCCCGGGCAGGGACGGCAGCACGGGGGCCGGCCGCGGGCTGTGAGGGGCGGCAGGGCTGGGACCCCCGCGGGGCGTCTGTGGGAGAGGGACTGCGCGGGCACCCTGCCCCAGGAAGCTTCATTCCACGGCTCTGGGATGCTTCAGGGTTTCAGTCATCTCAGACATGCAGGCTGACGGCTCCGGGATCAGCTCGTCCTGTCCCCGTCCCACCCCACCGCACTCCCCGGCCGGCCGGAGCAGTTTGTCCGCAGGGAAAAAGAAAGGCACGCACGGGAACCACCGGGAACTACCAGTCAGCACCTCACCCCCGAGCGAGGCCCTCGGGTTTTTACTCACTCTGACAGGTCCTACAACAAATCCTGAAAACGAAGGAGATCAGGGACACAGTAGCAGAGCCATTGCCTCAGGTCCCCAGAAATCTTAACACCGAACAGCCCGCCACCCTCAAGATCTGTCATGGAAAACAGCTGTGGGTTTTGTGCACTTTTCAGTTTTATTTTGAGATATCAGAAAGGTTTTGAAGATTTTTTCCCACTTCGGAAGTAAATGTGTTTTCATTTTAAGTGTATCAGTAAATATTAACTACCCAGAAGCAGTTTGTGAGTTACTCTACTCACCAAAGTTATATTATTATTAAAATCAAGAGGACAACAGCAAAGGGACTGAGTATACAAGGCCAAACCCAGACAGGGCATGAAAACAGTGCCACATGTTCTTTTGGTTTGTTAGCAGTGGTTATTGTGGCTAATAAGTGTTATTTGTGACAGGTGATTCTTACAAAACAAAGCTCAAATTAGAGTGCAAGAATATACAATATGCAAGTGAATACAGCCTTCACAAACCTCAGGAATTTTTACATTCTTGAAATATCTAAATTAATTAAAAATTGGGTCTTCATTATTTATTTTATAAAGGAAACTCAGAGCTTGTCTTGGAAAGAAATGTCTTGGAGCCCAACTCTTTCCTTAAGCCTTCCAAAACCAACTTTGCCCCAAAGACCTGACTTGTTGTTTGCTCTCATAAGCACTTGAACTATTAGCCTTTGTGTTGTACCTGAGTCCAGATACATGTTTCCTGGAGCAGCAGCCTTGTCATTCATGTGTTTGCAAAGAGGTAGGCATACTCACAGTGCATTGGAAGTTAAAAAAAAATTGAGAGGATGTGCTGGTCCTCCCAAATGGAACAGTCACACAACTGATCCCACATGCTGGCAGAATGGACTGAAGTTCACATGCTTTCTGTGGAGAAAATAGGATGTTTGTAGATACCACCATTTTCAAATATATGTAATACAGACATACAGCCTTCAATACATAATAAGCTTCTGTGATGTTGATGACACTTTGTATTAAGCTTATGTATTCAAATATTAATAATTTATTTGACTGTGACAATATTTGGAGGTATGCTGGAGTAATTACCTGGCTAATGCATATGTGAAACAGTGCTTTCTTGTTCGGAATGAGTTTGGAGTCATAGAGGGAATAAATCAAGGCTCAGAGTTGAAGTGGCATGGACACAGAGAGCTGGAGTCCTGTCCCTGTTAGTGTGCTGAATTTCTGACTGGTAACTACATTTCAGCTCTGGACCCTGAAGACATCCCCGGTGAGTACAGTTTTACTAAGCCCTTTAAACAGCCCTGTAGTTTTTAATTACAACTTCATGCCTGCTGAAGAACAGCAAAATTATGGTTGTGACTAGATAGCAAATAGGGCATGACAGATGTTAGAAGGTATAGTGTGTGATACCTAATAGCTAGTGAAACCTAATATTTAACAGAATCTAAAACCATCAGGAACAACAAAGTCTGGTCAAAACTAGACAAATTGTAATATAGTGTATGTTGTTCATTAGAGAAAAGAGGCTGTGAATTGATTCAAGGAGTTATGTGAATTGATTCAATTAATCTATGGTGAAGTACAATCTGTTTTGAGAAGAGCTTTCAGAAGCATCAGGTAAGAGTGAGCTTTCTTAAAACACCCTGCCAAATTATAGTGTAGGAAAATATTTTCTTTCTCTGCTCAGAAAGAGCTATTTCTCTGCCTTGCTTTCTTGCTTCTCATTTTACAATGCCTCACTTCAGAGAGGTTTTTTCTAAACTTTCTCTTAAAAGTGGAGCAAACTTCCTTTAAACAGGTTTGGTTTGTCACAGCCACAGTCAGTTTGCTGTGTACTTTGCCCTGAGTCACCAGATGAAAAGGCAATACTGACCAGAGGCTCCTTAGCCATTCTAATGATTTCTGAGTAGGACTTCTACCAGCTAGCATCAGATGAAAGTACAGTTGATGAATGTCCATCAACAGCATTGCTCTACTGCAAGAGTTCTGTAGTCTAAAGATGTTAGACTTGAACACTTGTATACTGCACTATGATCCATCATCATTTTTTCTCCTTTTATTCCCCTTTCACCTTCCAGAAATTCAGCACTCATAAAGCTTTAAGCTTGTGCTCCTAAGTGTTTTCTATAAAACAGTGAAATTCTCACTCACCTTCATCGGATGATCTTGTTAACGAGGTACTTCTGCCATATCACCGTGACACAAGATTTTCAAACATGATTGTTTTATTTTGGGTGCCCAAACCACATGCACAGGAGCAGTTTTCAGGAACAGTTGAAGAAATATCTGAAAATCATTGCCCTCAAGTCAGGCACCATGTGTCTCTGGCAGTGAACAGCAGCACAGCCGTGTCTGAATATTTTTGGCTGTGATTTGCTTAGCTAAGTGGGCCTAAACTGTGATGGTGAGATTAAAACCGTTCAAAGTTTGTTGTCAAACTCAAGTATGACAGAAACAGGACCACAGCATCTGCTCAAAATTTTGGTATCTGGACTCATACATGCCTTGCCTATTCTTGGAAAAGAGTACTTGGAAATGGGTGTGTATTTCAAAGGTAACTGATGATAATTACATTGAGATTGGGAAAAGGTGTGGGAGGAACTTGTGTAGGACAATACAGATTTGATACTGATGGGGAAGGAGAAGTGGGGCTTTCCACTACAGGGCCTCTGCCAGTCTGGAGGGCTGGAAGAAGAAAAGGGAAGGGCTGTAGATGGTTCATGCACACTGTCAGCACACACCGTAGGCCAGGAGCTGCACTTGTTTGCTAATGAAAAACAAGAAAGCTTCATGGACACTACAGTGAGGGAGGTAGGTGGAAAGTCAAGCATGGAAGCAGTGAGTAGAAAATTCCCTTCCAATTCCCCTCCCGTTGTCAGAATCAGCCTGAAAAAACAGCCTGAGGAATAGTAGGTGCCAGATCTGGAGTGAGAGGAGGGTGTGGATGCATCATTCTCTTTTTTTTTTTTAGGAAGTGGCATTTCCTAAGTAACCTGCTGAGACTCATGCAAATACATGAAAGGCACAGGGAGAAAATGCTGTGTGCACAGCTTTTTGTTGTTTTTTGCGGGGTTTTTTTGGTTAGATTTTTAACCCATGTAAGCATATACTGAGAAAAGGGGAGAAACAAACTTTTGGTATAAGTCCCATGCTCTGGTCCATGGAGATTCTTATGCTGGTGTGGATCCAAGCTTACTACCACAAAATGACCCAAGGTATGGTATGTGTCAAAGTGTAAGCACTAATGTTCAGAAGCATGTTCTGGTCAGGGAATTACTTCAGAAGTGCTATTAGTTAAGGAAAATATAGATAAACGTGTTTAAAATACATGTGATGTGATTTTAAATGTCACTAAGGCATGAATGAAATTCCGGTTTTACTAGTGTAATAGTCTAATTATATAATTAATATTCTTTGTTTATACTGTTGCTGAAATATGCTTTGAGTATTGTTTATATTACACACCTGTATTTCCTAATTGTCAAAAATATTTTGCATGATAATCCATAATACTCCAGAAAGTGCATTTAGGGATTTGTAGGAGACTCTAAACAATCACAAGATATCTGGAAGGTGTGTTTTATCATTACTGTAGCATTATCTGGTGTTTTCTCTAATTCTTTTTTTCAGTTATTTATTTTTTTAAATAAATTAAAATACTCTTAATCATGTTCACTGCTCTCAATTTCAAGGAAAAAATGGTATGTGAGTGTTAAAATACCCAGAAGATTCATAGAATTTTTTGTGGTTTACTTCATTTGATAGAAGATCAGGAAAGGGAAGTGGGTGGGTTAACATGATCTGTACATGTCTGAGGCAGACAGCACTATATAAAAATGTCACTCCTGTTACAAGTGTGAGGTCAATTGCACTTTCCAGTAATACCTATGTCTTATGCAAAAAGAATGGTATGGACTTTTGCCATCATCAGATGTTTGATGGACTATTCCATTCATTACTTTACAGTAAACTACAGATAATTTTTATACAAATGTGGAACCATGCCACAGATTTTCCTCCCAAAGCAAAAGTTTGTGACAGCTCTCCCAGCAATACAGTCCAAAAGCAGCAGTAGGGCTGCAGGCAGAGACCACAGCTGTGACTGCCTTGCATGGCAGCTTTTTGAGTCAGGCTTTTCCACTCGTGTATGGGGCAAGGCTGGGAGAAACTGGGCACAGACTGAATAAAAGAGAGGTTCAGGCTGTGTATAAGGAAACCCTTTTTCACCTGGTAGACAGACATTCATAGGAGCAGGTTGGTGCTCAGAGAAGTTTTGCAGCCACCATCCTTGGTGATTCCCAAGCCCCCACTGGCACAAAGCCATAAGCAACCTGCTCAGATGTGGCACCTGATCCTGCTTGGAGCAGGAGATTGGGCTACAGACCTCTTGTGGTTCTTTTTACCCTGAATCATCCTGTGATTCTCATGAATGCTTTTAGCTGCCCTAGACTAGCACTTTTATCTAACGTGGTGGATTACCTTTTTGCTATCATTAATCCCAAACAGCCTTCCTTTCTTCTGAAATCATCTGATACAAAGCCTGTTGAGTGCTACACCCATGAGTTACCTGCTCTCATTCTCTGGTGACTGTCCAAACAGTGTGGCAGCACAAGGAATTGGGTGATGTGAGGTGGTGAGGTGAGGGTAGTGTCACTGATGCAGAATTCAGCTGAGGCTGAGTGATAGCCTCAGATAGACTAGTTTGTACTGAAGATCTGACAGGACTGAAAAGTGTTTGTATCCCTTTACTGCGGAGAAAAGTAGCTCCTTGCTCATGATTGGAGAGTGTGAATCACTGAACCCTACCACATAAGCATTCCTCATAAAAAATGGAAGAACTGTACCTGATAGAAGATGTGTACTTAAACAGAACTAGAGAAGCAGTCTACTATAGCAGGTCCATGTGACCAGTTGGCAAACAGTTGGGTAACTTGTTTAAACAATCCTGACTAATGCTGTTGTTTGCTGAACTGCAACTTGATGTGGACTGGAACAATTCAGTGCTGTAAGTAACCTGCAAGTAATGAATTACAGAGCCACTGGGGGTGGAAGGCAGCTCTAGGAATCATCTAGTTTAAACCTGTGTTCAGAGCAGGGGCAACTAGAGCAGGTTGCTCAGGGTCATGTCTGTTTTGGTTTGAATATTGCCAAGGGTGGATACTGACAGCCTTTCTGGGCAACTTGCTCCAGTATTTGATCTCTCCTCAGTTTCTTTTTTCATTTAATGGAATTTTCTGTATTTCAGTTCAGCCATTGCCTTGTTTCTGAGACACATCTGTCTCCACATCCTTTACTCCCCATCATCGGGTATTTATACACATTGATGAGATGCCCCCAAAGACTCTTCTTCTATGAGCTGAATGGGCTCATCTCTCTTAGCCTCTTCTTGAATAAGAGAGATTCCTGAAGATGGTACTACTTAATCATCTTATGGTCCTCAATGGACACATTCCAGCGTGTCCAGGCTCCTCTGAATGGCAGCATAACCATTCTGTGTATCAGCCACTCTTCCCTGTTTGAGATTATCAACACACTTGGTGGAGGTGCCCACTGTTCCATCATCCCAGTTCATTAATGACAGAAGTGTATTGGCCCCAGTATGAACCCCTGAAGTAGACCACTAATGTCTGGCTTCCAAATGGACTTTGGGCTGCTGTTCACAATCCTTTGAGCTTGGTATATCAGGCAGTTTCAATCCACTTCACCAACCTGGGAAGTTCACTTCACTTACCTGGCCTGTACTTTATCAGTTTTCTAAGACAGTGTTATTGGACACAGAATTGAAAGCCAGTCGTTTCACCATAGGAAGTTGTCAGGTCAGGCATATCAAGTCAGGCTCGATTTCCCTGGTGCAAATCCATTTTTGACCATGGATTCCAGTACAGTGGTGTTCCTATCCTAAATAGAGGAAGTGGTTTCCCAGATTAGTTTCTCCATCACCTTCACAGGGATCAAGGCAAGGCCAACTGACCTGTAGTTGTTCAGATTTGCTCTGTTCTGGTTATCAAGAACCTTCCCAAATTGCCATGAGCTTTCAAAGATAATTGAGAGTCATCTTGCACTGATGTTTGCCAACTCCCTCAGCACTTGACAGGTGCAAACAATCAAGCCCTGTGAGTTTATATATATATCCAGTATGTGTACATATTCCTCATCCACACCATGTTTTGTGTTTCTTGTGCCAGTTCTCACTGCTCCTAGGGGCCTGTGATTCCTGAAGGATGGTCCTACAAGTCAAGATGAAGTGAAGAAGGCATTGAATACTTTGGCTTTTTTGATGTACTTGGTCACTACATCCTGTTATCCATTCAGTAGCAGGCCCATATTTTCCCCCAGTCTTCCTCTTGACATAGATTTAGAGCTCTTCTTGTTGTCCGTTATGCAGGTACGTTCCCAGGTGGGCTTCAGCATTCCTAACACCATCTCTGCATGCTTGGACAATGTCTCCTGCTGGTTGAAGCAATTTTCCCCTCTGCTGTTTAGAGGAAGCTGGACCAGGTCTACAGTGGAGCTATTAGTTGTTACTGGTTGAGCATTCAAACCACTGCTGCTACACTCACACATTAGACACTGGCTCATGTGTGCACTGATATTTGGGCTCAGTGTGATCAGATTTGGGTAACATATGCAGCTTTTTTTGATGACCAGCTACAAACTTTTACGCTTACATAACATAGATTTTAAATTCATACTTGTAGCTTTTGTTACAGGTGTAAATAAATTCTGAGAAATAAAGCTTTAGGTAGCACTGTAGCTCTTCTAGGTCTCCCTGGCAATAAATACATGAACCTGTGCAGAGTGGGACTTGTGCATCTGTACAGAGCCTGCCTAGAACATGATCTCTGTATGCCCAATGGGGCTGCCACATTCCCAGCATAGTGCACCTACAGCCAGAACATGTCATTTGTACAATTCACACTTGGGCAGAATTATTGTGCAAATAGAAGAGGGACATGTCTGGATAATTCCTGATGTACAGAAGCTCCAGTCACGAGGAATCTGAAATACAGAGCTTGGGATCTGACCTTTAACAACAGTAATGTTTGTCACTTACTTTGATGCCTGTAGGAATAGCCAATACTGTGTTGATTTTGATGTAATATACCTAGTGTGATCCTCTGAATGTCAGAGCTGTCATAGTTAAAGCTGAAACCAGGACAGGGCTAAAAAAAAATTACATCTCCTTTTAAGGTCTTTTATGTGCTGGATTTGGAGCGAAGCAGTTGTGTTATTGCAGAAAATAATAACTTGATAATGATCAGAGTTGATAAGGTCTGAGCACAATGACCTTTACCTGCTTATGGGTGACTCAGAATGGTGTTGAAAAATTGAAGTGGTTGGCAGTGATTTGTGAGCATTTATTAAGGCAAATAAGATAATTGCATTTAACATTACAGATGGCTTGTATTTTCTAAAGTGCTTTTACTTCAGTGCAATAAGATGACTCAGAAGCTCAGTAGGATATTATGGCCCTGATTTTTCATTGCCTCACACCTCATATAGTGAAATTCCCAGTGCAGAGGAGGTGTAGGTCCAGTATTGCAGATTTTATGCTTTTACTGTGCAAAAATCAACTGCTAGGAGCAGTGCAAAGCATCCCAACCCTATCCTCTTTCTTATGCTACTTTTCTTTATCAGTTTTATATTTTGAAAGCACTACTTTGTGTTTTCCCTTTGTACATTACATGCTTTTACTACCTGTCAGGACAAGGGTATTTTTAACAATATAACAGAACATTAAATTGTCTCTGGCATCCTGGAAAAAAACACCTCTTCCACATTCCTAAAAATCTTTCTGTTATTTTTGAACAGGTTATTTTGGTTTACTTTTTAATAGAAAAATAATTCCACAATAATCCAGAGTGCTGCTCCATATGCGGAAACATAACGTCTGCTATTTCTTGGCAGAGGAGCAGCAGCATAGGTCTGTTTCCTCTTGGCAGAGAGCAGGAAGGGTAGGATTCATCTCACTGAACTTTATCTACCAAAGCATCAAGCACTCAGTAAAGCTGCATTTCCTGGAAACCACCAAAGGGAGGAAAGCAGGATTTTTTGAATGCCACTTTTTGAATTTCCTTGCTTTCAGCAGCCCAGGTGACCAATGAGCTTAAACATGTAGCTCACAGGGGAATAGGTTAACAGAGAGAAATCTTACTTTCACTTCCTACTCACTTTATTTTCATTTGTCCTTGAACAGAAATGATCACAAATAGAATGTGAGCGCATTCTCTGGAGCCTCAGACTTAAAACTAGGGTTATTTCCTAGAAAGCTTTTTTTGCCATAATTGGAACACAGGAGACCTTTGGAGATGGTGAAAACTGCTGCTATATGTAACAGCATCAAAAAACTATCGTATTCTGCAACGAGGCACTTTTGCATGCCAAGAAACGTCACTCCAGAAACAGCATTACCCAGAGAATCTGAAATAGGTCTCTGCTGGAGTGATGACAAAGAACCAATAGTTTCTCTCACTGGCATTTTCAGCACCATGCAATGATCCCAGTCCAGGCTAACAATGGAGTTTGCAGCTGGTACGGACCTCTGACACATGAGCTGAGGGACCAGGAGCACTGGCTGCAGGCAAAGCTGGGAATTACAAACCATCGAGTATAAGCATGCTCAGGTTTTGTCTATGCAAATGCATAGCTCGAGCTGCTGATGCTGTGGGGATACATCAGCTGGAATGACAATAAGTAATTAACAGTCTGTCCAGCCACTGTGCTAATCTAATCACTCAGCACTGCTAATCAAATCACTCCAGTAGCTGGAGTGGTGTTTCCCAAGCGCTCCCTGAAGCTAGGCTAAGTACAAATGAAGTCATTCAGGTGTATTAAGTTAAACTAATGATTGCAAATGAAGACAAGCTTTGAGAGTGCCAAGTCCTCAATTCCTACTTTCTGGGACCCACAAAGCATTGTCCCAGGAAAGTAGATGGAGTTGATTTAGATTAGGTTGACATAGAAGGTAGAGGAGGATTCAATTGCAGTATCTAGCACAGGTTAGTTGATCCATAGCTCAGGAGAACAGAAATCTCTGTTCACATTGGCTGAATTGGCTGTACATGGATCTTGCTGTCAGTTCCAAGGATAGGTCACAGACTGCTGGGGTGATGTAAATAACCCAAATAATGTCCTGAATAACCCAGATATTTTCCTGTTCTAGCTGAGAAAAGACTGGCTTGGGGAACAGCACATAGCCTGTGGTCAGCTTAGGCACTGCTGCTGTCTGAGCAGGAATTGGGATGAGTGAGGTGTTAGTTTCTGAGAAGGAAGTGCATTTTTCCCATTATTGCTCAACAGCAGAAGCAACAAGCCCAGCTCACCAAGGCCCTTTAGAGCTGTCCCTCCAGCTCTCTGGCCCCTTTCAAGATTCCCTGTGCCCAAAGATGCTTGCTGTCTCTCTCTGTCCCAGAGTTATGTGGAGTTGAACATGGTCTGTTTGGGGACAAGGAAGGAGGTTCCTTCAGCATTGTCAGTGAGAAAACATGAGGTTCTTCCATTTCCATGTGTACGACTGTGAAACCTCCTGCGATCCCCTGACATTTTGCTTTCTTAGCCCAGCATTTTATGGTAACTGTAAAGCTCTGTTCTATTGTAAAGTTGGATTTTGCCATCCTAAAGATAAGCACAAAATAAGTTGCAAGTTATTTTGTGCCCATCTCAGCAAGTGGCTTTGTGTGAGATGCTGAGCTGGGGGAGAGGACAGGGGAGGGGACATCATGAAAGACAGCAGTGCCAAGCAGCATTGCAGGGAGATCACAGGAGACAGCAGTCCCAAGCAGCATTGCAGGAGCAGTGCCAAGCAGCATTGCAGGGAGATCACAGGAGACAGCAGTCCCAAGCAGCATTGCAGGAGCAGTGCCAAGCAGCATTGCAGGCTGAGTACATTACTTAAGTGCCCTTGCAGACGTTACACAGCTGTACCAAAGCCAGTGAAGGTGTCCCCAAGTGCTCTTCTCTGACACAATGGAGAAGCTCTGAAACATGCAGTAAGCCCAGAAATGCAAGTGGTGTTTGATGTGTAGAGGTTCTAGCATCAATTCAGCTGTCTAAACACAAGTGTTTGGTGTCCTTTCAGATTCTTTCAGTGACATCTATGCAACCCTTGTGGTAGACTTTTCCATCACAGTCCAGCATCCTACTGAGCAGCAGGAGCTCTGTGACTATCCTCTTGGGCCCCGGGGTGGAGGCTGTGCCCAGCAGTTCTGTACTTACCATTTGTTGTTCCAGCTGCACAGAAATGCCTGCCAGGAACAACTGAGAGCTGGGAACTGCTCAGTTCTTTACTCCTCGACCCTGTGTGGAAGCTGCTGGTGGCCTTCAGAAGCTGCTGGTGGCCTTCAGGCAGACCCCTGTGCTCCTCCCAGCACACAGGACAGAGGAGCTGAGGTCACACACAGCTCCTCTGTGTGCCCAGCCCTGATGAACACTTTGTGTGTAGACCAGGACAAACTGCAGTCATCCATGTGGATGCTCTTGACTCAACTCATGTAGCTGAAGAAACAGTAGTCTGAGCTGGTGTTACATTACTGATAGGATTTTTGAGGACAGTAAGCAACCATGCTCTGGGCCTAATAGCTTTCACAGCATTATTTGTTGAGGACAATAAGCAAAAGGAGTCTTTAACTTTGTGTCTTACAGGTGAGAAATCTGTGTTTTCTCCCCAGAATTGTTACTGCAGGTTATTTTTTAGGAATGTCAGTTATAATGAGTTCATCATTTTTAGCACACAGAAAGAAAGCAAAGAACACTCTTTTTTATTTTTCCACTTTATTGCCTTTTTTCTTTTTTCTACTAGTTTGAACTCATTTGTTTTGCAAGCCTGTAGCAGCAGAAATCTGAGTTATGTGATAAAACAACAGATTCCACATATAACTTTTTTGCTCTTTTCCCAAATAAAAGTGAAAACAAAATATTTTGTAATACACAACCACCTTGTAAGGGATTTAATGTTTCTTTTTTCTTTCTACTGCTCCAAAAGATGTTTTCAAAGAGTTTTCTTTTAACTGAGTCTGGAAACCATCCACTTTTAATGAGAGCTTACTGACACCTAATTGCCATCTGCCTCCTTCAATTTCTCTCATAAAACTGCTTCATTTTTCCTTTGTGCTCTGAACTGCTTCTGTGTTGCTGCTGCAGTTTATACTCCAAGTGAATTCTTAAGTCTTTGTAATTTAAGTTTTAAGGCCTTTATTCTGTATTTCACCTCTGCCTATATCAGAACTACCCTAAAAACCTTTACAGCTGAATACCTATTAGCTGCAGGATGTAGATGCAAGATTCCTACCAGAACATGGGTGATGCTTACTGGTGTATCTGTTTTACAAACCTCTTTTCTTATCTGATGACACTGTATCAGAAAGTGCAGTACACAGTGATACGGTGTGAGAAAGGCACTGCAGCTCTCACCAATGAGGAAATACATGGTATCTTCCACAAAATTAAAACTACCCTTTTGTTGTGCAAGCCATGACATTGATAAGGCCTCCAAAAGAGCTGTCAGTGCTGCCCTGTGGTTACCTTCAGCCCCATGGTGAGTTCACCCCATGTCAGAAGCAAGGACTCTTTCACTGACTGAGGGCTGCTGAATAGGTCTTTCAAAAATGTTTGGCAAGACACATCTTAACATGCCTGTTACCATTATGCCATAAAAAGCTTTTAGAAAGTCTCCAGTGAAGACCTTCCTGCTTTCCTGAAAATAATTTATTTCAACATTCCACTGACATTTTCATTTTCTCTGGTTTCCTGAAGATAAGGTTCCAATGGTGCCCCTGCATTGTGCTTTTCTTCCTTAAAAAGGAATTCACATCCTAAGGTTGTGACTTCTGATCCTTGGTCAGGTGCTGATTTTCTGAGATTTTCTTCCTGGCTGAAAACAGCAGAAACAAAAGTGACCTATAGTAGCAGGTGCATCTTGTGACCTTAGAGCCATTTCTAGTAATTTCCTACCCAGAGGAGAGCAGAGCAGCATTTAAGTGGTGCATCAGCTCATAGGCCTGTCATGACAACCATGCCTTAAATTCAGTCAGTCAAGCCATAAGAGGGTCACTGTTGCCTTCTCAGGAACTCTGTAAGTAATTAAACATTTCATATTAATTCAAATGAGGCATCCAATACACACTCCACTGTCGGGTTTTTCTTCTGAAACTGAGTTGAGGTGTAGCATGAGCCAAATGTAGATATTCTGTGTATCAATGTAATGAAATAACAAGATAGTGAATACCACTGCAAAACTGCATTTGGGGCAAATCCATTTGCAATCTTAAATTAAGGTGTTTCAGGTTGTTAAGATATCTTATTGACAGAAAGCCACCTAACTTCTGTGGAATCAGATGTGATAAGGACTCTCTTTCAAATAATTGTGATAGCAATTCCAGTACTGTCAACAATTAGCTTTCATTGTTCAGACAACTACTGAAAATAAAGATGGGTGAAACATCTATCCTGTGTTCAGTTTCTGATGGGCTTTTTATATCAGTGAAGATCTGAATTTCTGCCTGTAAATTCAAGTTATCTCACTGACCATTAGCTATTTTATATGTCTGTTCATTTGAATCCCTCTATTGCTCATGGAAGAAAATAATCTGTATGCTGTTTGCATCTATGTCTTGAGGAGTAGTTTCTCTACTTTTATGTACACAAGTCTTTCAAGAGCAATATACTCTCTCTTGGTTTTATTAAGTGTTCTTGCGTCAAATATAGTGGCCTTATTATTATCCCAAAGAGCTTAAGTAAGTAGAGCTCTGACTTCATAGTATGAGGCATCAGGAATCAGAGCTGCAGTAGCACAAAGTGAAATGAGGTAGGTGTTGTGCTACTTATGATCCAGGATTTCACTCTTTCTGTGGGTCTGCCCAGGGCGGGCTTGAAATTCTCTGACAAAGTTTCTTTAACAACATGCAAAAAAAAAAGCCTGAAAAACAGTGTGCCTGGTTTTTTTTTCCTGGCAGTTCTAAACTTTGATACCTGCAAACTGTTAGTTTTTAGTGTCAAAGTTAGATTCCTGTCCTGCTGGAAAAATTACATTCCTAAGAAAAGATGAGTCTCTCAATCTGAAGCATTATCTGGCAAAGTTCAACTTCTGTAATGCTGAGTTGATGCAGGATAAAATGACTGGTGCCTCTACTGCTTTTTCTTCTGTATTCCTTCTGAGTAAATTAAAGAAATAAAATAAAATAAAATAAAATAAAATAAAATAAAAAAATAAAATAAAATAAAATAAAATAAAATAAAATAAAATAAAATAAAATAAAATAAAAATTGCATCCAAGAAGTACTGGATTTTAGATAATTTAATGAAAAACATAGACACCATTTCTGAGAAGCATCCAAACAATTTTCCCAGAAGGTTGTGCAATTAGTTAAATTTAAATGCTTGTCTATAGACAAAGAGGAAACACACCTTTTATGTGAAGACAGGAGATTATGTTTTTACAATAGAAATCTTAATCATTCATTTAAGAATCACTATTGGCCCAGATTAAAGTTTTGCAGAAAAAGAAAGAACTACTAAAAAAATTCATATTTTACACAGAAAAGAACATGCAATAGTGGTAATAGTGGTAATAGTGATAATAGTAATGATGATGATATATGATGGTATAAATTGTTATATAGACATTTTCCAGTTCCTACTCCTTTTTCCGGTGTTACCCTTCCACTGTCTCCCAAAACCCTGGGTTCTGTCTGGTGCTTTTGAGAGTGTATGGTGAAGCAGCAGCATCTGGAGTCCTTTGCCATGAACACCATTATATTTTGGTTTTACTCATTCAATATAAAATATATTTTTGTACCACAGAGTTTCCCAAATAACCTTCCCAGCCCTGCTAGCTCTCCAGACCAAAACCCTGTTGGTCACAGAGGCCCCATCTGGTGCTGTATGACTTTGTTGTCATTGCAGATCATATTTTGTCATTCACAAGACTCAATTTCTACTAAAACATAACACAAGTTTTTCTGATTGATAATCTCTCGCTGTAACCTGTTCTTAAAGTAACTTCTGTCACATGGAATCTGATTAGGCTAAATTTTATGTCTGTGAACAAATCCTTCAGCAGAATTTCCTTCATCTGTGATTCATAATAAATAACTGAGCTCTGCATTGTGTTAACATCTCATGGTAAAGAAGCACAGTTCCCTTTATATATTTGCATATTTATTGTGGTAGTCCTGGACCTATGTGCTTTTCTAGTAGAGAATTCAGCAGACACACAAATCACACCTACCAGCACATCTACATGAAACAACCACACTCAGGAATTTCATCTTCGAGTAACGAACTACGCACAAACTGGGCAAGTCCTAAATATTCCAAGTAAACAGTTTCATGTTACAGGAAGTAAACAATCAGCATCCAATGTTAATTAAATAGACCTCTTGTCTACCTGATGACACAACAGAAATGCTGACATGGTGGTGTGTCTTCATTACGTTTGAATTTGCTTCTGTGCTAATGCCAAACATTAACTGATGTGTGACAGAAGCAGCTCAGTACCAGTTTTTTGCAATGTTCCCATCAAATTTTCTTCACAAGAATGTGAAGTCATACTAAGAAGATTTTCTGAGATGCTGGCAGCACTCTGGTTCCTGCTGTGCCTCTGTTTTTCCCAGAGCTTCGGGGTTGTGTCTGCAGTATTGTGATTTTCTCTTGGCCATGCTGTAAGCCACGTACGTACTGCTCTTACAGCCTGAACAGTGAGCTCTGGATCACCTGCCCACTTAGCTGTGCTGTCATCAGTTTGCTCTGGATGGCAATGACTGTACTCTTCTTTCATGTCACGTCTTGTTCAGGCAGTATGAGCTCTACAGCAAAGTTGAGATGCTCTTCTGCAAGCGTGTCTTTCAGTGTTTCATGTGCCACATTTGCAAGTTCACCTGTAATCACCACTTGATAAAAAAGCAGCAATGCATGAAGCATCAGATTCTCTAACAGCCCCAATACCATATCACATTTATCACCAAGAAAAGGGGCTGAGGCCTCTTTCCTGCATTCCAGCTTAATGCACAAAGAGAATGTGTCTGTTTTCTCTGTTGAAAGATTAATATTATGTATCTATTGATCAAATGTTCACAAATTCAAGAATTTCTCAGACTTTGGAGAAATGGTGCATGTGCGCTGATGTTCGTTTTTCTAAATCATTGGGCATCTTGACTGAAGGTAAATTCAGGTTTTACAGTGTTTCTTCTAAATGTATAAAAGTACTGACGTAACATGGTCACAGCAATTGCATGACAGAAAGAGTCTAACAATAAGCACACAGGGACAGGACACTCAGGATAAAGGGTCTGTCCTTCCCCTGCTGCCCAGAGATGCCTGATCAGTGCCCTTCAAGGGGAACACCAACTGTGTCATTTTTGGTAAATGAGTATTTTCCACCACATAGAACTCCTGGTTTATCTTCTCTTCCTAGATGATCTGATTTATATGTCCGAGGGCAGCTATTGGAAGGCTACAGTAAAACACAAAGTAACATAGGCTTTGATCCTCCTGCAAGAGAATGTTTGGCTCTCTACAAGAAGATGAATGAGCCTAGCCAACATTTACTTCCATCCTTTTGATCTGAAGGATGCTGCTTGTTAGTGAAGCAGCTGATTCTAATCACAGTGGAGGGCTCTCGTTGCTGTTCTTCCACACTCACACTCTTCCTCCAAAAAGGAGGAGAGGATGGAAACACTGAGCGTAGAACCACAAAGTGCTTACCAGGCTGCAGGGTCTGTGAGAGTCATTTGCCAATACAGGTGATGGAGTGTCTTTTCATCTTGTTCCCTGGAGGATGAGGGGGAAGTGGAAAGGGGGAAGCAATTCTGTAGGTTCTATTGAAAAATTGTACAGGTGGTTGCAGACAGTGCTTACTCATTATTTAGCAGTGAAATGACGATGGTCAGGAAATACAGAATTTAGGAACAGGTGGTTGGCGGGACAAGATTGGCTGGGGAACAAGAAAATAGAAATCTCGTTTGACCTCTGCCAAGTCTTTTTGCTAATGTCTATATTTACATTTGCTGCTGGATTGTTGCCAGCTCTTCAGTGAGTTGCCATCGAGGAGCTCTGTGACATCACTCTGCATCAATATACTGTATTTTTTAAGACATTTGGATATTTTTCACTTTTTCAGCTATGCATTAAAAATCTAAACCTGTCGGCCTTATCTAGAAATGACAGAGTTGGCTTTTTTGTTTTGTTTTTTAGAGACAGCCATCTGTCTATCTCAAGCTTATTCAGAGTTCCCACAGGCAAAGTATTTTTAACTATATCAATTATAGTTGTATCAACTGTTTTGTAATTATTGCCTCGTAGCTCTTCCCTGCTGTATCAACATCTCCTTTTCTAGTCTCTTTTTAGAGAAATCATGATCTTGTTCCTGTCACCTAGAGGAAGAATTTTCAATTTATTATTTGTGGAGGAGCAAGTGTTTGTAAAGCTGTATTTTCTTGTGGTGCTTCTACCTACTGCTGTCTGAATATCCTGTCCAAGTAAAAGGTATAATACACACATTTCTTCCTCAGCAAACTCTTTTGTTATAACAGTGAAAAGCATATGTTTTATATTCATAGTACCTATTCATTCTCATTTTCTCAGAACATTTAAATTAAGAAAATAAAATATAAATGAATGAAAGATAAGTCAAATTAAATGACCTGCTGCTGCTGGCCCTGATTCCACATCATAAAGTATTCCCAGTTAGGTAAGTAATCTGAGGTTTTTATTTAGCAGAGATTACTTTTTCTGACTATTCTTCATTTCTTACACAGTGTTCTCCATGTATGTTGAATAACTTCCTTAAATACTATATAATTGCACTCTGAAGACACATGGGATAGTCTCTCATCTCTGCATCAGCAAATACTGCATTTTCCTGCCAATATCACGTAAATATGAAGACTGAAAGTCACCTGACACAAACTTGCATCTACTTCCCATTTGTCTTTCACTCAAGGCAAGGCATACACTATTTTATTCAAAATTACACAGTTTTCAGGAAGGCTAATATTTCTGTCTCTAACTCTGAATAAAAATTACATTGGGAATATTCTACAGCAACATTTGTAATGAGGAGTGAATTTTTGGAGTAGAAATAATTTTAATTACATTTGGTATTCTCCAGAGACTCAAATTGCCCTGTCTTTGAAATAATCTAATATATTTTGCATCATAGGCCTCTGAATATATTTTGCTATCTTATTAAGTCCATTATTTAGTTTAATACTTCAGTAACTATGAGCTGCATTTTCTGCAGAAGCTAATAAAGTACAGAACCAGGCAAGTATTGCAAAGTTGCTTTCACAGAGTCCTCTGTAAATCTCCCCCTTTAGGCTTTTGGATTTACATGAATATGGGAATGGCAGAGCATATTGCCTCCTGCTGATAAAAAGAATTTAAGATTCAGAGAAACTGTGCTCCTGAGTTCTCCAGCAAAAATCTGCATAGATTCTTAGGGAAACACAAAGTTCACCTCCTTCTCCTGTGGGTAGAAGATGACCTATTCTATAACATAGAGATTTGTAAAACCCAATCATTAATTTACATGAACAGATATTTAGGACTATAAAATATGATAGGAGTGCAAAGATACTGAATTTTGTCCAGCTGGTTGGTCCTGAAATACTGCCAACACATATTAACAATTTCTAAGATAAGTAGAACTGGGACATCTGTCCTCTCAATTGTCCACTTCAATAACAATTCCATGAGCATCATGACCAGTTTTGTTAACCTTTCTCTTATTGTTTCTCTCACTAATCATATCAGCAAATATCTGTGTGGATATAGCCTACAGTAATTATTTACATTAGTAATTAAAGCTGTGAAGAGACTTGGTGTTCAACTAGCCTAAATGGTACCCATCTGGCATGTGGCTGTGGGTTTCATGCTAAGGGCATTGATGATTACAGGTTTGGGGACAAAGAACAACTGGAGTCCATATCTGAAAATACAGAATGGAAAGTGCCTAGTGTGGCAAGCTGTCCTGGTCTCAGCTGGGATAGTTATCATTCTTTTGTAGCAGCTGTTACAGAGTTGTGTTTTGGATGCAGTGTGAGAATAATGTTGGTAAGACACTGATAGTTTGGTTGTTGCTAAGCTGTGCTTACCCTGAGTCAAGGACTTTTCAGTGTCTCATGTGCTGTCTGTGAGGAGCTGCACCAGAAGCTGGGAGGGAGCGTGGCTGGGACTGCTGACCTGAACTGGCCAAAGGGATGTTCCATATGACAGAACATCTTGCCCATTATTTAAACTGGGGGAAATACCTGGAAAGGGCCAATTGCTGCTGGGGCACAGGCTGGGCATCAGGTGGGAGGAGGAGTGAGCAACCATATTGTGCATCCCTTACATTTCTTGAGGTTTCTCTCCCTATCTCCATCTCCTTTTTATCACAATTATTATTAGTATTATTATCATTACTACTGGTTTTATTCTTATCATCATCATTATTATTTTCATCTTTTACTTTGTTTCAATTGTAATCAGTGGCACATGGTCTACTTGGTGGCCTCTCACTAGTGTTTTCCCCCAAAGTTCAGTACTGTGCCTAGTATCCTTCAACTTATTTATCAATGACTTGGATTAAGGGGCAGATGGTTCCTCAGCAAGTTCACTGATGACACAAAGCTGGGAGAGTGGCTGATACCCCGGAGTGCCGTGAACCCTTCAGAAGGACCCTTGACAGGCTGGGAAGATGGGAAGAGAAAAACTGAAATTCAACAAACACACCTGCAGGGTGCTGCCCCTGAGAGGAATAACCCCGGGCACCAGTACAGCCCAAAGGCTGATCTGCAGGAACGCAGCTCTGAGGAGAAGAACCCGGGGGTCCTGGTGGACAGCAAGCTGTCCATGAGCCAGCCAGTGATATCCTGGGATGCATCAGGGTGAGCATTGCCAGCTGGTCAGGGGAGGTGGTCCTGCCCTCTGCTCAGCCCTGGGGAGGCATGTCTGGAGAGCTGTGTCCAGTTCTGGTTTCCTCAGGACTCGAGAGACACAGAGCTCTTGGAACAAGTCCAGTAGAGGGCAACCAAGATGATTAACCCACCTATCTGCTCCCCTTACTACCGACTGAACATCTGTCCAATTACACAACTGTGGAGCAAAGAAGCAAAGAAACAACAACAACAACAACAACAACAACAACAACAACAAACAACAACAACAAACAACAACAACAACAACAACAACAACAACAACAACATATTAATGACCCACAGGGGGTCACTCAGGGCTTTTTTTATCCAGTTGGGAAAACCATAAAACCATGCAACAGCTGTTAGTTTGTTAAATTCCTAATTGGCATCAGGCTATATCCTAAAGCATGAGAATACATCCCAGCATCTTAAACTTTAAGCCTATATTGGATAAAAAATGAGCTCCATCATAATGGACCATAGGAAAAATGGAATAATTCCAAGAACTCATCAGTGTCCCTGGAAGGTAAATATAAAATAAAACTCTTATGTTATACTAGGAAGTGGTCTACTACCAGATTTTGCAGAGTAGACAAAAGAAAGAACAATTTCCCCAGACCACCAGTATGACTCCAAATCTGACATTTGTTTCACCACTGAGGATTAATACAGGATATATCAATCAATCAATCAATCAATCAATCAATCAATCAATCAATCAATCAATCAATCAATCAATCAATCAATCAATCAACTAAGAATTTAATGGCACTAGAATTACCACTGTCTTCCATTTCCATTCTCTTAGGTTGTTCAAAATCCAGAGTTTCATGAAAACACGAAAGAATCCCCTTTCGCATTCATTCCACTGCAGAAGTTGGATGATATTTATCAAGGATAATAACATTTTCCTTTCTTCTGCTAAGAATAACCCTCATAAATAAATCTAAATATGAATAAATCTAAATCTAAATTTACATAACCTAAATCTAAATATAGAATAACATGTATGTCATGTAGATACAGTGTAAATATGATGCAAACAACCAGCAAGCCATCCTTCACAGTCTCTGAAGATCCCAAAATACCAAGTAGCAAAGACTGATATACATTTATATATATATAAAAAAAACTTCAGTTTTCAGTGAGGTTTCACCAAAGGCCTTCTACTGGACTTGCCAGTTCACATTCCAGTTCTTTTAATGGAATGGAAGAGGAATTTCCTACATCCTAAATTTTATTACATCACATGGTCTAAGATGGGGTTTTTTTTTGCCATTGGAAACCCTAGTTCTCTAATTTATTTATGGATTTGCATTTGTTCATATTGAAATTTAGCATGAAGAACTCAACCTATCCATAGTTATTTTTAAAGCCACATTTTTCACAAGAGCTTAACACCCACTGGAATCGGGTCCAAATCACCACTGGTCCTTCATCTAACATTTATTAAGGAAATCACTATTCTATCCTATTCTGACCTTTGCTGTTAGCAGTTTCCAATTAACTGTTGGGAAATTCAAGAATTTTTATACAATTTTCATTATTTGATATTTCACTTGTTATTTTGTAAATAACTTAATTGATACAGTTGTTAAAAGATGCCTTTTCAAAGGAAATCCCCTTCTTATCCTATCTTTGTAGTTCTTTCTCTACCATACAGATTTTTCCAAAGATATTCTGATTTAACCACAGCCTTGCATGGTTGTCTTTTTACAGTCAAAATGTCACTAATTTTAGAGAATTTTTCTGTATTGCTGCTATAAGCTTGTTTTAGTTTGTTGTACATAGTGTTTAATTTTGTAGCACATATGACAAAAGGATTTACTAAGTCACTGTTTTCTCAGACTTTAACATAATTTTTTTTTGTTTGGCATAGAATGCTATAATCTATGATTTTTACTACTAAATACAATGCATTTTCTATTGGAATTTTTCTGTAAGTTTTATAAACTCTATTCCTTATTCATTCTCACAATATTTTTTTCACTTCAAGATAGATGGCTTTCTCTAGTAAATGGTTTCAGATGGAGTAGCCATTTTACTTAATAGTCATGTTGCTCTAAGCAAATCAAATTATCAAATATTTTGGTGTTTTTTGTGATATAGATACCAATCTATTAAAAAATTGTCTGAAGTCTTCTCACATGTTATTAGAGTCCTTATGTGGGAAGGATGTTCAGCCATATTCTCATCTATCACAGACTTAGGTGTAAAGTGAAGATTTGAAAACTTTATTTCAAGCACCCAACAAAGTGACTCGATTTCCACAAGGGCTTCATTCTCAGAAGCTCCCCAAAGGGCCAGCAGGAGTGCAGCAGGAACAGTCTTTACCCATGAACTGTGCCTTTGCCAGTCTTCATTTCTGGCGTTCAACAGTTTTCATTGTGGGCTTAAATTGCATTTAATAAAACCCCAAAGATAGAAATGGTGATTTATTCCCTCCCTGTAAGCAGAGTTCAGTTCATTTCAATTCCTGATACACACAAGATGCATACTTAATATTGATATCTCTCTGATGTCTCCAAATTTTGTATACTCCAAACTATGCTTGTCACTGAATATTTCCATGGAAGGGTGGGAAACACAATTTCAAGTACAACTCTCTGAGAGCAGTTCATTCAGCCCTACATTTTTCACCTTTGACATCTCTTTGCCTACCTGAGTGCTGAAGTGTACGTCATGTCCTGATACCCAGATGCAAAACACGAGCACCTTTTAGCATCTCAGCCACTTACCTGGCATGTGTCCCTCAAGGAAACAATGTCCCTCAATGACAATATTGATTTTTAGAAGCATGCAAATTGCACAAAGCTTGGAATTGTTGATCAATCACAGGATTAGCACTATCCTAAAATTACATCTTCCTGAGCAGTTGGGACTCCCAAAGCTGCGTCACAGTGTGACCATCTGCAACACTCCCAGATCCCTGCAACTGTAGTGATTACTCATCCAAATAAACCCACTTGCACATTTAGTTAGAGCTCACCAGGTAAAGATTTTTCTCCAAATGAAAATACTAATGTTGGAAAAAAACAAACAAACAAACAAAAAAACCCGAATAATGCAAATGTCTTCAGCCAAGAATCAATTTTCAACTCCAAATTCTTAATAGAAGAAAAAAAAGAGTGTGATCATTAAAACAGAATGACCAGGGAACTAGATTCTAGACATCTTTCTGCTGCTTCTCTGTGACCCAGACTCCTTGGCTGAACTGTGCCCCTCCAGCACTGATCTCCAACCTGCTGGCTCTGCAGTGCACAAGAGGAGACTTGGCAGGATTAAGTGCTCAGCCTGGGGTGGCCTAGGGTGACCCCAAGCTGCTCAGGCTGTCTCCAGGGACAACTCCAAATACAGCTGCATTGCTGGGTCACAAACAGTCCTTGGAGACAAGGATACAGAAGGAGGTATGTATGTGTGAAATAGGTTGTTCTGTTGTTTGCTTATTATTTTTCATCTGAGTATTAGAAATATTTGAGATTATTTTGTCTATGATTAGAACAAGATTGAAATTAGTTCTCATTATTAGACAAATTGCTGGATGTCCACAAGAATCCTATATTGTCTATCTTTCCTACATAAATAATAATAGCTATTTTCTCTGGCTATGAATATTACATGTCAAAGTTAATCTTCAATTCCCTTTGCTTATTTTTCCAATTTTTTTTTACTGCTCCTTTAAAATAATATGGAAATGCTTTTCAGCATGCTAAGTGTCTACCACCTCTTGCAGGCAGAGTTAATGTCTCCTTGGAGTTTTCCATTAATCCCACAGTAGTAGAGTTTCATTCCTTCATTTGTAAAATTTTCTTTCTTTCTGCATAACTATGTGCACTGCACTGCAAATCATTATTTCTAGATTATGCATCTTCTGCTGAAAGAAATCATTTTCTGCAAGTATTTTTGTAGTAGTGCATTGTACAAAAAGATTTCCTGAGTTTTCTCCTTTTATTCCTCCTACATGCCATCCTTGATCAGAAATACCTCAGGAAGGTAGAAGGATATAAGTCAAAGGCAAAATTTATCTTATCATTACTCCAAATAGCTCCATGGCAGAGATTTAGCAACAGGAGTTTGGCTTTTGGAGTACAGGCTGTGATGGAGGGCATCACACAACCATCTCTGCAGCTGCACATTGCTCTTGTTGGCAGCACTTGTAAGAGCCAGAACACTCTGACCATTGCTCTGCAATGTGCACACCTCTCACAGCAGCAGGAGCTTCACCCTAGCCTGCTTTGTCAAAGAAGAAACACTTTCTTCAACATCAATGAGCTAGCTAGAATCAGGAACCCATTAGTGCTATCCCAAACTGACCTGTCCTAACAAAAAAAAAAAAAGTCTTAAGAAAGCAAGTTAAGTCAAAAAGAAACAGCAAATTAAAATTACTTGCCCTTGAGAGTGTAAACAAGGGAAAATATCTTGAGACTATTTTAATGGGCACACGGTGCCAGTGTGACTGTGTAAATCAACAGATACAGGTAACCACAGTGACCACCAAACCACAGCTGAGATCCAAAGATTGGGGTGTTCTCATTACCTGGCTAACAACGCTGGACAGCAGAGACACGTGTGGGCACAGGCTCCCTTAGGCTCAGTTCATCCTTACACACAGTAGTGGAGCTATGGGGTAGGCACTGCCTGCTCCAAAGGGATTCTCACACATGGAATCTGTGACAAGGCTATGCCTTTAGGATCTCTCTCTCTCTTTCATCTCCAGCAGGATGCTCAAGCATATCTCTGAGAGTTATCTCCACACAGGAATTCCACCTCTCAGGCAGAGGAAGAACAATACTAGCCATAAAACAGTTTTCATACTGACATTCTTAGCATTCCCAGCTGCAAGGTCAATTTGAGAGAAGCTATTCCATCCTCTTTGCCAAATTTTCTGGTTCTAAACCTTTCTTCCCAACAGTGACACATGCCCTGAACTGGTGACAAGTCAGAGAATCAGAGTACAGAGAAGAGCAGAGGATACCCACATGTTTTCCCATGCTGTGTTGCAGTCTGTGATCGGAGCTCAGTGACATTTTTTGATGAGCAGGAATGGGGGAGAGGAAGGTCTTAATGGCTTATTAAAACCATTAAGAAAATTGGATAGGTGGAACCAGTGTCTCAGAGCAAAATGATACATTACTGTATCACTCCTGAAAGTGCACAACTGCTTGCTTGTTAAAGATGCAGCACTCCTGCTACAGCCTGTGAACCACCCGCTAGTACTCTCCATTTCAGGAAAATCATCACTAAATTCCTTCATTCTTGTTTGGTTCTGTTAATGAAGGTCTTGTGTGTTTTTACGTCGGGGATTCCTAATCAATCAAACACAAATCACATAGGGGCAAATTGCCTTCTTTGAGAGGGGAAGATGCAATGAAAGAAAAAAAGGTCAAATCATTTTGGCTATCTTTTTCTTTAACTGTTGTAGAAAAGCAAACAGAGTCTAAATTGAATGCAATTTTACTTTAATTAAAAAAATGAAAATAATTCCATATTCTATATTCTATTTCTATTGTGATGCTTTGTTGTATACTTGAAGCACAATTGTAGTCAGACAATTCCAGAAGCTAAATTCTTGCTACATCTGCTGGAAAGAAGACAGCTGTCTATAATAACAATCATCTGATATTTATTTATGATCTTTGTATCCTGTGGTTGTTCATTTCTCTTTTGGCTTGAATTTTTACATATTTATCCCATTTTGAATCCTTAGTTGACATTCACCTAGTTCTCTTTCTTTTTTTTCTTCATTTTACCTTGTTTTCTATAGACACTTTTCCCTACTTTGCATATGTCACCTCTCTTTTTACCTGTGTCACATGCACCTGTGAAAGGCCCCTGTTGTAAATAATCAGATCTGGTCTGATTTTCATAAAAATATTTGGATGCATTGTTAGGTGATGCTGAATAATGATCACTCCCCTTTTGCAGAGCCTTTGAAAGAGATCAGGCAATACAAAAGATTTGACCTTGACCTTACTACCTGAATGACAACAATTACATATTGATTGTTCCAAGAATCATGCAAAATAGATGTGCCAGACTGTTCTCACTCACTGTTCAGTAGCTGTTTGGGGATAATGTATTCTTGAGATGACAGAATACAGTTTACAAATTGTATCCTGTATACCTAATGAAACAATTATTTCAGGAGAGTCTGAGCTATCCAGCAGAATAGACACAGAGCTGGAAAGGATGAGCATGTTTGTTTAACCCGACAGGGTCCTGGTTAGGCTGTCATTTGCTTGCATGTAACTTCCACTGGTGGAAAATGAGGTCTCACAAATTTGCCCCACAAAACGCTGGTTTTTCCAAGGCTGTCCACAAAATGTTTGGACTTTCAGAAGATGTTGCTCTTTTCTGAATATAAAGTTTGAAAGTACGGGTAAGTAAACTGAAAATGGGTGGGGGTGAGGGACAGATCTTTCTTTCCAATGGCACAGTGAGAGTGCTGTCTCCCAAAGAAAGGAGACGGTCAAGAGCTGAAATTCAAGTTGTAAGCAGAAATGGCTTCCAGAGCAGTGTAATAAAGTGCATATATTTAGCTCATTATTTTTAGTTTACAAAATAGATGTGCCAGACGTGACAAATATAATGTGCATATGAGACTGAGGAGCAGGAATGAAACATTCTGTCTCCACTTGAAATAGTCTCCTTGTAATCCAAACAAACACACACACCTGCGAATTCCTCGCAAGGCATGCAGCTGAAGCTCAGCAGATGACTCATGTTGTGCTTGACTGGAACACTCGCTAAGGTAGGCCTGTGTGGACTCGGCCTTTCGTGCCGTGGGATGTTTAATAGCTGGGAGTAGAGATGTTGCAATGCAGCAATTTTAAGAAAACACTTTCTTCATTCCAAGCAAATGAAAAAGATCTACCAGCAGAGTTATTTAAGAAAAACCAAAAAAACATAAATACAGTTCAACATGAGCTAGGGAGGAGGGAGAACCTAAACATCAGTGCAGGTCTGGATGTGATGTATACTGCATCAGCTGATCTTCTCAGGGTCTCCTCACTAATGCCATGGGTCAATTCCTGTGGGGCAGCCCTTAATCAGGAAATATTCCTGGATGAGGTCAGCACTGGTTTTGACCATAAAACACAGGTATCATACATTAATAATATCAAACAACATGTATTAGTCTTTAAATAGCCAGCTTCCAAGATGTGACTGACTGACATTTTTGCATGAAAGTGGGACTGGAGAAGAAACCACAATACCATATGATACCATAAGTTGCTATTGGGTAAAGACCCCACTGCATGTGTAAATGTATAGCTCAAAAACATAGCAGTAAAAAATAAGAAAGGGTTTACAGTTCTATATCTTTGCCCTTTTTTTTTTTTTTGCTGTAATTTAATATACTTACTCAGTTTCAAAGGATAGTAATAGTGTGTAATTACTCTTTAAAATGACATCTATTTTTAGTGGGTTTGAATTAATGGGAACACCAGAATGGTTTGAGGACACGTTGTTCAGTGAGCAGGGCACATCAGTGCTGTGTGTCTGGGTGAGGGAGGGATGGGAGGTGCCTTTGCCATCGCTCTCTGTGAGATGCAGAGCTGAACCAGGACGGGTGGGCACAGTATTGACAGAGCAGGGGCCAACATCAGTAGGTCACTTCAGAAGGGCTGTGAAATCCTGACCATCATGAGTTCTGGTCCTCTGACTAACAGTTCTGGCTGGCTGGCCAGTAGTCATAAAATATTTATATCAAGTGTCAGTGTTGAAACTGTGTTTCACATGAAAAGAAAAATATTTAAATCAATGCCAATTTTTGCATTAACTTAATGAAAACTAGGATTTTACCATGCTTTTTATCAGAATGACACTATGTAGACTAGGACATAGTCATTACTTTCTCAAATAATGTCCTTTAATTTCTTTGGTGATGTAATGTTCATTAAAGAAAGGGAGGAAGGAAGGTGGTTGTTCATAGTGTTCTTTGCTAGAAATGAGCTCAAATCTAGAATGAAGTTTGGAGCTGGTGCTCTACTTAGTCCTTCTTTTTCTTTGGAAGCACACAGTAGAGTAGAAAATGTTTTTTCCTTTGCTTTTCTGATGTTAATTTTGACCCCATGGGGACAAGTGCTTTGCAAATATCTTAAGAAGATGCTCTGTGCTGTGAGGAGAAATCCAGAGGGATGTGCATATGATTGAGAGGTGGGCCTGTGTGAACCTCATGAAGTTTAACCAGTCCAAGTACAAGGTCCTGCACCTGGGTCAGGGTAATCCCAAGCACAAATACAGGCTGGGAAGAGAATGTATTGAGGGCAACCCTGAAGAGATGGACTTGGGGATGTTGGTGAACAAGCTCATCATGATAGGCACTTGCAGCCCAGAAAGCAAATTGTGTCCCTGGGTGCACCAAAAGCAGTGTGATCAGCAGGACAAGGTGGGTGATTCTGCCCCTCTTCTCCACTCTGGTGAGTCCCCAGCTGAAGTATTCATCCAGTTCAGGACTTGTACCTGTTGGGATAAATCCAGAGGAGGGCTTCAAGGGTGATCAAAGGGCTGGAGCACCTCTCCTGTGAAAGCAGGCTCATAAAATTAGAGCTGTTCAGCCTGGAGAAGAGAAGGTTCTGGGAGAAAATACAGCACCTTCCAGTGCTTCTAGTTCATCAAGGGGCTGCAAGAAAGCTGGAGAGGGGCTTTTCATGAAGACATGTAGTGATCAAACAAGGGAAATAGCTTTAAACTGAAAGAGGATAGATTTAGTTTAGAAATAAAAAAGAAAGTCTTTCCTGTGAGGGTGATGAGACACTGGTAAAAGTTGTCCAGAGAAGTGATGGATGCCCCATGCCTTGAAATGTTCAAGGCCAGGTTGGATGAGGCTCTGAGTAACCTGGTCTAGTGGAAGGTATACCTGCCCATGTCAGGGATGTTGGAAGTAGGNTACAGCACCTTCCAGTGCTTCTAGTTCATCAAGGGGCTGCAAGAAAGCTGGAGAGGGGCTTTTCATGAAGACATGTAGTGATCAAACAAGGGAAATAGCTTTAAACTGAAAGAGGATAGATTTAGTTTAGAAATAAAAAAGAAAGTCTTTCCTGTGAGGGTGATGAGACACTGGTAAAGGTTGTCCAGAGAAGTGATGGATGCCCCATGCCTTGAAATGTTCAAGGCCAGGTTGGATGAGGCTCTGAGTAACCTGGTCTAGTGGAAGGTATACCTGCCCATGTCAGGGATGTTGGAAGTAGGTGATCTTCAATGTTCCTTCCAACCCAAACCATCCTATTACTCTATTCCATTCATCCTTTCTAAACACAGAAGTTTCAGAAAGGAGTCCTGCTCTTTTTGTCCCTTCTGCACCAACAAAATATATATCTCAGAAACTGAGTCCAAGATTTTGGAGAACATATGCATGTCAATCTTAATTGCATTTTCTAGGTGATCTTCTCTGGATAGTGAGGAAAAAAAGTAATCAAAGACAAGCAAACAAACAAACAAAAAAAACTAAGAAAAAAAAAACCCAAAACATGCTAAAAAATAAGAGAAACCTAGTCTCATTTCCCTAAATGGAATCTTGTTATATATGTATTTTGAAACTGAAATAAAAATTTTATCATCCACTTCTGTTTCTGCAACAAGATTGTACAAGGTATGGGGACAAAAAGCAGATTCGCTCCAGTTGCCTAATTGGACAGAAGTAGTTGCTGAATGCCAGCCTGACCTAAATGGAACTGAAGGATTTTCACCAACCTTTCATCCTTTTGTATTTTCTGAGGTTAATCTTCCTTCTTTTGTGATTCCTTCACTAGGCTGCAGCTCGGAGAACAAGAGGTACAGTTGAACTCAGAGCATCTTTCCATGCCTAGCTCATAAAGAAGTGGTTTGCTTGAGGCAAGAGCTAAATGACCTGTTCATAATCAATGTTTTTCAATTAATTTAATCTTTTCTCTTGCACATCAGTTTGTCATGAAGAGACCAGATTATATAAATACATTCTTCATCTGTCATTTGATGAATGCTTCAAGAAAAAATAATGTAACTGCCTTTGTATTGATAAAAACTGTCACTTCAAGGCTATTTGCCACTTGTTATGGCATCTCTGCTGCAAGTACAACTAAGTAGATGGGTTTGTCAGGACACTCTGAAGTTGTGCCCCGACAGGACAGAGCAAGAGGTAGCATCTGTGCTGGAAGTAAGCTTTTGAGTTTCAGTCACTGCTGACCAGCTAAGTTGGTTCAAATTATCTCTACAATTCCAAACTAGAGATGGAGGATGCACCCAACTTGTTGAATTTTTTATGTATATGGTTGCATGAAATACGGCTAGAGCAAAAGTTATATCAGGGCTGCATTTTGCCTCTCCCTTCGCCCTGAGATGGCCACCCTTCCCCATTTTCCTAATAAAGCACCAGAGATGTTGAAGGCATGAACTGGAGGGATCAAATGCTGTATATTATACCCAGCCCAACAGTACAATGAAGTCTGCTGCAGAGGCATCTCATCAGGAGCAGAGAGATCCCAGGAACCTTAACCCCCATGCAAGAGAGTCATGATACATGGAGCTTGGATGGAGGGGCTGCAGCTTTCACAGAATATTCAGACTATCATTTAGCAGCAGTCTGTATTTGTGTACTATAGATTATTTTATATCAGTTAAGCAGATGTAACAGCAAATAGCATCAGGAAAGCAGAATGCCTGAAAACACAATGCAGCCAGTGCTGGTTTGCTGTGCTGCTCCACAGAATTCCTGTTACCTGCTGAGCTGTGCAGGCGAGGGGTTTAGCTGCTCCCTCCCAGTGCCCACTCAGATTAAAAGCCTGAGCCCTGTGACATATGGCTGCTCCAGTTGCAGTGCATCTCTTGGCTTGTTTCCAACATGCTATAACTTCAATTTACCAGAATGGCACTTATAGATGTCCAATTAAAATGTCCCATTTTATTGGGGAAAATGCTTTCCCAATGGTACTATATGCCACTGAATAGAATTCAAAAATCACTTTGCCTGTTATGACTTTGATTTTCATAAAGAATGCAAACATGAAATACTCAATGTGATGTCCTAATTAATCCAAATATGCCAAACCCCTTTATTTTCCAGAGAAAATTATATTACACTGTTATATTTCCCCACTTCATGGATGCATATTTTATATACTGTAACCATGGTTACTGTGTCATTAAAGTCTATTCAGAGGGAGTTGAGCATAGCATCAAGCCATCACAGAGAATGATTGCTTTTGTAAATTTAAAAGAAGCTCTGCAGCTAATTACTCTGAGTTTGTGTAAATTGGACCAATAGAGAGCATGAAATTTAGAACAAATTATTGTAGAGTTTGAAGCAAATGAAGAATATTTTTATTTGATTTAGGAATTTGCCTTCTGTATCACAAGCCTTTTAAACTTTTAATTGTGTAAAGCTCAAGCTGTACACTGGCACATTGCTGATATGGGAACAGAGAGCCCTGGCTGAACTGGGATGTGAATGGTCTTAAATAGAAAATATTGGCAATGGACAGAAAGCTAGGGGAAGGACAGAGCATGCATAAACTCTTCTAATTTTGTATTGTTTGGAAATTTTAGAAGGAAATTCAGCTGCTTGGAAATCTTTTAAGTTGTCTCTTACCTTCCAATTAAATATGTGTTTCCTCCCTGTGATGCACTATGTATTTGGATAGAGAGGAGCTCTCTCCTGTCCTTAGCTGCCCAGAATTGCAGTGGCAGATGTAAAATGGGATCTTGCCATCATTTCCTTAATCTTTTGTCAAATACTGCTATCCTTATCAGAAAAAAAAACATATCCATGGCCACACAGATGCCTAGCAGCCTTTGAACTCCATGGAAAGCTAAATCTAACAGTTAAATATCCTCATATTCTGCATGCTACTAATCACTTTTGCAACTTGTCCCCCCCAACTTTTCAATAGCTGCATGATTTGTGGCATCCTGATACGTTAGTAAGACTTTACCTCTATGCTCAGCAAATACTTGGGGTTTTTTTGTTCCACCAGCCTTTGAAACACTTCCTGGGGCACTGGCACAGTGAGTGCAGTAAGGGACTGCACAGAGTGAGGGTAGGTGGGGTGATGGCTCCCATCAGCAGGGTGGCTGATGGCTTATCCTTGTCTTGTCTGTGCCACACATCCTCCATCTGTCAACAGCCAGGGGCAGTGAATTTCCTGAGTTTCATCTCTTATAATATCTTGCAGCTATTGATAACTAAGCTTACTGCTCCTCAAGGACTCAGGGAACCTCGTACTGTCCTGATCCAAGCTGATGTTTACTTTGTATTGTGTTGCTTGTGTAAGACTGGCTTACAGCAGACATTTTTCCTTCTCACAGGTCTCAGAGAATAAGCAGAAAATCAACAGCACCTTCTCCAGATGACAGAGAGCACAAACTGTGTAAGGCTCCATAGAAACCCTCTATCCCAATCACTCATCTTCCTAATACTTTGCATTCTAACACAGGAGCTCTGGAAGAACCACTTTGTCTCCATCAGCTTTGGGGAACACACTTCCACAGATGAATGGGGAAAAAAATAATATAAATCTTGAGCAGTCACTAACAATTCCTGTCTATTCACCACTATCCAATTTTAATCCTAAAAGCAGCTCTGCACAGCCTGGCTCTCATTACCCAGCAGGACAGACTTGGCCAGAGAAGATGGAAAATCTGGGATTCCCATTGACCAGTGCCAGTGTGGCCAGTCACAGGCAAGCAGTCCTCAGACAAGCAGCTGCTAAAGTAGGGGTGAAAAAATCCTGCTAGTGCTAAAAAACACTGAGCCTTGCATAGCCTTTTTGTAACAAATAATTAGACTATTTAATTTCAGTACTGTTAATTGAATAAATAAGATCAGTAACATGACACAGGCCTCTGTGTGTGAGTCCATTCTCCCTAACCTGACCACCAACAAAGCTGCAATTTTGAGGATCAGGCTCTCTGCCCACCTTTTCTCCACTAAGATATCTTTCATTCTTTTTTTTTTTTTTTCCCTGCATCTGTTCACTTATCAAACTTATCCATAGGATGCCTGAGCCCTAACCTAGGATAATACCCTGTCAGGAGGTAGATAATGGCATAGTGTGGTATATCATGGGTATGTAGCTATGAGACAATGAAATATCCTGGCAGTATGTCAAGAGCATTGTATTTATCTTTCTGTGGTATTTTTGCATCATTTTGGAAAAGGCCAAGTATGCCTGTGATGATGTGGTGTTATCAGAGAACATTTCAGAACCTATTTTGCCCTCAGAGGGTTAAAAATGGGAGAAACAAGCACTTCAACATCACCAGCAGCAGGTGATCCTGCACCTCCTCATTTTCAGTAGCTCAGCAAAACCAGCCTCCAACCCTGTTTGGAAAGTGTGGGCATCACCAGTAAGCTCAGAGCTGTTTTCCTCTCTTGTATTGCTTCCTGGCAGAGTATAAACTACTCACTGGTAATGCAGGGTGGAAACGCTCCATCTCAGTTAAAAACCTAAGAAACATACATGAGACACATTTGTGTGGGGACACAGGGAAAAACTGCCCCCCTGGCAAATGTGTAAGCACATGATCCTCCACGAGACAGGGGCTTGCAGCAAGTACAATGCAACAGAACTCCAGAGCACTCCACTTGATACCTCAGTCTGCTGCTTTTTTCATGGCTTCTGCTAAACCCACATTGCATTTCCCATTAAGTTAGGAAATGCTTATTTCAGAGAAACCCTGGTTTTGTTTTTTTTTTAACATTTCCAAAAATAAAGCATAACCAGAGGGTTCCTGTTATGTAACATAAATATTTTATTATTTCCACATTACTCACTTGCAGAAAAATAATCTAGACACAGTTTTGGCCTCTTTCATTATATAGCCTTGAAAAATATGATGCCATGTTGCACAGGTTGTCCTTCTACATAACTATGGAATATTGCATTTTGTATACCTAACCCTTTGCCAATTGTTTCTTGAAAAGACAGGAAAAAATGAAAGTCTATTTCTTACACCAACTCCTATTGCTTTTTATCCAAAAATAATTATGTCTGACAATGTATCCTTTCTGCTTCATGGATTTTTTTAAATTTTATTTTTCAACAATACAAAATTGTAATTTCTGCTAGAGTCATCATTCCATACCACAGAGCTGTAAAAATTAAATTAAAGGTCCTGCAGATCTTGGTCTTCCCAGGCTAAGTACTGTGCCATGGAGAGCTCTGCTGGGGTTTGCCAGGTTGCTGCCCGAATGTAGCTGCTTGAGTGTTGGAGCATATGCAGAGAGCCAGTGCCACAGTGCCTGGGCTTCATAACAAAGGGGCATCCCCATGCTTTTCTTAGTTTGATGGTTCTCAGTTCCAGACTGTTCTGGTTTTGGTAGGGATAGAGTTGATTTTTTTCATAGTAGCTGGTATGAGGCTATGCTTTGGATTTGTGCTGAAAACAGTGTTGTTAGTTCAGAGATGTGTTTGTTACTGCTGAGCAGGGCTTACACAGCACAAAGCCTTTTCTGCCTCTCATCCCACCCCACCAGTGAGGAGACTGCAGGTGCAGAACGAGTTGGGACAGGGCACAGCCAAGACAGCTGATCCCAACTGACCGAAGGGATATTCCAAATCATATGGCATCCTGCTCAGCATCTAAAGCTGGGGGAAGGGGGAGGAAGATGTTTAGAGTAGTGCTGCTTATCTTCCCAAGTCACCATTACACGTGATGGATCCTCATTCCTGAGAATGGCCAAACATCTGCTTGTCCATAGGAAGTGCTGGATCACTTCTCTGTATTGCTTTGTTTGTGCATATGCCTTTGGCTTTACTAAATTGTCCTACCTTTACCTCAACCCACAAGTTTTCTCCTTTTAGCCTTCTGGAGGGCTGAGGGGAGGAGAAGGATGAGGAACCTTGGAACACACAGTACCTTAGCATGGACTCAAACCCTTGTTCATGTAGTTAAAGCAGATTTGGAGCTGATGAGGAAATACACATCACAGCCAAGGCTGCCAGCAGCCATCAGATTTCCTGTTTTTCCTTCACTCTTTCGGGGATCTTTGGGAAGCAATCTTCCAGCAGTATTTGCAGCTTGTTCTTAAGTTCAGACTAGAGAAATGACCTGTTCATTAATGGGCTAACTGCCATCTTCACAAACATACCAGGCTTAATCAATGCAAGTGAAGGTAACAACATCCTTACTCAGCTGCAAGAGACATGTTTTCCAGGATTCAGGAGTGGATGAGGCTACTGGGTAGTCAGCCTCCTCCAGAATCTTCTTTCTCAATTTTTCTCCACACATAATTTGGCAACTGCTCTATTTTTACAGGAATTCCAATTGAAATTCTTCCCTGAATTTCATGGCTGAGTCTCTTCCCATGCATCAGGCAGTTGCTCAAAGTGTTCATAGAACAGGCTGGACATGTCCATCAAGGGCCACTGCATATCCAGAAATCCTCAGTGCACCCACAGCACCTGCATTCAGTGCATGTGCTGCTGTGCTGACCCTTCTCTGAAAGTCTTATGCAAAAGACCCAAGATGTCTCAAACATCAAGGACCAGACAGAGGAAAACCGAACCAGGCTATGCAGCAGCCCAGCCTGGGGCTCACTGCAGCAGGAGCCAGAGGGGAGGGGGTTATCACTGCAGAGCCAGCCACATCAAAGGCTGGGTACCAAGCTAAGAAAACACGCCTCATTAAACACTCCCAGGAATCACCCAACACAGTCCTTCTTATTCAAGCACTACTTGAGGCCATGTCAGCCTGGCATAAGGAAACTCTGCATTTAGTAGATATCAGGACTATTTAAGGTTTGTTAACATTTACAATTCACTTAATTTTTATTTGAATTACATGCCAGAGATACCAGTAATATTTTGGTATTCTTGCCAAAGAAAACTTTTAATATTTACAGACTTTGAACATGCCAGCTGGCTGATGCTAAGAGTTTGAGTTCTCTTCAAAACAAAATGATTGGAGCCATTTACATGTCTCATTGACAGTTTACTTTAGCTTTCATTTCCAAGACATCAACATTAGCATCTATGATTTATTTTGCAGTCTTCTGTTGTGAAAATATATTCTGTATTCATATTAACATTTATATGAATCAGCCAGTAATCACTTGGATCTAAGAGCTGTGTGTCATATTTTAAACAAGATGCAGTTGAGCTCTCAGGCACAAAATCAGTAGATTGGGACATCCAGGAAATATCTATGATAGGCCACAAACTGCAAGCCAATTCTCCAAAAAGTTGTGGTCCATGGATTAGGCAACGCCATGAAATATTCTCATTGGCAAATTTGATCCTGGATCCTTGCTTCTTTTCCCAAAATGATTCAATTATACACCACAATGCTCCTTTTTTCCTAGCTTTTAGCCCCAAATCTTGATCCTTCTGTAGGCTTTTCAGAAACCCAAGCATTTAACCCTGACTCTGTGCCTGGACTTCCTCATGTATACTGTATCACTTTGAGCTTTTTTACTCCTAGTCCTCACTTTACTCAGATATTTCTTCTTCAGGATCACCAACACCAACACACATGTTCCTATTTTAAGCATCCCTCGGTTTTGGATGCTGGCATGAGCTTGTGCTGATGATGGTTAGAAGCACCTGTCCATCATTTAAGACAACTCTAAGATAGGAAGCTGCTGGTTTGCTTTACCTGCAATACTGTCATGTTCAACACAGTTGTCACAGATTACAAAGGAAGACGATTTGCTTTATTTGCTTGCAAACTACTGTGTGTGATAGTGCTTTCAGAAGGGAGTCATGGGCAGGAAGAAGGCTGTTCTTTGTGCTCGACAGCTGTCAACCCTCCGTGATAGGGAATGATAAACATGGCCCAGTGGGAGGAGCCTCCACATCAAATGGGATTTTGGTGTATTTCTTCCTCTGGATCTTCATGGTGCTCTAGAGGACTGCTTCCTGCTGCAGTTCAGCAGCAGGACTGTCTGTATGTTTTTCTCAGCAAATGTAGTGCCATGAGGCCCAGCCAACCCTACAGGAGTTTGTCCAAACAATCCCTCCCAGTGAGGGCCCCATTCATGCTGTCAGCTTTCAGCAGGGCAAAAACTGACCCACCACCAAAAACAGCACAGTGATATAATATAGGCAGGGGTACAACATAACCAAGTTACATTTGCGCTAGAGCCTGCTCTGGAGCAGCCTGTGCTCCTTGGGTTCTTGCAAGGGTGGGTCTGATCCAGCAGACCTTCAGTCCCCAGAATGGGGAGAAATCCCTCAATCACCACAGTTGAGAGAAACTCGTATCTTTAGTGATGGGAAGGGCATTGCTGAACAAAGTAGTAAAGGAGAAGGGAACAGTTGCACCAGGCGAGTCCACAGACAGTGTCAGAACAAGTCTTAGGAGAGCCATGAACTTCACATATCAGAGCCTAGAGCCTTCCCACCTCCAATGGGTACAGGACAGTCTCAGATCTGGTATCAAAAGCATATTATTTGGTCCCCTGATACTTGCAGACAATTTGGAGCTACAGATATTTTCTGGACAGCCACACCACAGTGGAGTTGTAGATGATACTTTCCTTCCTTTTCTTCCTCAAAAAACAAAGTGAGTGTCAAGGTCCCTTGCATGCCCACACAGACATCTATAAGGGTTATTGAAATTCTGATGACAATTTTAGGACCTTCCCTACAAAGAGTACTTTTTATCTATCTTGCTGAAATTTCAGCACACCATATACCTTAGCAGCAATGCTTCAAGCTCAGATCTCTTCAAATGCCAAGGCATTAAATTATATTTCTTTATTCTTGTTTGCACTGGCAACTCCTAAAAATAAAAAAGCTGGTTGAATCCTGACTTAGTAAATGAAGAAAAATGGTCGTATTCCTGTAGCATCTAAAAATCTTTTGAATATGTGTCTAGAATGGCTTGTAAAAACTCTAAATAGGATTTCTTTGCCACATAGTAACTACTATTGCCAATGTCTCGGGGAAATATCTGGAAATCATATTAAATGAAGTAAAGAAAAGGTGGAGGAGGAAGCTGCATGTGAAAACATTCTTTTCCTGATCCATATCTGAATGTTCCCAGTCGACAAGCTCTCAAGTCTTCACTTGAACTGTGCATCAAAAGAAGCAGCCAATGTGTATTCTCTTGTCAAACCCATTTCAAGCTGATGTGTAACAGCTGTGTACTAGCCAAGGTCATTTCAAAGGTGTTTACTTTGACTGCAAACTAAATTTGTCTCTCTTCACTCAGATATAAAGTCAGTAATATTTGTAAACCAAACATTGTAAGGCAAAGGTCTGACTTGAAGCTGATGCTCATGCTGTAGCTGGGAGCATGAACCAGCTGTAGAAGAGTGATGTTTCCTGGAAATGCTGACATGACTGTACAGTGGAGAGCAATTGACAGGCAAGGCCTTGGGAAATGTCTCTGGGGCCAGCTAATGGCACCTCCCAGGGCAATACTAGAGCCACTGTGAGGGCTGCCCTGCCTGCCCACGGGTGGCACTCAGTGCCTGGCCTGACACCTTCACCCATTTCCTCTGTCCTGGCTTCATGTCACTGCCCATCAGCAGTCACAGCAATGGCCCCTCCTAGAACAGAGAGCCCTGTCACACTCTGCTGCCAAGGCAAATGAGATCTGAAATCATCCTTGAGCATATACTTTCTTAAGCTGGACCTGGGATTGCCTTCCTCATAATCTCAGGAGGCGCAGACTTGTGTCTGACACAGCATTTGCAAAAGGTGTCTCACAAACCCTGGCAGCTATTAGGTGGCCAAAGGACATGGACCATGCAGACACAGGCACGGGCAGCTGTCTGGACAGGCCAGCTTCTGTCAGCACCAGTGCATCTTAAGCAACTAATCAGGGGCAAACACAACACTGCTGTTTTTTCTGAGCCTGAATTGCTCCTGTGTATTTGATTTCTTTTCCTTTGTTCTTGTGTGCCACGTCATATAAATTTTATTTTGTTCAACGTTCTGGAATTTTTAGCATCCATTTACAGTATTGCCAGGATGGTTTGCATGACTCCTAGAGCTGGAAAATATTTTTCCAAATTGCTTGAACTTTCATTTGCTGTTTCTGTACTGATAGTGATAATGAATTAACAACAGAATGGTACTCCCTGTGTAAATAGGGATGGTCATCTTCAAATCATCTCATGTATTCCACTTTATGACATTTTTATGTTGTGCAACATGAAAACAAAACAGTACCAAATTTACTTTAATGCTGCTAATGGAAGACAAAATGAGTTGTTTGTAGATAACTACTAGGTTCTTGACATTTCTGACTAAATACAGTATAGAGCTACATTTCCACTGTGGTACTGAAGCTGCAAGCATTCGCCTGTGTCTAATCAAGCAAGAAGTTAACCTTGAATACCAAACACAAAATCTATAAACTAAAAGCTAGAACTAACTTGATGCCCTGAAGGTCACAGAATTTAAATAGAATGAAGCAAATCCATCTGAAAATGAAACATTCTGCATTATTCCATATGTATAGCCTTATGTCTTTGATATGGGATTTTCAGACAGCTTATTAACCCTTTAAAAATGTTTTAAGTAATAGTAGTTTGAGTCAGATCTGTGCATGCTTATTCAGAGTTTATTCAAGCCAAGACAGCACTCCAGGGCGAGGATATCATTGGACCCATGCTGCCAGGAAGAAGGAAGTGAGTCTTTCCTCCTCCCTTGTATGTGTACAGAGGTTAATGTAATCCAATTCCTTGTGCTCCATTAACTGGTGAAGAGGATGCAGAAAAAGTTTGGCTCTGCAGCATGAGAAGGTGAGAGCAGATTCCCCTTGACCAAAGGGGGCACAAAGGCCCCCTTTGGAAGGATGGAATGCCATGCTCACTGGGTTTGCCCCATGCCTATGGGAAGAGCTCATCTCTCCCTCCCACTCTGCCCATAATGGTACTCACAGACACAGTACATCATCCCATCAGCAGCAGAGGAAATTCTGACTGAGAAAACACTGCCAACTCAGGTCTTCTGAGATTCACAGGATAAGATTCAAAGGATATATTTAGCAGCACTGTAATTTCTTTTTCCAGAACCTCATTTACAGACCAAATATTTACAGTTTCTCTTCACAAAAATGTGAGGACATTTGAGATCCTGCACTCTGGTTTGCAAGGATTTACTTTGTTACCATCATATATCCTCTAATCACAGACCAGTTAACACTCAGCCACAGATAACACATTACAGGTTCCAGTTGCATATCTAGACAATGACATTTGCATCTAAATTTAGGTGTTTGAGCTCCTGGTTCAGTCAGTGGAGCTTAGGGCTCTGCCTGATGTTCAGGCACCCCATTTTAAAGGGTCTTCAATGAAGCATCTGAGGTATCTGCATGGAGCTGGTGGATGTGACCCAAACCCTGCACACCCTGAAGAAGCAGACATGTTTCCTCTGAACTTGGGACTGGATGGCACTGGACTCTGCAGCAAGCCCACACTCCCTGCCCCCCACCTTTCTCAGGGGCAGTGCTGAAGGCTTCAGAGAACAGAAGTCTTTGGTAAGCAGCTGCTTCATTCTTCCTTGGCTGTGCTGAATAGGAGAGGGGAATTTCTCTCTTAATCCACCCATTTAACACCCTCACATATAATGTGCTGTGGTCCATTGAGTGTCCTCCTCCGAGCTGTAGCTGCTGGCCTTGCTTTTATTCTCACATGGATTGTCTCATCCTTCAGTGAAGATTCCTCTGTTCTTGTCACGATTTCATCTCCCAGGCAGCTCCACAGTGAGCCTCATGCTAAAACTGCAATCCCTGGGATTTATTATAATGCTGTTATCATAGGGGAAATATGAAACTGGAGTCTAAGTAAATTAGAGGCATGATGGAATCCTGGGCATCAGGGAGGAGCTGCATTCATGTGAGAAGTCAGTGGATCAAGAGGAACAAATGAGGCCAGGTCTCACAGACTGATTCAATGCCTCTTGCTCAGCATGTTCTTTTGTTTGTAGTCTTCATTACTAGCCCCCCTACCTGGGAGCATAACTGTGCACAGAGCTAAAGGAAATATTTCACTGGAATCTTCAATTTTAAATTTTGTTTCATTTTTTTATGCCTGAGTAAATTATGTTTTGGTCAGTTATTTTTGTTTTCAGAAGAAGATGTTTTTAACAAACATCTTCTTTATTTATTGTGACTGTTCTTTCCTCCCTCTGCTATTCTTTGTTGGAGTCCACCTTTGCACAATGCTTTCTGCATATAAAATTTCACAGATAATTGCTTTAATTTTTGTTCCCATAGAAAGAATATTTTATGACAATCTGAAACAGAACATCACCTTTTCAAATGACCTCAAATTTCTTGTGGGTGACAGTGGAAGAAGCTAAAGAACAATTTGTCTCTTTGTGTTCATCAATTAACACTTTAGAGATGAGTGCTCTGTTTCTCTTTCTGTGCTAGACCCCTTGTACAGGCAAGATCCCTTTTTATCCCAAACCCTAACAGTGGTTACCAGCCTTGTTTAGCCCTTTTTAGAATAAAATGTCAAATTTTCAGACAAAACAGGCAATACCAGAACTGAAGGTAATTTCCTGGTCATGCTTGAGACAGTGTTCTTCTCTTAAAGTCACAGGAATTTTGATGGGCCCTTATTTAGGTGAAGTCCTTTCAAGCACGTGGGGACCTGGGCATGCCCTGGTGGTTTCCTGGTGTGGTTGTTGTCTCAGGGAGTTTGTTCTTGGCAGAGGGCATCAGGAAGCTCCATGGTGAACACTTACAGGATAACCTACCAAGAGGAATATTTGTCTTCTTATTAATTAGGAGATGTCTGTGCCTGCAGCAGGGAGTATTACCTGAATTTTTTTCCACCCCATTTGATTTAGTATTATCCTTGTAAGATATAATCTTTCTTTTAATGCTCGTAAACTCTTGACCTCAAGATTTAGAAAAAGAGGAGTGTCACAGTTTAATTATACATTGTGAAAGATAAGACATTAATTGTTAATCATTTTCTTTTGGTTAAGAGTGTTCTTTGCTGGCCACAGTGTGCACAAACATTAGAAAATAATCTCTTGTGCAACTTTTTTCAAAAGATATGCCAACACTTACTTGGTATCCTCCAAATTTTACCCATATGTTCATTAGGAAGAGTTCAGACACTGTAATATTGCAACAAAGACATTGTACCACCTCCCCATATAGGAACACTTTGCACCTGCTAAGGTTTTTGAAATTGTATCTTTGGCCAGCCACTACTGAAGTGCTAATTGCTCAGACCCTGACTTCCTCAAATCTAGTTAATCTTATTTTTTCTCTAACCTTCCCACAACTATTGTAATATTTAGTCAAATATTTTAAAAGATATTAGAGAAAAGATGAGAGAATAAACCAATCCAAAATAATAACATTGGCAAATTGGGTTGTCAGCAACACTTTCTATCCTTCACCATCCAAGTTCCCTGTGGTTTGTGGCATAAACAAATTTTAGTTGAGTGACAGATTGTTATTTTCATACTGAAAAATCCTCTCATTATTTGGGAGAGAAAATGCTCTGATAATTCTTATTAAAATCAGTCTAGAAATCATCAAGGCCAGAGGCTTTTTTTGATTGCATTTTTACAATAGCCATCTGGACTTCCTCTGGAGATTTGCGCTTGAGCCCGGTCTCTATTTTATATAGTCACTTTGCAGAAGCACACCCTGTCCAGAAAATCCAAGACCTCAGGTGCAGCTGAGCTAATGAATTACATGCAGTGATGTGCTTTGAGGGGTCTCTTAGGAGCTCCTTGTTAAAATTCTACCACCAACCCAGAGGCAGGAGGGATAATATTTCTCCTCTACTGAGATCCACCAGATTCCGATAAATCAGCAGTGCCAGAGTTGACTTATCCTCTGTGCTCTTAAAAACCATCTAAAGGAGAAATTGTTTTCCTCTGTAATTACTTGCTCTACTTAGACTGGGGCTGCAGCTTACCACAGGCACATGTCATTTATTTATTTTGTGATAAGTCTGTTATTGACCTGTATCGACAGCACAGTGCTGGCAGAGTGCAAGTGTGCAGAAGTCATTTAGTGATATCAATTGCCTCAGCACTGGAAGCAGCCTCCCATCCCAGTGATTTCACATTTGCAACAAGAAGACATTAAGTATTTTGGCAAGGGGATAATTAGACAGAAAGTGGCCTCTTTTGTCATGGCAGGACTGATCCTGAGGACCAGTCACATGAAGGAAGAAGTTCCCATTGAGTCTAGAGGCCTGGACAAGGTGCCTGTAGACTCTCTGAAACACATCCATGAAAATGGTAAATCATGGGGTGATGCACTCCATGTCATCCTCATCACAGCAGCTGTATGTGCATTTTAACCCACCACAAATGCATAGCTACTCTATGTCAGCCTCAGTGCTGAGGGTTAAACTAGATAAAATTGTACACATTTGCTGCAGGCTGAAAATTCTTGTGCTGACTGTAGTTGTGTATATTTGTATATATGTGTATATTTATATATATGTGAGATATTATTTTGGCAACAATGACTTCATGTGAGCACAGAAAGACCTTCAGAAATCTCTAATGTCTTCCTAAGACAGGGACTCTCAAGCTACTTAAAGGGATGTACATCCTAAAGACCAACAGGCCGCCCAATAGAAAGTGTCTTGTCATTTTGGAAGTTAGAAGGGTAAAGCTGCATTTATTTTTTTTTACTTTAGATTTTCATGCCATGATTTCAAAGTCAGTTTGAAACTGATTATTCTCTCACTACTGTTTTTCCATCTTTTTCTCCTCTGTATTTTCAAGAAATATTTTGTTCTCCAGTCTTTCCCTTTCCTGCTGTCAACTCACTCCTTAAGAGTCCTCTGTCCTTAAGAGTCTTCTGTAAATTCTGACAAACTGAATCCCAGCTTCAATTGCCCAGGATTAGTATTGCTAGCTGGACTGCCTCCAGTGTGTGGTGATGACCTGGAAGAAGGCATGTGCATACATGGGATGAAGGTCTCCAATGGCACAAAGATGGGTGCAGAGTTAGTCAACAGAATGAGGAAATAACTATGCCCAGAAGGCACTGAATAGAGCACCAGCCAAGGAAAGAGGAGAAGTGCAAGCAGGAAATTGAGCAAGAGAAAAAATGTTAGATTAAAACCTGGGGTAAGTAAACAGAATGGAAAGATCCGGGGATTTGGATGCAAACTGGCAAGGAAAGCCCCATTCACTGGGAGGAATTCAGAAACCCAAGGGCGTTGCTTGAGCACTTGGGCTGGGAAGAGCCCAAAATCCCAGAATAGGATTGACAGCATGGGAGAAAGGAAGGAGGTGGAGAGACCACAAGCTAGACAACAGGAACAACAATGAGAACATCATGTTCAACACTGTGCTTCCTCTGTGGAATTAAACACCTCCCTTCTGCTCTGGGACAGAGTTCTGGCATCCATGACCAAAACTGCTGCTTGCACGTCGGCAGCTGTGAGTCCTGGGCATGGATGATGGAACATGCTGTTGGTTAACAAAACAATTTTATCCTAGCAAACCTGAAACCAAATACTTCATTTTCATTTCTACTCAGTAGAAAAACAATTCTATTTTTTCATGAAGCTGTTATTTTTACCATAAAATGCATTGATTTTGCCAAGAAAATATTTGTTACTAAATAGTTTCAACTAGAAGTTGCCACTCTGCTAGGGCTCAAATTGTTATTACAGACTTCTATCTGGCAAGTTATAGGTTTGTTAGGTCACAGCTACAAATATATACAGACTTCAAACCTGTATTTTTCCTGAGAATCAAATCTTGTAACATAGTCCTTTCTTGCAGTGTTTCACAATTCATGATTTTCAGGTAGAAGATGATAGCAAGTATTAGCTCTTGCTTGTATGACAGATAGCTAATTTTGAGAGTCTAGGTTAACCTAGATTAGGATGGACAACAAAGTACAATATATATCACTATAACCTGGCTGGCTTTGCATTCCTTGAGTGTCCAAGTGTGTTATCTCTTGAGAGACACTAGGATTTTCCCAGTCCCTATAACTATATTGCCAGGTTCTTCCCTGTTTTAAATATATCTTGAGTTAAAGCATTTCCAAGATGGGGTCAGTAGGTTTTGTGTGCTTGACTGGAGAAAATTAATGGCTAAGACCAACACGGCTGAGAGTCTGGATTCAGTGGGCAGTCAAGGGTAGGCATGAGGAACAGACTCATGGATGTCAGGTGTGTTTCAAGAAAGCTATATCCCAATTTTCCTAACACTAAAGGAACATTTGTTCTAGTTGCATGAGTCTTTGCATTAAAATGCTGCAAATAATCTGCAGGTCTCAGTTGTTTTCCAAGTCTGGAGGATGATATTATGTTGTACAGCTTTTGGGGGTCTGTGCACTTTCTAGATCACCCTGTCTCCTGAGCCTTAGTTGCTGCTGGTTTTAATCAGTAACTCCAATTCTTGCCTGTCACACTCTATAAATACTGCTTTAAAGCCATGTCATATCAAATAAAGTAAAAATAACTTGTTCAAGATCATATTTAATCAAACGAAAGGAATTAGCTATAGGTTGGCTATTTTAGACAGGTAATAATATCACTGATCTTCTTTCCTTCATCATGGACATTAAAAGAAATGCTATTTTTAAAGACTTTCCTTAAAACTGCTGCATTCATTATTGATTTTCTTTCTACAGTTGTTTAAACATCAATATCTAACCAACCACTTAATGAAAATGCAGTTTACCAGAAATTATTTTTATCTCACTATTCTTAAGTAATTTATTTTATATCTCAGTTGCATAGAAAGCTGAGAGTTCAGGGAGATAAAAAAAGCAAATCTCTGTTCTTGAATGTCTAACCTTTAGCATTAGAATTACTCAAAATATCTTTTACCTTCCTCATTTGCTTTCCCTTCTCCATTGATATGAACAGAGACAGATGTACTGCAGGATATTTTGAAATTAGCAAATAACAAGTGTTTATTCAAGAAGAGGCAATGTCCAAAATTCATTCTGTGACAGATAAATGTTACCAAATATATTTTTTAAATTACTGTTTCCTGCCTTTCCACTGGCTTCAGACTAATCTTTTACATAAATGTTTTGCTGTGTGTTCTTCTGTACAGGAAAGAAATAATTCCCGAAGAGCTTTTTCCTCTGTACCTTGCAGTTACATATTGGCATTTAGACTTACAAGTCCTAATTAGTGCAACTGATTTTCCTCTGGGAGTTAATATAAATGATAGCAGAAAGAAAAAGTGCTGCTGCACCTCAGCATTGCAGTCACTCTATCACAGACCTATCTTAGTAAATCCTTTAATTATGGACAAGCTGTCAGGTTGCTTAATGCTTCCAAGTAGTCAAAAATGCAGAGCATTCAGCATCAGGATGGCTCCCTCCTCCCAGATCACTCCCTGCCCTGGTAGGAATTACCACCCAAACCACCCATGTCAGCTAAAGGCATGGTCCATAATAGCTTGTGGTGTTTTTTTAATCAAAAAACTGTTTAAAGATGCACTACATCCCAGTTTAGACTAAACTCTTTGGGTCAGTGTATGTGCTGCATGGGCACCAGATTAAGACAATTAAAAAGGTTCCTTGAATACTACTATTTATAGCAATTCACAATAATCTTAATATTGACTACCTCAACACAAATACAAAAGGGGAGAGAAGGGAAGAGAAGGAAGAGACAGATAAATTATTTCTCAAGGAAAAGTGCAACCAGGATGTGCAGCAGAAGTATCTTTCTCCCCCACAGGACAATATTAAAATGTTCTCAGCAATGAGGAAATTTAAATTCATTGATTGCACCAATGTTGAGGAGACAAAGTTTCATAGAGATCAACAGCAGGTTTTTTTATTTTCCTAAGTAGAGTAGGGTTTTATCTTCAAAACTAGCCTTATAAGTAGCTGTAGAGAGACTCCTTGTACCTAGTTAGGAGGTCAGAGTGCACTCAACAGAATCAAGCAGCACACTGCTGCCTCTACACTCACCTGTGCCCACAGCCTTGGGCTAAATGTAGCAACGTTGATAAAACCACCAAGCAACTGGACAAATGTAAGAAAACATTCTATTCCTAACAAGAAATAATTGATCTGGTTTCTCTCCAAGGACAAAGTCTAGTTTAATTCACACTGTTTATCATTTGGATAATGCCTTCCATATAAGATTTCAGAAGGATGTGTTTTGAAAGAGAAGAATAACATTTTGGTTTCAATCTTTTTACAACCATTTGAAAGATTTCTCACTCTCATATTTCTCAGTATGCAGATTCACTGAAGGTAGGGATGTTACTGATAGGACCCAGAGTGTGGGCAGTTCAAACTGCATTACCAAAGCCGGAAATGGGCAGACCCAGGGCAAGCACTTAGTAAGTGTTCATACTCTGCCTACCCTAACCCCTTACTGGGCTAGCTGCAGCAATAACAGCTACTTCATTATTTAAAATAAAAGAAAAGCAGCAGAAAACAGAAAAAGGCAAGCTTTTATATGCCAACTTTAATTTCGATTACAGGGAAGGAATGTCTCACCAAGGTGAGCACCAGTTTTCATCCTTTGCCTTAAGCTCTCAGTTTCACCTCTGCTGTCTTGTTTTATTTACAAGTGATTTGCAACATACTTTTATCACAAAGTATGGTGGAAGGATGCATCCAGGGACTCTGATGAAGATCAAGATGGTCTGAAACCATCATTTCAGACAAATGGTCTGAAACCACCATTCATATAATTTCCAAAAGGTGCTTCAAGGAACATTAATAAAAGAGAATTGCAAGTGGAGGTTTGAGTACTTCTCTTCTGTATGGAGAAGGATCTGAAGGGTAAGGTCTCAGAAGAGAGCAGTTAAATGGTTTTAAGAAAGTAGTTAATCATTGGTAAGAGTCTTTAAAATCTCAGTGGGATATTTTAGCACATGCCAACTTTTTCTTCTCTCTCTTCTCTTTTTTTTTTTTTTTTGGCGCAGCTTTAATTTAGTCTGAAATCAACCTAGTTAAAAGAGTGCAAATCCCAGGAGAGTGCACTATTATTCCAGTAATGGTGCACACTCCTCTGCTGGCATAAGGCAGTCTTATATACCCCTCTTGAAAATAGTTTAACTTTTCCACAAATGTTATGTGTAAATAACTGAAGAAAACTGGCAGGAAAAGCAGAAGGAACCTTGGTGGATAGCAAAGATCTGAAGAGGGAGATCCTTGATATTGCCTCTTTGTATTTGATACAAAGATTGATATTGTCACGGACATTGCCTCTACTGAGATAACAGAAATTACAGGCAGATCTGAAAAAAAATGTCTGAAGAGATGGATGTAAGAAATTAGCTTCTTTTGGAATGCAGATGTAGATGTTTTTCAAATCTTCTTTTTAAATACATTTTCTCTATGTATTTTTGATAACTGCTGTACTATTAGGTTATTTCACATTAGTGTTTGCAGAGAAAATACAGTCCTGGAGATGTGCTAATGGAAGAACTTCTGAGATCTCATCCTTAACTCAGGACTCAGACAAGTAGGTGACTTCTCACAGATGGAGGAATTTCAGGATGAATTCCCAGAGGTTTAGGAGTACACACACAAAGTGATGTGTATGTCTTCTACTGAGGCCTTTACATCATGTTTGTTATGGTCTAAGGGCATCCTACTCATCAAAGCCCATAATGCCATAAATTGTTGGACCACTTCTGTGCCTCAGCCTCTGACAGTAAGGACAGAAAATGTGCTCATGTCTGCCCGAAATGTGCACGTATTGACTCCATGTATTACCACCACAAAGCTCATAAAGAAGCTGTCACTGCAAATTACCATCAAATGGGGTCTATCTTGTGGTAAAAAGTAATGTTTATAGAACAACAACAAAAAAAAGATTATTTCTTAAGCCATGCTTTTTTAAATCAATTGACTTTTATTAAAATCAAGTGGAAGCAGAATGTCAAGAAATAAAAATGTAGTCAAAGGTTGCAGAAAAACCAGCAAGAATGCTAGAAAGCAGAAGAGAGAAGTATAAGCTTTCAGTGTGAATCCTTAATAAAAGAGGTAATATGGTCATAGATGTGCCTAGATATGTCAACACAGGACCCATGGGTCTTGGGATTTTCTTCTGTCCATGGTCTTCCTGACTGGACTGAAACTGCAGTATATTTGTACAAATCACAACTTCACTTTTCAGAGTGAAGATTGAAGAATTGGAGGAAGTACTAGAAAGAATAAAAATTGCCAGAGCTCTAGAGATATTACTTATAATGGTAATTGTAATAGGCTTAGCCAGTTTAGCTAACAAAAAAACTCCCAAACAACTGAGAAAATACGAGATTGTGTTTCTACCAACTATTAGAAATAGAGGGGGGAGGGGGCAAAGGCAGAACTGCAGATAAAGCCAGAGAGATGCAAATTAGAAATTAGTAATTAAAATTTAACTGAGAGGGCAGTTAGACCTTGGATCAAATTGCCAAGGGAAGTTATGGATTCTTCACCTCTTGATCTATCTTGAAGGGCGTCTTTTTCGCAGAGAACTCAGCAGGAAAATAATGGCAAAATCCATCAGAAAATTATCTAAATCTTTCCCCTGAAACTTTATGAATATGTGGTAGAAAGGAGTTGAAAGTATGAGCCAAAGACAAGCATTTGCAGCAAAGCAGGTCACACCAGGCCACTGGCAATGAAATGGTAATATTATTTACCCAACAGTTTTCCAATCTGAACAAACAGCTGAGATCATCTCATTTTGCTCCCTCCCTTCAGACAATGTACTTTCACCTTGGCCAGCCACTTGAGTCCCAGATGCTGATTACTGCAGGAGGAATTTTTATGCCCCCCAGAGACAGCTCAGTGGGGCTAGCAGGCTGTGTGTTCTCAGCAGGACTCATGTTCAAGGGCTATTTTGGGAAGATGAGCCCTCTCACTGCTGCTGGAAAGGAGGCTTAGGCGTTTGGAAGAACTCATTTTCCTGCCAAAGCTGATAGACCCATCAGAGAGCAAGGGATGCTTTGCACAGGGAGAGGCTCAATGCAATTGACTATGGACATCTTGGTCAAATCTAAATTACTGGAGCTAAAGATGCTGCAGGTTTGCAGGCAAAGCTCTGGAATCAATTTAAAGCCACCTGCAAGAGATAATAAGAGCCAAGAGCTGAGTAGCACAAAACCCTGGCACACCAGTAGACATGAAGACACTGAGCACAGCCTGAGGGCACTGGCAGAGGGATCAGAGTGAAGTCCTCCAGGAAAGGCTCATGGCCTTCTTCTTCAGTACCCACTTGTCTCAGAACCTCTCAAGGACTGGAGTTGGGATGCTGGGTATTTGGATGCTGGCTGTGCTGGGATCATGCTTAAGGAGAGATCTCCATCTCTCTGGATAATGTGCCATTCCCATGCTCTGTGCACAGGGACAGAGGTGCCTGCTGCCCTTTCACCCACCAACCATGCTGGTCACACCCAGCCACCCTCACAGCTGGGTGGGACAGATCTGCTGCCCACGCACCCTGCGGCAGGCAGGGGACAATGGCAGGCTCTGGAGGGTGCTGGCAGCTGGCCAGATACAGGTGGTGGCAGGTGGTGTCCAATATATGTTACAGGGCAGTGTTCAGTATATGTTACAGGGCAGTGTTAGGTATGGTACAGAGCGGTGTTAGATGTATGTTACAGGGTGGTGTTAGATATATGTCACACGGCAGTGTTAGGTATATGTTACAGGGCGGTGGCAGGTGCTGGCAGGAGGGTTGGGGACATGATATGGGGTGGTGTTAGGCTCATGTTATGGGGCTGTGGGAGGAGGTGCCAGGCACGTGTTGTGGGGCAGTGTCGGCACATGTTATGGGGCGGCGTTGGGCACGTTACCGGCTGGCGTCAGGCACGTTACCGGGCTGTGTCAAGCCCATATTATCGGGCTGTGTCAGGCCAATGTTACAGGCCAGTGTCAGGCATGTTACCGGGCTGTGTCAAGCCCATATTATCGGGCTGTGTCAGGCCAAGGTTACAGGCCTGTGTCAGGCCCATGTTTATGGGGCGGTGGCAGCGCAGAGCTCCCGCGCGCCGCTCCCCGTCCAGCAGATGGCGCCCGCGCCGCGCGCTCCGCCTCAGCCGCGGCCCCGTCCCGCAGGATCCTCACCGCGCTTCCCTGGGCCCCGTCCCGCAGGATTCTCCCCGCGCTTCCCTGGGCCCCGTCCCGCAGGATTCTCCCCGCGCTTCCCTGGGCCCCGTCCCGCAGGATTCTCCCCGCGCTTCCCTGGGCCCCGTCCCGCAGGATTCTCACCGCGCTTCCCTGGGCCTCGTCCCGCAGGATCCTCACCGCGCTCCCCTCAGTGCCCTCCCGCAGGATCCTCACCGCGCTCTCCTCGGTCCCGTCCCTCAGGCTCCTCACCGCGCTCCCCTCGGCTCCCCCGTTGCTGCCTGCCGGTGTCCGGGTTGGTGCCGTCGTCCCGCGGCCGCTCGCAGTGTGACCCCGCACGGTGTCTCTGCCGGTCCCACACCCGGCGCCCCGACTCCGGCCCCCGCCGCCACCGGCCGAGCTGAGCGCCCAGAGCCCCCGGGCTCCGCGGCAGCCCGCTGAGCAGCATCGCTTAGGGCGGTGGAGACTTTCAGACTCCGGAGTCAAGCTGATAAGGTCACTTCTATCCCCAAAACTCCCACTTTAAGTTAGAGCTACAGTCGGGCTTTATTTTATCTCCAACCAATCTCCCTTGAGGGACAAAGAAATAGCGTCTTCACGATCCTTCCAATGCACGCAAGAGTGAAGCAGATGGTTCCCTCACAAGAAGGTGAAAGGAAGGAGAAAAAATAGTCCTTAAGTCATACAGTCTCCTCTAGTCACAGGGGTAGTCTCAGGTGGAAATCCCAATAAATGGGATGACTCCTTGGGTGCCATTCTTGACTAGCTTGTTTTCAAGTCCCTTGTCCCTCTACCTACTGGCCCCTTCTTACTGCTGGATGTCATTGTCCCACAGGTCCACAGCATGACTGATTACTTTGACTTAAATTCCTCCATGCTTTTTACTATCCTGACCCCACGCCTCTGTAAGCATCTGCAGAACTACCTCATTGATCCTCTGATCAAGCCTCACTTTCTTTAAAGGCTCTCATTTTTCCAAATACCTGTGATAGGTGGGCAATATGCAGACCGATGGTACCTAGAGATGATTTGCCAGTCACACTGAATAGGATTTTCTTATTGTTTTCCTGCACTCTACGTGTCTCTGGAACATTTTGTGTTCTGTTTTCTAAATTTTCTAAATTTTTGGTTATAAACTATTTAGAAACACAATATTACAGACATACACAGTGGAGCTGTGGCCCCTAAGCAGCATTTCTGGGGCTACAGTAGTAAAAATCATTGTTATCCATACCATGCTACCCAATACTGCAAATTTGTTCAGTGCTTTTAATTATAAATTCCTATTCTGGTTATTTATAACTTTGTGAATTTTTATGCTGGGTGTCTGCCTATATTTCGATTTCTTTGGGAAAGTTTCAGCAAAAATGGTTATACTATTTCCCAGAAAAAAGCTTATGAAAAAAGACATTGTTTTGCCAATGTTAATGAATTGGTTGTAAGAATTCTTTTTTGGAAACACGAGCTACTCCATGCTTTGACTTGGAGGTTGGCAGGCAGGAGGCCTCCTGGTGCCAGACACATAAGCATTTGCCCATATTTGGCTGAGTTTTAAACCTTATTCTTTAGTAATATGGTAGAGTCTGGCAGATAAATTCCTCAAAATTTCTGTCAGTCCTGAATATGTGCCACCTTTTGCAGGCCAACTGCATTATCTCCACAGAGTAATTTATGCTTTTAGCATTCTTACCAACCCAGGACTTTCTTGCAGATGCTTTTAAAATTGCAGCAAGATTGCTTGTGACTGGTGCCTCCTGTGCCCACACACTGCCACATCCAGAGAGAGCAAGAAGCCACCCCTCCTCAGTCCAGGTGAGAAAAGACCAAGATCTCAGATATATGTCCAGGGATGACCAAGAGCTTAAACTGGAAAAGCATGGGAGCTGCTGAGGTTTGTCAAAAAGAAAATAAAAGGATAGATTTGTTGGATAAGGAGACCGTAATCTAAAATCAGTAAGAAAGAACAGACTATATGAAAAACTGGTAAGACTGGCAATATCAGAACAGAACAAAGACAGGGATGAAGAAGCTTCTGCTGGTCACCTGAAAAGCCATAAAGAAGGCAAGGACATAGGTCACCTTTAGATACTGTAGGAATAAAGAAACAGTTACAAAAGAAAGCACAGCAGATGAGAAGTCAGTCTGGATGAAGAGAGATTTAGTGAGAGATTACAGCAGCCTAAGGAGAGGATTAGGAATGGCAGTTTGTGAGAGATGGTTAGAGGAAAGGAAAGATTGAAACAAGAGCTGCAGGTGATGAAAAAAGTGGGTGGAAAGCAGCTTCACTAGATACAGAACTAATTTTGAGAGGCTGGGTGCAGATCCAGGGTCATGTACACAGAAGAAAAGAATAATGAAATTGAAAAAAAAAAGCAGAAACAGGAGAGAATGTGGATGGGAACTGATAGTTTAGTGTTATGCTGAATAATATTTGAGTATGGGACTTCTCATGCAGACAGACAGGAAATAGAAGCTTTATGATAAGAAAGGAGATTAGAGGGTATAAAGCAAAAAAGTTTGTGTGTCAAGGGAGAAAAGAAAAACAGGAAAGGAAAGCCTTGGAAATTGTTACATATGATCTGTGACCCATGAAGACTTGAAATTATACCCAGTTGCTGAGACTTGTTCTGTCTTCATGTAAAAAGTATCTGTGAAATTCATTTACAGACTGCCTCTCATGCTCCCTTAGAAAGCCTGGCCCACCCAGAAGGTGACTGTCTGGTTTTACTTTCTCTGGGTAGAAATTTCAGCCCTGCCAATGGTCTGTCCATGCTGTCAATGAGATTCCACGTAAAGGGATGGAGGAGAGGATTTTGCTGGCTTTTCAAAGAACCTTAAAAATTGCAAACAACACTCCCCCATCTTCATATAAAGAAAGGTTGCTGCAAGACAACCTATTGGATGCTAGGAAGCATTAAAATTACAGTCACCAACTGTAATCTTAATTTAATGTGCCTCTGTGTAGCTTCATGCATAATGGCTCTACTTGGAATTCATTTTCCTGCTTTCATTTCCTACACTTTCAACCAGATATAGATACGTACATAGAAGTCATGAGGAACTTTGCACTTTATATTATTAAAAAATGAATAAGCAAAGAATCATAGAATATGCTAAGAAGGGACCCATTAGGATCATTGAGTTCAACTCCTGGTCCTGCACAGAACACCCCAAGAATTCTTGAAATCTGGCAGGCTTGACGCTGTGACCCTGGGGGGTCTGTTTCAGTGCTCAACCACTGTCTGGACGAAAAATCTTCTCCTAATATCTAACTTAAACCTTCCTATCATACAAGTTCATGCCTTTCCCTTGGGTGCTGTCACTGGTCATGAGAATGAAGACATCAGTACTTGACCTACACCTCATGAGGATGTTGAAGATCACGATGGGGTCTCCCCTCAGTCTCCTCTTCTCCAGGCTGAACAGTTACCTCAGCTGCCCCTGATAAGGCTTCCCCTTGAGATCCTTCACTACCCTCATAGCCCTTCTCAGGATGCTCTCCAACAGTTTTTTTTTAAAACAGTCTTTTTAATAATGTGGTGCCCAAAGCTGCACCCAGCACTCAAGGTGAAGCTGCCCCAGTGCAGAGCAGAGCAGGACAATCCCTCCATTGCCCAGCTGGACACAGCTCAGATGCTGTGTCTGATGGTAGAACAATCTTACTAAGCAATTAATTTATACTGTCCATTATAGTGTGTAGCATTGTACTTGTGTTTGGAAGCTCACATGGAATTACTGTGACTATCTGTAAACATAAGGAGATCTTAGGAAAGTACCTGTGATAATGGTCTGCAGCTCCAGTCTTTCTTTTAGGAGAGGGGATTAACTGGGACCTATATAATTTGTACTCCCCAATTAATTTATATCCTATTGTTTCTAGCTTAGCTTTTGTGTGAAGATATTTGTATGAAAGATTTGGAAAGAATGTTGACTTTACTGTATCCAATTCACTGATAACTTTGGATTCCTACATCACTGTCATTTCTGACATGAATGATGAGTTATAGACCACTTTGAGGAGCTTTAGCCTTGGCTGAGATCTCACTACTCATGCCAGATAGGAGGAGTTGAATAAGGAAGACAGCCAGAAGAGTTGACAGAATTTATACCAGCACTCCTCTTTGAGAAAGTGTAACTGATTCTTGTAGCATGGTGAAATACAGCATTCAGCATATTCCAGCTGCATACCTGGTCTCTCCAGGAGCAACTCGGTCCAGAACCAATTTTTATGGTCATTTCAAGACACATATGACTTTTTCTGCCAGATGCAAACCTGTAACAGTCATCAACATTTTGGTCATCCAAAAGGAGGTTGCTAAAATACTTCTCTGATGAGGAGTCAAATATAATGAAGGTTGTGAAGACTACTGAGGCTTGAAGGGAGCTATGTATTAAAGGTTCATGAACTAACAGCTGAACTAGAGTGTAGGTTCACCCTTCACTGTGTTTCTCTGTACTCAGCAGTTTTCTTGCTTTTCCTTTGTACTTCTTCCATTTACAAACTTTTCACATGACCCTCCCAAGCCAAGGGACTCTACAGATTCCTGGCTGAGGGAACAGGACATGCAAATGGATCTGCTTTCTTCTGAGATTAAAAGACAGAGTTTTTGATTATTCTGAGGTGTTTCATTCATGCCTTATGTCTACATTTATTCACCTGCTGTTTGTGGACTACAGACCTCAAAGGAGATATTTTTGAATGGGAAAAAGAAGAATCTAGCTCAGGCCTTTCCATTAGCAGAGATTCCACATTCTTCATTACAGTGTAGGAAGAAATGCATCTGGCCTCTTACCAGATGTGAAAGCAAAACACACAATATCACCTTGCTCTGGCTGACCTTCCTCAAAGATCTGAGGATTCCTGGCCTAAAAGAGGCAGGAATGATCTGTGTTGCAGGGAGATAAGCTTTGTGAGCAACTATGTGACAGAAGGGAAATTTAAAAAGCCATTAACTGTAATGTAGGAAAGTGCTGGACATGCAGACTAAGGGTATCAAGTGCTGTATGAAAATATGAACTGTAAACTCAGTTTACTCAGCAAAAACTGAGCTTGCTTTTGCTTTGCCATATGGACCAGGTTAGATGGATATTAGAACTTCAGCAAATCTCCCCAGAATCTCTTCTTTAAGTGTTCACAAGTACTCCCCAGCCTGGATGCAGGGAGTACCACCAAAACACGGGCTCCATGCATATCACAGCAGGGATATGGCAAGAGCCTACAGAAATGTGCAGAACAGTAGGCTCAAAGACCTGGAGATGGGCAGCACTGCCACCACCTCAGTGCTCCTTACATTCCTCCACATGATGCTCACTGGGTTACAGGACTCTTGGCCAAAGTGGATGGTGACAACTGGAAGAAGCTGTAGCTCCTTATATCAGGAACAAATTCTTCACTGAAAGAATGATTGAGCATTGAAACTGTCTGCCCAGGGAAGTGGTAGAGTCACCATTGCTGGACTTTTAAAAAAGACTGGACATGGTACTCAGTGCCATGGTTTAGTTGATGAGAAAGTGATAGGTCACAGGTTGGACCTGATGGTCCCAAAGGTCTTTTCCTGCCTAGTTTATTCTGTGATTCTGTGATCTGTCTGCTGCATCTCCAGCAGCACATGAGGCTGGTTTTGCACCTTAGCCTGGAGGCAATTTTCAAATGCAACCCAGTGACAAACTCATTACTTTGGTCCCAGAATGTAAACCTTTCAGGAGAATGTAGGTAAAAGAACTAATTCCACACAAAGTGTTTTACAACTTAGAAGAAAAATTAAAATTTGATATTTTTGGTGGTGCAACAAGTTACAAACAGAATGGTGATAGGAGGTATAGCTGAGGTGTCTGTCCTTTTTGACCTGCTTGAGATGTGGTGATTGCTTGGATCCCAGCCATCATCAGTTATATGGCAGCTACCTCATCCTCACCAGCATTTTTTTTCTATTCCACCAAAAAATGATGATTGATTGTCCTCTTCACATGTGGAATTTATAATAACGTCTGTCTTTTTCCTCAGAAAGCTGAATTACTGGCCTGAGATTTTTCTGTGAATTCTTTAGGACCGCATTGAAAGACCCATATACTTCTCTGAGAGAGCATGAAATGTCTTAGAGGTTGCAACACAGGGCAGAGAAGGGTCCTTAAGACTTCACATGGGTATGGGAGAAGAACCAGCATCACCTCGTTAGTTCTGGGCAGTCAGAAATTAAAACAAAGTTTAAAAGATGGTTTAGATGATGAAAACTCCCCTGTCAATAATCACAAAATCTTTTTTCCTGTATTTGAGTAACAAATAATGTCACCAGATCTCAGGAAATCAGACGATTTAAAATGCAAAAGTAAAAACCAGATACAGTGGAAAAAAGGCTCATGTTTGTATGGTGCAAGACAATGCACCATGGATATTGAGATAAGTCTGTTTATAAAATTGCAGTAGGCCAGGGGACCTATGTTATTTTATGGGAGTGTTCAGACGTATTTGTTATGCAACTTAGACCTAGGAAGTGGTATGGTTGGTTTTGGCTTCTTTGACATGGTTTTGGATAAGAATTTGGTGTGTGGACTTAAAGAGAGCTCAGATTGCAAACTTCAAGAATTCATCATTTTTCGTGGTCCAAAACCGAAATCCTGTGGGAGAACTGATGTTTGAAGAAATGCCGCAATTAAAAATGAAATAGGGAACACGAAGTAGCTATTGGAAAATGTGGTTCATTTTATAATATGATTGAATAATAGAACAAACACTTATGAATCCGCAACTAAGCCTGAAAGTGTGGGACTGGGTTTTAGATAGAAATAATATGCAGCCAACTATTTCAGAAATAAGTGAAGTGCTGTAATTGGTGAGGTCCAGAAATGCATGTGCTGCCAGTTTTTAGATGCACTGCACAAACTTTAATTTGTATTTGTTTTGACTCAGTCCCCTGAAATAAATTTGGATCAGATATTTAAAATCCAGTTATGCTATCTACCATACTTCAAATGCTAAAATAAACCCCCCAAAAGGGAATAAGGTCTCCTTATTGCTTTCAAGTGGATATTAGTGCTGGGAACAACTAAAGAACACTATCATCTTGGTATCCTCCTGGTTAATGCGACAGTTTCTTTTCACATTTTATTCCCACTAAAGCAATGGTATATTGGAAAAAAGACACAGGAACATCTTTCTCCCCAGAAAAAATATACACGATGCTCATTAAAACCCAAGCAGGTTGCCAGTGTACCCACATGCTTTATGGTTTGTGTTGTGTTTTCTGAGTGAAAACTTCTCAAGCATTTGAAATTGAAAAACCAAATTCCAATATGTTTTTATTTTTTGCTAGTGGAACTCAAGAAAAAAACAAAGAACTGGGACAAATTTTCCACAGTAATCCCATTGTGCCCTAGCTTGAAGTAGAACAAAATTCATCATTTACATTACCTCTTTGGAACAATGACTCTCACCTATTTTGATATTATTGGAAATAGAAAAACAGGGAAAACAAAAGGCAGGCATTTCATCCCTTTCCTCTTTTTCTTTTTGCTTTGTTCTCAGTGGAATTCAGTGATGGTCTTCAGGAGTTTTTGACTATAGGTGTGAAAAGGACAATAGGGAATGCACTCTAAAACCTGCCTGATAGACACCAAAGTGCAACTCTCAGAGAAAAATCACATCTATGGCATGGCAGGGAGGCTTGGAAGAGCTCTGGGAGCTCAGATAGTTAGCAATGCTGTTTAGCCATCCTAGTGTACTTGGGAGTATTTTGCTGTCATGTGAACATTTATCTCATGTGCAAATCTTATATGAAAAACCATTTTCCTTGTAATTTAAAAAATACTGATGGTTATACAGCATATGAATTGTGGAGCTTTCACTCAGACTGAGAGGAACTGCATTGAATTGATTACTTCAACTTTCCCTGATTTCTGTACTGTGAGTGGAAAAAAGGATTTTTAAAAAAATTAATTGCTATTTTCCTTAACTTGGGCTCAGCAAGAGTTTCATATCATAGCAGCAGTTTGACAGTTTGACAGTTTTCACAATCATACCTTCAACAATAGCTTTGTTGAAAGTCTGGAAAAAATGTGGGGTATCTCTAGATTCAACCAATTTTATCAAATTTGGATCTGTCTGGCCTCAGTTTGGCTGCTTTCATCACTCGACTTTGTGACAATCTTTCTGTGGATGGAGCCCCAGGCTGAAGGCATCCTTCTTGGTTGAGGTCCTGCCACACCCTCTAGGTAAATAATGATTTCACCACAAGGTCCCCTATGATTTATTTGGCAAGGGTGAAGTACTCTCACCCTTTTTTGACTAACAGCCTGAAGTGTTTTCTTTCATGCATCCTTTTGCACTGACAAATTTGTCCCTAGCTCTCGCATCCTACCTGCTCCAATCTGGCCTGTGTCCACTAGCCATATTCTGTGTCTGGGCTGCAAAATTTCCTTCCTTTCCTGGCATTTCTAATAAGGCACTTCCTCAATTCCAAGAAATCCACTTACTGTGTCCCAGGCTTGAAGAGACCCGTGGCATCACCTTCCCTTTGCCTGTCAATCTTACAGCTGCAACTCTTTCTGTTTTTCTCTTTCTTTTTTTGTTCCGATGACCCATGAGGCTTTTAAGGGGTTGGGGGATGTGGGTCTTAAATGTCAAACAGGAGACCACTGTTAGTATTATTTCGACCTAAACATCATCATACTTTTTATTTGCCCTATTCTGGATACTATGGGCTGTAGTGTAGAGAGCAAATACTTCTCTTAGTGTATTTCTAAAGGTAGAAATCAATTATGAAAACATGATTGGAAATGTTGCCACCATCTTCCAGAATTTCCACTCTAGAATGATGACTTATTTTTCTTGCGTTTGTTCCATAAGAAATCTTGGCTGAGATATTTTTCAACCTCCTTCCAACATCTTGCAAGCAAATTCTTGAACATTTGTCACCTAAGATCTGGGCCATTCGCTTCTCTGTCCCAGCTACCCCTAATTCTGTTTTCATGTCATCTCCATTCTTCTACCAGCATTTTCTGTCCTAAAGAAATTATTCTGTGAATTCAGTGTTAGTTCCCTTGAAACTCAATGATTCCAGAAGCACGTTTATTTTAACCTTTTGTACATGCATAAGGACTAACCTTATGAAAATTTAACGATGTTTTTAGTTATGGATAGATATGCAACAAAAACACTTCACCAGTGCTGGCAGCCTGTAATCCCAGATAGTCCCCTTTAAGTTACCACTTCCTTCCTGTTTTTGTCATTGTTGGACACAAGCACAAGGAGTGGATTGTCTCATTGTTTGACCTTCCACATCTCCTGTGACAGTAATTTTCATCTGTCCACATCTAAACATGTGGGTTGGCATCCACCTAATTTTATGCAAAATTTGAAAATTTCTCAGAGTAATTTAATTTCCTTTGGAGCTGAGCCAATAAAGCCTCATGGTGATCCTGAGTGCTCAGATGATTTTCCTGCCATTTTTCAGGGGAGGGGAGGGCAGGGAAGGAGAGGTTGATCTAACTGTACATTAACATAATGCAAGCAGTAATTCTTTAAGATACTGATCCGTTTCTGACAATTTTTGCTAAGCAACAGTCAGACCCAGTGACCCAGTTAAGTGGCTACACTCAGCTGTTTTGAAGTGATATTTAACCTCTCATGTGTTAAAACCTTTTCTGAATGGTACAGTTTTCTGCAGTGACTTGACCAGGCTTATCCACCTGAATGGTTGAGAGAACATGCCTGATTTTAAAGGAAGGGAGAAGTACCTATGCCATACACAAGTATTTCATACTTCCTTATTTTTTTAATTTCAAATACCTAGAAGTATCAATTCCCATGTTCTCAAACTTATATTGATACTATTTTTACCCAAATAAAAGTGAAAGCTCTTTCTGATCATTAAGAGGAATAAAAAATATTGGCACACATATAGAGCCCCAGGAGCTTTCAAATAGCATTAAATCATACCTTTAATAAACTTATGATTTCTCCCAGCTGACTTCATTATCTGAAGACAACCTTATCTGAGCAACTAACCAGAAGCATTATTTTAAAAATCAGAGTTTCTGTACTTCTTGCTTTACTTTTTCTGGAGTTCTTAGAATATGCCAAAAATTGTGAACTTTCACAGCTTCATCATGTCATCACCTGGGCATTTTACTGCATCTGTTTCACATAAGGGCACTGACATGGACAAAATAGAAGTGACTTGCCTGGTAACAGTGAATTTCTTTTGGCGGGGCAGGGAGGGGTTGGTATGAGTATAATTAATTCAGTCCACCAGTCCACTGTCAGTAAAAGAATTTTAATCACATTCTTTATCCAAAGTTATTGCTGACTTTAAAGGACTATTTTTACTTTTGCACTTGAATAGCTACCTGACATAGCAAGATCAGACTTCCACACTCTAAATCCCTTAGGAGAAGGTCCTGTAGTGTTCCTGCCTTGCACATGCTTGGCATGGCAGAAATCATAACTGAGCTCCAGCCAAAGGCTCGTGACTTCCTATTTTTGGCTGTGTGTGAGACCTCACCCTTTCCACAGAGGCCGTGGATGCTGTGGGGCTGAGCGTGCTGTCGGGAATGCTGCATGTCATAAACACGGCCAGTGCTCCGCCAGGGCTCGCGGCCCTCATTCGAGGGATTGAAGCAAAATATTTCTTCATCATTTCTGAATTTTAGAACAAATACAGAACAAGCCCATGGTCTCTCCAAACCTCAGGCAATTTACTTTGGCTACCAATACACCCACAGAAAAAGTTTTGCGATTTATATATTTGTCCTTTCCTTACTTAGTATTGATTCTAAATAAAGAAGAAACCATGCTTGACGGGAAACCTATGAGTAAGGACATATGAATTAAAGAGTTTGTTTTATCTACCCACTTTCCTTCTACTGTTGCCAAAGAAAGTTTTCTTCCTTGTAGTAAAAGTAATAGTGCTCTGCATATAATCAGTATGATATAGATCAAGTTGAAGCTTCTTTTTCAGATACTGAGTACTGAGAAACTATCAAATTATTATTCTACTCCATTATTCATATTTCATCAATTTTAATCAAATCTACCCAACAAGGAACATATACTGACAAGCATTCAAAAAATTCAACTTTCTTATTTACCTATCACTATAATCCATCATTTTATACATCTAATTTATTTATTTTAAGTTTAGTTTCACAGATCTTATGTCTGCAGCAGAAATGAGAAGGAGATGCTTCTGTGACAGCAAGTGTCATGGAGAAAATTAATCTGAATAGACAAAACTGTTATGTTTCCAATGTACCAATGATTTTATTTTATATTCTTATGCTTCTATCAGTGGTAAAATGCAGCCATTTTTCCTCAATGGATAAGTTTAAAATAATATTTTTGTTATGTCTGTGGAGAACTATAATAACCTTGAACCAGCACTCCAGATGCAGGTTGCACTATATAATTAGGTACCCTAGATAAACATTTCTGTAGAAGTTAGAACTGAATGAACTTTTAAGGAATGGAAAGAAAGGGAATTATGATCCAGTGGTAAGAATACACTTTGGGCAATGGTCATGTAACAGTGTTTTCCTGATGATAGTTTTACCCATTTGTTTTAGTAAATAAGCAAATGGGCTTGGAAAAAAATTAGGTTTTCTTTAATTTTTTTAAATGCATGCTCACTCCTTGTATTTGAATTTCATTGGGATACATATTACTTCATGATGGGATGGAAAAGCAGTTCAGCCCCTAAGCAATTGCATGCACACACTTCTCAGCTTCCTTAGAAATTGCAGTTTAGTTTCATATAATTGTTATAATTCCAACATTTGCCACTACTGCACTTCATAGAAATGGCCATAAGGCACATCTTAGACCCATTGATATGGTTAATAGCAAGGAAAATAAAAATATCTCACAGAGAAAACAAATCACCAGAGGAAGATACTTGTAGGATGCAGAACCAATGGTACTTTTTAAACATGCCAGGTTCTCTCTTCTCTGTCCAGCAGTATGAAATATGGGTGGATGCTTCTCTGTTGCTCTGTCTTTGGAGTCCAGGTGATGAACTCATTGAGGCAACAGAGGTCAATATCATGTGATGTAGCTCCATGCAAGTATTTGTGTTGAGGCCAAACACAGTGCTGAAGTCAATCCCCAAATTTCCAGATGTTTTGGAGGAGGCCTAAAAGTAAAACCATGCTCTATGAGAGACCTGTACTACCCAGATGAATGATCCTTCCATGTGTCTGGCCCAAATGAAGAGGCAATTTTTTTACTCCCTGTTAGTCTATGAAGTTGAAACTCAATTTAAGAACTGACTGATTATTTCCTTCTATGCCAAAATAAAGCTGTCTTAATAGTAGCTCTGAATTGGCTTGTCATGGTGATAATAAAGGCTTCACTTGTAGTAATGGAGAGCATCTACTCCTCACCAGTGCTCACACTCTGCATGCCATTTTCCTTACTCATGCCTTCATTTTAGTTCTGGGAAAGTGGCCCATACCTAAACTGAACATGAAGGAAATGGGTGCCTGCAACCAAAATAAGACTGTAAAGGGAGAGAAACTTGAAAGTTAAAAGAAGAAAGGGAGAGAGAGGGAAGGACAATGCTTAGAGAGTGTCAGAAGTATTCTTACTAAACGTGAGCAGCACATATAAGAGAATTTGTGAAGCATATATGACACTACCAGCTTAACTTCTATGAATTGTCTTGGGAGAGCTGCTCTGTGGCATAAATCTAGGAGTGACAGATACTCAGTTCAGTTTTGATGGGTGTTTAAGGATGGATATTTCAGTTGACTATAGTGTTGCAACATGTACTAGTTTAACCAAGACATGGAACGGCCTATAAACTACTTCAGATCCCTAAAATAATTAAATAAAAGCTGTGTGTTTATGGTTGAGTGTCATTTCAAGATCTTTTCCCAGAAAAGCACTGAAGTTAGGGGCACAACACACAGCTGGGAGTGATCACCTGCTTTTCACAAAAATGTGAATAACTTACCCAGCCAGCATCAGATGGACACACACAAAAGCACGCACTTCAGCTGTAGAAATGACTACAGACATCACTAAAGCAAATTTTTTTGCCTTCAGTTTCATGTAGAGGAAGTGGCCAGGGTGATCTAACATTTCCCAGGTACTGCACTGTGCTGGCTTTTGCTGGCTTTCTTGTTTTCTCTTTTTTTTACCTTTTTTTCTCTCTTAGTCAGAATACTTGGAAGTGGATCCCTGAACCCTGATGTATGTGGTCCTTGCTTGGTGCTATATAAAGGCTTTCTGAAATAATCTCTGTTTTTTCTCTTGGAGCTGCAATTGTCATCCATCAGGACCCAAATTTACTTTCAATCCTATCATACTACTGCCAGGAGAAACAGCAAAAAAAATTCATAGGTTTCCAGTGCCTTACTGCAGTGACAAGAGCCTTTAATGTTCATTCCACCCTTAACCCTGTGCCTCTCTGCATCATAATTCCTTTTAAAGGAGGTGATAAAAAGAAAAGTATAGAAATTGCCTTTAGATCAGAAAATAACCTGAGAATCTTTATTTCTCCTCTAGGAAATTCCTTATTTTCAAGACAGGTTCAACCATCAAAATAAACTATGGTGAAATTTAAATACTCTTCCTTAGTAATTTGTTTCACTTTGCAGTTTTGTAATTAGTTTTTGTTTCTAATACACTGTGGCTGCAAAACTCTACAGGCTCATAACTCATGCCTGAGCTCTTGAAACGAGATGTTTCTTCATGTGGAGGAGAATCAAAAGTGCTTCTGTCTTTCTAAATCACAGGTTTGGAGGGGGGAGAAAGAGCATTTTGTCAGTGACTGGAGTAGTACAGCCTGAAGGCAAGTTGCAGAAAAGTTGATCTGGAAAATACAATTTAAATCAGCGTTCAAAAAAGACCTTTCATAATTTTTTAATAGACATTCCAAATATCCACAGTACAAACAGCCTTAATATAAGTAACCATAGGACAAGAAACCCTTGGCAAAGGCTTGGAAATGGTTAAGCAGTGGAAGCCTGGTCCTTGGCTCAGAAAAGAAATGAATCGTGATATCAAGCCAAGCATTGTTTCTGGGACTGGGGGTATCTCAGGCATGGACAACCTGCAGGAGGAGGCAGGCAGCCAGCTAATTAAAGTCTGCAGATGACTAAGTTGTTTTCAGTAATAAGAACTATGGAGGCTTGTGAGATGCTAAATGATTTGTACACATTGGAAATTTCCCACATGAATAACTTGTGTAAATACAATGTACTTTAAAAAGAAAAACCTTCTTCTGTATATAGAGCACTCAGAAAAATTTATGGAAAATCTCAAGGACATGGTGACATCCTCCTTGATTATCTGAAGGGGAGACATGGTCTTTGCAGATCAAAAATCAGGACAAGTGCTTAAAAGACCAGGATCACACACACCTGAGTCTCTTGCACAAGAGTATGTTCCCAGCCACAGAGCTGGAAGGAAATGCCTGGTGTGGCAAAGGGATACCCTGTGCTGCTGTCATGCACCGTACCACTCAGGCTTACCCACGGCATCCCCACAGTGGCACCAAAAGTGTAAATGTTGTGGCAAACAGAGAAACCCAGAGAGCCACAGTGTTTGACTGCAACTCCACTGCGCAAGCTGTGACACCACAGAAAGGTCAAGCACACTGGCTGTCCATTTGGCTGCCTGCCTACTCACTCAGGTAGAGACCCCTCAGACTTGAATGCCACATTTAGCTGGTGTCAACAGGAAACAGCCTGTGATGGTGAGGTGTCATTGCAAAAGGAGGCTATATATAGGTGAATACTCAGAAATGGTGTGTACTTTCAGAGGGCGAGTTCAAGGAACCAAGTTAAAAGTTTCCACCAAGCTAAGAGGAAATGGGGAAGCCTTCAATCTAGTCTGAGTCAGGCCTTCAGGGAAACCTCGGGGAAGCAGCCCATCTGGATGCTCTCCTCACTTTCCTCACTCCTTTGATGTTGTCAGAAGAAAGTTTTAATGCACAAGAGGTGGTCCCAGAGCAGACAGCTCTGCCCTAGCTCTGGCAGGGCCAGAGGCAGCAGAGCCCAGGGCAGCCACAGGCTCTGCTGTCCATGGTGTCCTGCAACACATCCTGCTCCCAGTGCCCCTCCTTTCCCCACAGCCTTTTGACTACCAACGCTTTGGTATGACCTCCCATCCTTTTCACCACTTGATTTCACTATTTCACTGGAGTTTCCATTTCACAGATTCCCAGTTTGTATTGTGTTGCTCATCTCTGGAGTTTCACTCAAGTGTCAGTGCAGGGCACTTACTAAAGAAATCTTTGCTAACTCCTTCCCTGCCATTCACATGAAAAATAGCAGAATGTGGAATATAATTCTCTGTTTAGGCTTCATAAGTATAAGGTTTAAACAGCAATAAAGCATTGAGAACATCTGAAATCACTGAAGAAGCTAAAAATAAAAATGGACAGGACTTGTTTTCCTTCATAGGTAGCAATGCATTTTTATTTACTTCTTTCTATTAACTGAGTTTCCTTGACTGTGTCTACAGCCATCTCAATTATAATTATGTAGCAGTTAACCTGTTCCTCATGCCTAACACAACCCATAATTAGTTGTCTTGTGTCCACAGTTTATGACTCAACTCCATGTGGTTTTTCTATATCAAAGGCTTGGTTACCAGATTTTTTTTTTCCCTACCACAGTACTTGTGCCTGCACTGGAGGAGGGCAGCAAAACCTGAGCACTTCTGTTTTGTTTGAGGACAAAACCACCAGAAAACCAGATAGTTTTATGAAGATCTTACTTGGGTGCTTTCCAAATAGTACACAATCTTGCAGGACAAACTGTTTTCTTGAGGAATGACCCTTATATTTATATAGTCAAGTCGTCACTTGGATATAGATGCAAAACCTTCTCGAAACAAATACTATCTTTATGCCTTATCTGGAGACAGAGGGAGAAATACACCTCCTAGGATGGAGATGAATCATTCTTCACTGACAGGCAAGAATTTTATATCATGAATTCATCTACCTCTGCATTAATTATGTTTCATTATCTCTTAGACTTCCTCATGTGGACAGATAAGATCATTTCACATGAGAAAACAGATTACTTTGATAAATAGGTAGCCTTGCTGCATGAGAATGAACATTTTAATAAATGTTTATACAGGTTTTCCATTTGATTAATTTTGCAGTGGGGAGAAGAAATGTACAAAAAATAAACAGGTCCTTTAGACTGATATAAGAAAACAGCCAACCACTATTGGAGAATGTTTAGACAGGAACAATTAAAGGAACTGTTCTAAATGTTAGCTCCATGGCCTGTGTATGAAGGCAAGCCTGACCACCCTGGATGCTGCAAGCTCGGCTCAGCTGCTGCGTCAGAGAAGTGGTTGCAGCAGAGGAGAAGTGTCACAGGCACTGAATTATGTCCTCTCCACCAGACTGGAACAGAATCTGCTGGGAAAGCTTCACTTTGTTTATCTTTGCAGGAGGGGTGTACTTGCCCTCCTTAAATCACAGCTGGAGACATTATCTCAAAGCTATGATGTAGCCATCACTGAGTAGTCCTCATTAACGAGGCTTGTGGTTAAAGGAACACAGCAGTTATAAAGCTCCAATATCAGATAAGAAAGAAAAGTACCCTGGGAAGGACTGATTTTTTTTCCAAATGAATTGGCAGTTTATATGAGCTTTGTTTTTTGAAGTCTCCCATTTGACCATCAAGGCTGTGTGTTCTTGTTCAAGGACATGATAAGCAAAGTCTGATCTATGTCTTCAATGCTTTTACAGAATGGGCAGTCTGTCTTTCCCTGATTTACTGTTTTTTGAGTACAGTTCTACTGGCAACAGAGCAATGAATACAAAGTCCCTTGTATAATTTTCCTGGCAGCAAGGAATAAATGGTGTACTAATGCTTTGGCTCTTGAAGGATTATTAATTAACATGTATGAATAACTGAATTGTAGTTTAGTAGAAGGGGAAAATACCATGGCAGATGATTCAGTTAATGTGGCCCAAATTATCTCTCCTCGAAATATTTATTATAAGTTGAACCCTGATGAATTTTGTGTGCATTTAACCAGATCAGAGCCATAATCAGAGAGATCAAGGACCCACTCAGAGCAGTGATCCAGACAGGAGGAGTTGTTCAAGTGCAAAATCTACTGCACATTTCTGATTCCTGTGCAGTGAGGGAGGGAGCAAGATAGCAAGCTGACCAGTCTTGCATCAGTGTTTGTAGTAACTAAGATCCTTTGAGTTGGACTTATGGCCAGGTTCTGACAGAAACCTAGAGAGGAACAGCTGAGGGCTGCACTTAACAGAAAGAGCAGCAGTAAAATCAGCCATGATATTCATTTCCCTTGAAGAAGCTACTGCTATTTTTCAGTTGGTTTTAATATCTTTTTTAATAATACCATACAATTCCTTTTATATTTAAAACCTGAAGTGAAAGACTGATGCTCCAGCTTTTCCCTTCTCAGCAGAAAGAGGTGTTTACTGTCATGCTCTGGATAGCAGTGCAAGGCATCCATGTATGCTTAAAGGCCAGAGTACCTTTTCACAGCTAAAAATAGAAAGGGGACTTAATGCAGAAATTTAACAACTATGGCATTTAAAGAAGTATGTAGTGCTGCCTGTTTCCTGGTCAGCAAAACTTAAAGTAGAACTTCCCATTAAAGTAGTAACAGCAGGAATTCCAGTGTCATTGTCATATGGTTTTATATCAGCCTCTAATATCTGCTGCATTGATTCCTATTGCCTAAAAGAAATGTTATTTATAATCAAGAGAAAAATCTATACAAATCTGACATGACTTTTAGAATTTCTTTCCAAGGAACATTTTTTTAAGGTTTTCTGTTTGTTAGATCATCAGATATTTTTCAAAAACAAGCAAAACCAAACAGAAACCAGGACCCATAATTTTTCAGTTGAAGAAGGCTGAAAAATCAAACCAACCAAGAAATGGTAAGAAAACATTTCAGACCTAAGGGCAACCAGATGGCCTAAGTTACTGGTAGTTCATGGATTTTTACTTAAAGTAGAGGAACATGAACAAGACTAATAAAATACAAATTAAAAACACATTAACATGATAGATTGTGCGTTCTAGAACTTAGGCTCTAGGAGGTATTTTCTCAGTAAATTTGCTGTGAGCTTGGGAGATTATTTGTTGTGTTTTAAGTCTTGCAGACAGCATTTAATTACAGATTTGGACTTTATTCCTTTGCAGTCCTGAAAATAAAGGACAAGACTATACTTGAGTTTATAAGTATTTATTGAATATCTTACCTTAGTAATCTTTTCCCTTTTCTGGGGATCAATTTTCTTATGGGGAAATGAAAATACTTGCTTTCTTAGTAGGAGTGTGGTGCATTTTTGTGTATAGAAACACCTTTAGGTCTCCATATGGGAGGCATCTGAGAGTAAAAGTGTACGTGAAAAACATTCATAACTTGAATCCAGATCACCTAACTTAGGCAACTAACTAGTGGCTAAACTTTGGAATCTATTACATTTTAAGGAATGTACAATAAATGGAGAGAAACAAATTATTGAAGACTCCTTGGATGGAGATCTTCTTGCAACTGCATTAGAAAGAATTTTGTTCTGAAAGCCTTCTGAGGCATTTCCTTTACTTCATGGACAACTTAGGCACTCAAAAATTACTTTTTTAGATTCTAAAATTATAACAATTTCCAGGGCTGCTGTTTGTGCAGGATGGATCCTACCTAGTGTTTACACACTTACAAAGAGAACTGCTAAGTCTTTGAATGTTTGTCCATGAGTTCAGTTAAACACAACACTGAAATGACAAGCACTATCCACCTGGGTTTTTGTTTTTTTTTTTTAAAACACTGAAGTGAAAACTTTTAATTTGCATATTCAAAGAGAAGCTTGAAAAAAAGAGCAGGCTGTTTTATTTGATCATTGAACTCTTCATTTTGTAGATGGCTGCTGCAGTAAGAAACTTCTCCCTATAATTGTGGTAATGCACAGTCATTGCTCTCTCAAGTTGGTTGGCTCATTTGAGAAGGGAGTCAAAGTATGCTGCCTGTTTTAGCATTTAATCCCAACAGTTTAGAACAACCACAGTTTTATAAGCATATAATTCATCTCAGTTTCCTATGAAAGTTTTAAGGGCTTTCATGGTCATCCCTGTTTTCAAATATTAACTTCGCAGGTCACCAGAAGCTTATATGAACATTCCTTTGTACATTTCCTCTCCATATTTTCCACCTCCCAGATTAGGTACTTTCTGCTGTGTTGAATGTTGTAGAGGTCAATACCATCCAACTTCCCACTTAGCCCTCTATTTAGAGGTCAGTGCTGGCCAGTCTGGCTTTCAGCACTGATGCAGCTTTATTATAATAATAATGCATTTTAATTTATGAGCATCCACGCCTGAAGCATCTTAACAAAACCAGCTAAAATCTAAATGGCAACAAACAAAGGCAAAAGAGAGCTTGGAATCCAAGAACTTAAAATCCCTGCAAAACAAAACAGGAAAGGAAATGAGAAAGTCAGAAGCCTTGCTTAAAAAAGAGTTCTGGCATATGCAAGAGACAGTGTGTTCCTGAGGCGAGGGAGGAGACCATCTCTTTTGACCTTCCAGCAGACAATGACCAACACCATCAGCTTGAATTACTGAGTACAGGCACAGAGGTGCAGGAGGTGGGTTTCTCTTACCTCAGAACAAGGAACTTCATTGGAAAAGCCACAATAATCTTGAAGTAATGTAGTCCAGCTTTGCATCCCTGAAAAAACTCACTGTAAATCTCCTTCCCTTTAGGTTTTATTTCATTTGTTTGAAGACATAGCAACAGATCTCTTAAAAGGCTATGATAGTCCTGTAGCATTTGAGTTTAAATTGGCTAATTTTGAGAATAACTAACTATATTATGTATACACAAATACATAACTATACTACACATATATAGCTGACTACACTGTACATACACTAACTACATCAGAACCCAAAGGATTAGCAGGTTTAAGAAAAACACAGCAGGTGTGTTAGCATAGCTGTTTTTTTATCTCTAGCAGCAGTTTTTTTATCAATCTTATTATTTTTGTGCCTCAAGTGTCTGATCTGTGAAGTGAGAATACTTATCTGGTATGATGGAAAATACCATTGACATGGCAAATCTCATCTTCTTCATTTAATTCTGTCTGCAGCAAATCCCAGCCTTGGCTTGGAGCTCTGCTTTGTGGCACACTAAGCTCCTCTTATGTGCCAGGGTCCCCTCCAGCACCTTTCCTAGGTCAATTCAAATTTTAACAAAACCCTTGACTGGAGGTTTTGTCCCTGCTTTGGAGGAGCTAATACCAATTTAAAAAAAATCCACTGAAACAACTTTAAAAAATGAGGCTTTTGGGTTTTCAGCCTGTAATTATAGCATCAGTTCCCTTTTATGCTTCTAAATTACAGAGAAGCAAACTGCCCTGTGTTCTGATGTTTTATTTTTTTTAAATTACTCAGTGGCTTTGTGGGGAAAGAGTAACTGAATATTTTTGGTGGTGTTATATAGGCGACGCCTTCCCCATTAGCTCTTAGGGAGTGATTCTTCCTCACTCACTCTCTAAGGTTCCCTTCGGGGGGAATGGAAATTAAAGAGAAATGGCAATAAAGAATGTCCCCTTTTCATGGTTTAGCCAGCTTGAAACAAACTCTTTAAAATGTGCACATCATTTCTAACAGAGGCTTTGTGTTAATGAGGATTTAGCAAGCTCTGTTCTTGCTTCAAAATATAATTTTCCGGGTAGCCTTGCAGCATGGTTGGCATGGGCCTTGGCATGAGGAATGAGATGGCGCCTTTGTGCCAGACAGCCAGAAATGTCACCCCACCTACCCTTACTGGTTTGTCCCAGCTTGGCACTCACATGCCCCTGCACACGGGCCTTGCTCCAGCTGCATCGCTCACGCAGACGCTGACGGCTTTGCTGGATCCAGCTGTAGCCTGGAGAAACACGTTGAGATGTTTTTAGAAGTTATAGAGACTATTGATCCATCTTCAACAGCGGTCGGCTATGTTTCAACTTTCCATGGAGGTTTTGCCTTTTACTGTTATTTTTCCCCTGTCTCTCCAATTTTAGAGTGTCTGTCTTTCAGGTTTTTCCCTTTACACCAAGAACTTTGCTTTCAGTTGATTGCCATGATAGCCTGTCTCACAATTTATGCCAGCAACTGTCCCTCAAAGTCATTGCACGATGACAGGAGAGTTGGATAGCAGAAGCTGAGTTGGCAAGGAGAAAGTGAAAAACATTTGCAGCACCTTCATGTTTAAATACTTAATCACTGCATCCAGAAAATGTCCCAGCTGAGGAATTGCACACAGCTGATAGAGCACACAGCAGGTTCATGCATCCCACTAATTCACCAGGCTGAATGGAATGGAATGGAATGGAATAGAATAGAATAGAATAGAATAGAATAGAATAGAATAGAATAGAATAGAATAGAATAGAATAGAATAGAATAGAATAGAATAGAATAGAATAGAAAAAAATTCAATACTTTAGTGCAGTTGGAAGGGAACTACAACAATAATTTAGGCCAACTGCCTGAACAATTCAGGACTGACCAAGTTAAAGCCTGTTATTAAGGATATTGTCAAAATGCCTCTTAAACATTCAGAGGCTTGGGGCATTGACTATCTCTCTAGGAAGCCTATTTTAGTATTTAAACACCTCTCCCTAAATAAGTACTTTCTAATGTCAAGTCTAAACCTCCCCTGGTGCAGCTTTGAACTATTTCCACATGTTCTGTCACTGGATGCTGGGGAGAAAGATGATCATGTCTCTCTTCACTTCCTCTCCCAATTTGTTCTTGTGCTTGGCATTACTTCACCCTAAGTGCGGAGTCCAATACTTAATTTTTATCCCATTAACCATAGCTCAAAGCTCCAATGTATCTATATCCCTCTGCAAGGCATCTTATCTCTGAAGTGACTCAATAGCACCTCCCATTTTGCAATCATCGGCAAAATTTCTAATGGTGCACACAGTTGGGCTGACAGTGCATAGAGCTGGGCATTAAATCCACTTAAACATGTTTGTGCTGTCTGTCCATCTCATGGAACCACTGTTCTCTGCCATGCCTTTCCTAACTTTTAAAGCCAGTTTGTACAGGCCTTTGCAACCAGCAGGTCGTATATGACACTGCTGAAATGCAGTCATGGGCCCACAGCCATGAAATTTTGCCTATTCATGATTTTCTTTCCAGCATGGGAAATGAGCAGCATAGACTTGTCAAGTGAAGAGTTGTCTCAACTTACTGCTTGATTCAAAGAAAACATGAAGCATTTCAGTGATTCTAATTTCTAAAGCATTTCTCCAATAACTCATGGATTTATATTTATTTATGGATCAGTAACTGGTTTGATTCATTTCTGGTGTTTTTTGCCCAGGCTGTTCTGTTGTACCTGGATGATGATCCAGCGAGACTATTGACTTTATTAAAGTTTAGGATTGTCTTTGAACCCCAGACTTGCCAGATGGCAAAAAAAAGAACACTTTCCACCACTTTTAGATTTTAATTTTCCTGGGCTATGGCAGACATTTGAGTTTACAAAAATCACTAAGTCTCTGATTTACAGTCAAGCCTCCTTTTTCTTTTAATATTATTTTTGTTCTAAATTTACTTTTCTTTAGTTTAGTGTACTCAATTTACACATACTCTTAAGTCCTGCTTCCTGCCAGAATTAACTTCATATTGTTTTGTGTCAGCCTCATGGAAACAAAGCTGGGTGAAAATTAATCCAATGGTTGTTACACACAAGTCAGGAAAATCTCATAGGCTGCAGAATTCCATTCTTCCTGGGATTATTAAAATTGTATTATAAATTATATTGCACTGTGGTGAATCTTATATTATTTGTAATGTGCTTTTGATTGCCTTTGTATGACTAGATATGTGGCTAAGTTTCATGTATTTTTGTCATCACAGAGTGGAGCAATAAAATGAGAAAGTAATCATTCTCTATGGTATCTTTAACAAAATCTGATTTTTCATTTGAGAACCTTCAAGAAAAATCGCTATTCTCTGTCTGTCTTGCTACAGCAAAAAACAAGTCCACAACACCTTCAGGTCATTACGGTTCATTGTTGCAACACTGGGATTAAATCTATACCCAAATAGCAATTGTACAGTCCCTTGTAGAACACAGGAAACAAGAGAGAGCTTTCACAACTGTAGGTAGGGGCAACACTTGAATTTTGGCCTGCAAATTTGCCTGCAACAAGAGGTGAGCTTTTCCACAGAGTCCAGTGCTTCCATAGCCACTGCTTGGCAGAAAGGGATGATTTTGGCTGCCCAGCCCGAATGTCCATTCAGGCTGTGCCTGTGTTCACCCCAGTCACACGTTCACACTCCCAGGCACATCCCTGAGCTGGCCCTGCTGGGACAGAGACCTGCTGCACCAGGCAAGGGCTGACATGAGCAAGGCCAAGCAGCAGCCCTGGCCTGTGCAGCCCCACCCACTGCTGTGGATCAGGGGAGAAATTAATGTGGAAAAGGCTTCGGTGGGGCTTGGCCACTCATCCTCATGCTGGTCCCAGGAGGGTCTGCAGGGGTGGGCAGGGAAAGGGACAGCAGAAGAGAGGAGGCAGCTGGGAGATAAATCTCATAGAGAGACAGAACTGGGGGGGAAACTTGTGTTAGTTCACCTAATTCACCACTATTACCACAAACTCAGATTAATTTATTCAGATTGTTGAGCCTAAGGATTTGGTTGTCATCTGATGTGTGAGAGGGAGAAGTGAAAGATGTGGGGGTGGTGACGTGAGGAGCTTGAGGACTGACACTGCAGGGTCATCCCTGGGTTACAGGCCAGGAAGGAAGACACAATGGTGTGTGGGTGGGATGGGTGAATGGAGACGTGTAGGGGAAGGCAAAAGGCCTTAGTCTGGCCAAGGCACCAGAAACAAAGGGCACCCCCAGGCTGCTCGGGAAATCCATGGGGCTTGGACACAGGTACGTGGCTGTTCCCAGTGCTCGTGGTGTCCCCAGCATGGGGACAGTCAGAGCCAGCTGGTACTTGCCCAACTGAGGCTAGGACATGGCTTAGAGGCCTCATCTGTATGGCGCCAGGACATGCTCCGAACATCTGCCCAAGTGGGACAAGGGGGTTGTATTTCAGGGGGTTGTACACCATCAAAGAGGACATTTAGCCATGTTTTGGGGATGCAGCTTCAAGCAATATCATTTACTCTTCCAAATGATTCTCAGTAATAGGTGAGTTTGATGTGTCAGTAAGAAAACCAGTGTTAATCTCCATTATATTTCTGATATAGTTTAAATTGATCAAGTTGGGTTTAGAGTTTCATTGCTGATGGGAGCCACAGAGTAGGAGAAACTATGATCTGATGCCAGAATCACCTCTTGATTCCAGTGTTCCCAGAGAGATGCATTTTCTGTATATTTTCAAAGAGAAGATTTGGACATTATATGAGATCAAGAGATAAGTGTATGCTTTCTTCCTGGCAGAAAGGAGATCTGTTTGCAGAACAGCCCAAACCATGACTTTGACATCTTCATGCAACTGTGACTGGTATAGTCTGTATAGACTGTGCTCACCACTTTTGACTATCAAGAGGACAAAGAAGTATGCTGATAGGTTGATTTTTCCAGATGCACAGGAGTCACACAGCTGTCATGGTTTTATGTCAATGGTTTGATTGGTTTCCTTCTTGCTGTAGCAGTTCTGTTCTTTCAAAGAGCCAAAGTTGATGAGATAACCAGAAGTGCTAAAGGGAGGATAAGACAAATGAGTGAAAGCAAGAAATTGCAAAAGACTCCAAGTAATTTTTTTGGATCTTCTTGGAAAATGAATCTTGATGCCCACCTTCAGCTTAATGACTGGCTGCAGGATCTTCTTTCTTCTCCAAGCATTGAGGTATAGATATTTTAATGAGATGATGGAGTGGAAAATATGATGAAGTCAATATATTGTGTAACTCTTCATGTTAAAGGAAAATTTTATGATGAGTATATGGATTATCATTTGCTTGTGAGGGAGATTAATAGATTTCATGTTTGCCATTGAAATAAATGACTCTGCAACAAGTTTGTTGGGTCTATTTGCAGACCTGTGGTACTTTGACAACAGTACCTTACTGGGAGCTGAGTCCAAGAGTAAAAACATGAAAGACAGCATCATGGCCTCTAGACTGGATTTTATCTTGGAAGGACATGAGAAACTTGCAGGCACAAACAGCTCAGAATGAATGGGCACAATAAATTAAGCCATGTTACATTTCTTGAGGGCATCTCAATAAAAACTAAATGAACATAACTATTAATTTGGAACTATGCTTTTAAGTTTAATTAAGTTTAAGCCAGTTCTTTGTGAAACAGTTTAAGGACTTCCTAAGTAGAAATATGATGTTAGTAACATTAAGGCTGACATAAAAGCTTTGCTATCACAAATGCATCTTTTGGCTCTCAGCATATGCTGTTTCCCAAGTCTTGCCCTCTTAGGCAGGAATAATTTCAACTGTAGTCTGTTTTGTTGCTGGTTTGGGTTCTGTCCTTGAATAGAAGAGACAAGATCCCAAAGTGGTAGTGTATGGTGAGCACCATTAAGGAATATGGGGGAAGTCATACAGGTACATACAGACATGTTAATATCATCATATTGCACAGCTGAGACATTATTTTGCATGCTAGTTCATGCTCATGCAGGTCAGTTAATCCAGAATACTAGGAGGTATTGACATTTTTTCAATGTTCTTTACTGAAATTGATTACCAAAATTCAACACCTTGAAGCTTAGGAAATACACACAAAATGTGTCAGACTTGAGCGAGGTCTGTGTTTTGTATTCAGTCCATGGACCTGAAGATTGCTCTTTTGCATTTGAAGTGCCTTCACACCTTGTTATTGTCTTTCTTTGATTAAAACTCCCTCAGTGTCTCCTATTTTGTTTTATACCATCAGTGGTATCTTTACTGGAGCCAAGAACTTGACTCCAAACCTCTCACACCCCAAGTATGTGCCTTGACAAACAGCCTGTCATGGAGACTGAGCAGCCTGTTTTCTCTGGAAATTCCACATAGACACTGCAAAATTCTTCCCAAGAAAACTGGCATGCAAGCTCTCACTGAAATGGGTTGCTTTTGACAAATACACACTTTCTAGCAAAATGGAAAATTCCATACTGGTCCTGTACTTACAGAAATGCTGATTTAAATTCACTTTGCCTGAGTGGACAGTGCAGTAGTGCCTAGAACTTCAAGAAAATGAGAAGAAAAAAACCCCAACCCAAACTCAAAAATCAAGAGAAAGATTAAATGTGAAACCATCATTCATAACATGCCAAGAAGAACATTGTGGTCAGCTAGCAAGACAAGGTGACACATCACACTTCTGTCTAAGCTTCATGCTCATTTCTAATGAACAAAATAACATACAGTGTTGGTCTGTCCCCACCTTTATTTTTCTGGAGTCCCTTTGTGACTGGTAATCAGGTCTTTAGATCCTGCTGCATAAAACAGGCCAACAGGTCTTTCTCACTTCTCATTTTGTTTTCAAAATTTTCTGAATTTTCTCAAATTTTCTTTGTTCTGCTTTCCTGTCCTACTCACCAAAGTCCACCTGCCACTCACATTGGGGGATATGCATGCACTGACACCCAGAAACAAAATTGATGTCAAAAGAACATACTGAGAAAGAGTTTCGAGGGACATTCATAGCCCTCCTCTACTCACTCCTCCATACTTTGCTTTCTCCCGTCCATTTTCCTCCTCTCTTGCTTGACTCCATTACTTTAATGTGCAAGTTATCTTCATGGGCTATGCAAACCACTACACCAAAGAGCAAATAATCACAGGACTGTTTAAATTGGAAACAAATAAGAATGGGCAGTCAGGTGAAGGACACCTTATTTGCTTTCTTGGTAAAACAAGGAGATACTTAGTCATTTTTAAAGCACTGCAGTGTAAATCTTACCAAAGGAAAATGATCTTATATTATGCAGAAGCACTAATGCACAACCACAGGATTTAAGTAAAGCCAAGGTCAATAGGAATAATGAGGGGAATTCAACATTTGTGTAAGTAATAAGACTGTAAAATTATGTCTGATGGGAATCTGGGTTTTTTTGGTTTTTTTTTTAAGAAATGTTTTTAAAAAAACAGCTGGGAGTGTTAGTGAACACAATTCATAAAAAGCAGATGAAAAATGAAGGACAGGCCAGTATATAGAGGGGAACAGGGAAATGATATTATCTTCCAATATCTAAACCTATAGACAGAATAGTAGAGAATTGCAGACTCCTGGTGTGCCTGTGCTAAACTGAATGCTGGCACAAGTAGTGTGGACATTCAGCACTGCCTCACAGCCATTACAGAGTGCCTCAGTCCAGTCAAGGTCACACTTGCTACAGCTGGCTAAGTGGAACAAATCCCTACCACCTGACTGGGAGCTTGAGACTGGGGGTCAGGCAAATGGATTTATCATATCTTATTAAACAGAAATTTCAACAGAAGTTCCACTCTGTTGCTTTCTATAACATCTTGCAGAACTGTTTCACTTGAATTCTGAAACCATCTTAATTCTTGTATTTCATTTGTTCTCTGTGTAAACAGATTGACAAGACTTAGCTGTCTAATGAGGAAGAATCTCTACATCTTAAATCTCTGGAATCGTCTACTGTCTGGAAAAAAGGCTTTTGTGAGAAATCATTTAATTCTTAATTAATTTTTATCACTACTTAATCAGGAAAAGGAAACATGAAAGAAGTTTAAAGACATTTACTTAATCTGGTTTTATATAAGTAAATGAGGGATTTTCTTGTAAATTGTATTCACTAAAACTGAGTTTGAGGATTATTTAATAGCAAAATCGGGATAAACAGTGCAATTCTGAATATACCTAGTGCATTTCTGAACATTGACTGAACATATTAGATCAACATTAGAATTTCAGCATTTGAACTGAAGAATTAGGGACTGCAAAATTTAGCAATCACTCCAACCAAGCTGAAATGTCACATTAGTAAAGGAATGAAAAGCTTTAAAAAAGCCAGGCTGTATTTATCCGTCTGCTTTAAAGCAACTTTTGCATATGTGTTAACAAAGTGTACAGTGCCTTCAGAATAACAATCCTTGTGAGTACTGGGTGTGTAACAGGAAGGAGTTTTTTTTTTTTTTTAATGTTCAATGGAGAAAATAGAAAGATTTACCCACCCTGATGCTAAAAATACAGAATAATTATCATCTGAGGCAGGTGCACTTCTGACCTAAGCATACATGCACACCATGTATTTTCAGGTCCTCTTTGTTAGAATAAAGAGATGAATTTTTCCTCAAGTACAGGCTTTAAAAGCAGATGGAAGTGGCTTTCCTGGGGAAAGAATGACAGACTCAGAGTGGCAGAATAAAAGGGAGTTTTGATGTGTTTGACAGCTTGTTGCTTCCCCAGCCATGCACAACCCCTCTGGAGATGGTGGCAAGTGACCTGGACTTTGGTGACACAGGCCTGCACCATGGATGGCCTCTATTCCTTCTGGCCAAAGTCCACCAAAACCCAAAGGTACACTGTGGCATTCACAGAATCACAGAATCACAGAATCACAGGATGGTTGGGGACAGAAAGAACCTCTGGAGGTCAATTGGTATCACCCCCCTGTTCAGACAGGGCCACCTAGAGCCAGTTCTCCTGGACTGGATCTAGAAATGTTTTAAATATTTCCAAGGATGGAGACTCCACAATCTCCCTGGGTAACCTCTTCCAGAGTAGACTCATCCTCACAGAAAAAAAGAAAGTTGTTTGTTTGTTTGTTTGTTTGTTTTTTCATGTTCAAAGGGGAATATGGATAAAACTCCTGATGTTCATAAGGAATCTTCTATTTTCAGTTTGTGCCCACTGCCCATTGGGGCAGTCTATCTGGTATTTTGCTATTGTGAAATCTTTCAGTAACCTCAGCAATTAATGGAATTTGATTCCTGATTTTTCACACACTGTAGGTCAAGAAACAGCTTTTCCAATTTCCTGAGTGGATGCTAAACCTTCAGAAAACCAGGAGTCATATAATAAATGACTATGTGCAAAGTCAATGCATATTCAGCCTGCATATTTTTGGTGAAAGGAGAAATTTGCTGCTTTCGTCCTTCTGCTTGGATTCTGGTTCAGTTTGTCAGCATGTTTCACTTCTGCTTTCCTCCTTTCCTAGTCAGAGTGTAGCTGTGGTCTTCACCTCTAAGCAAGCAGGTCACCAATAGCCCCCTCTGAAAGAAGCTCTTTTATGACCAAGAGGGTGTCTAACACATGGGATGTTCTTTGTGAGAGCCACGACACAGCATCCTATTCCAAACTGCTCCTTTAATTATACTGACTCCTATTATTTCCTTGCCCCTTCAATATTGTCTACTCTTTTTGTAGTCCTAATCTCCTTCACTTCCCTCGGACCTCTTTTCTTCTCAGCCATTTTGTAATAGAAGATTTTTTAGCTATGGAACTGCTGTTCAGCATGGACAATTGGATGAACTGCCTGCAGAAGACACATTTCAGACTCCTTGTCCATATCCATGAAGCCTGTAAGGCTTCAGACTGGAAACACAGGTTTTTTTCTTTACGCCTCACTGAGGAGTGGATGGCTGGGAGAAAAAAAGATGGGAGAGGGTTTGGTGTTCTTGGTCTCATAGACACTGGGGCAGAGCTGAAAGCCTGGACCCTAAGCACAACTGTGCCAGAACAAAAGGTGGCTCAGATCCAAGATACAGGTCTGGGCTCAAATATCTTCAGTGTGTCAGCTCTTCTGAAACATTTCATCACTACATCATTCCTCATCATCTAGTCCAGGGCCACAGGAAGAAGGACAAGTTACAGTCCACAAGTGTAATGGCCTTTTTTGAATCAGGGCAGCGTGAATGCACATAGGCTGCTAAAGCAGAAACATCAGCAGTTACTAAAAAAAATGAAGGGCCTTTCTTCCAGAAAGGGCTAAATAACTGATTTCCTTCATGCATGGTCTTTCCAGAATTATTCATTTGTGTAATAAAAAACAGCTACCCTTCTGAGAAAGAAACAGTCTTACACAATGGAAAATGAAAGCCTCTTTCACTGTTTGTTGAACATGAATTTTGTCTGAAATAAAAAGTAATGAATAACCCAGGTAAAAAAAAAAAGCCATGTAAGAATGTCTGTATTTGAGCTGCTTTGAAGGTAATCAACACCCAGGCTCTGCTCTCACTTGGTAAGAAAAGCTCCTTTAATACCTTCTGCCAACTCTCTTAAAAGTTTGGCTTCTCTTCTGAAGAAATGAAGGAGTGCAGGCAAAATCCTTCTTACTTTGCAACTCTGGCCCTTATTTGTTTTGGATATGATGGTTAGTGGGTTTGATTCACTAATCTGACTTTATTAAGAAGCTGTACAAAGTATCCCACGAAGAACAGCCTGCAAGGCAGAGAAAAACAGGGATGCACCAGGGACAGGTGACCAATACAAACTGAACTTAATGTAACAAAGATAGGGCTTTAAAAAAAAAAATTCTATCTAAGCCAATTCCATCTCAGGCAAAAGATGAAGGCAACTGACAGAAGAGACTTCTTACAGTCAGAAACCTAGGGATACCTTCACTCCCCATTTTCTCTAGTCTGTTTTCATTGTAGGCAGTTTTAGGCCAGTACTTTTAGTCCTTTGTACACAGAGCAGCTAAGAAGTTCTGTCTGTGTCCAAATTGTATGTGACAGTGCCTGCTAAAGTAAACCTGTTCTGCATCCGTTTAAACTAAGAAAATATACTCACAGTATATTTACAGTGTGTAAGATAACACTCTCTTTGGGTCCCCTTACCTTCTAAGCAAACACATCTAACTGTTTGTTGTATAACCATAAACATACACAATTTATGCACAATTTAATTATTTCTGAAGGTTTAAATAAATTTCCCCCCTAATTTTACAGGTATATACAGATTCTGTGTGAATGGAAACCATTCCACTTAGAGCAGTCAAGTAGAGTTGACATCCATGTTGTGTCAGTTCTTCTCTTTTATCCTTAGAAAATAAAAACAGGATTATGAAAATAATTGAACTTTTGGCTCTTTTATTTTAGTTTAAAATGCTTTAAGTTAAACATACTACATTTGGTTTTGTTTGACTTGGTGGGGGGAAGACAGAATTACCTGTTTAACTTCAAATAAATAAGACTTTTCAGAAGGAAAAGCTTAGTTTAATCTCTTGCTTTGGATTCAAGGGTGCTTTCAAATTTTCCTGTATGAATGATCTAAAATCTCTGACTTTTGCAGCTGGGGTTCCCTCAAACCCTGGTGGCAGAGGAAGGGGAAATTTCACATCAGATGAAATCCTTGAACCCCTCTGGGCTCTGCCCACCAGCGGTTGCAGCGGGCTCTGTGAGTGAGGTGGCTCTGTGGCCCTGGGGAGGAACAGAGCAGAGTGCCAGACAGCTGCATTTAGTGACCATCCAAGCCAAAACTCCCTCTCTGGCCATATTCAAACAAACCTTGGTGCCAAATCTTTGAGCACAAAGCCATTGGACTGAGCAGTGAAATGCGAAGTGTTCACTGCACTGTGACAGATATGAAATACTTAGCTTCTCCACTTGTAACATATTGATATTTAATCAAGCATTTAAAAGGAAACACAATTGTTGACTCAGGGTGAGCTGGTGAAGTGACCCATGGACTTCAGCTGAGATTACTTTTTTTCCTTTGTTCTTGCCATCAACAAGCAGCAAGCAGGCACTAACCCTTTCACTGAGCTTCCTGCTGCTTCCAGAAGCAAGTAAGCTACAGTAATAGGAGTTCCCAGAGGCTGCTCCTTAGTGGAAACTCCTGATTTGTCCTCTAGCTGGAAATGCATCTCCAGGAATTAGACAGTTCATTCTCTTTCATATCAACTGAGGCCTCTTTCTACTACAAGAAGGCAAGGTTGGATCTGGAGTAGGCTGCAGAGCCTGGTCTTTCACTTACGCTGTCAGTAAATGAAAGAAGCTACCAATCAAGATATACAGCCGTGCAACATCAGTCTGAGCAACACCAGAATCAGGCATCCACTGAAATTTCTGTTCACAGAGAAATTCACAAGAAAAGAGGAACTGAAACAGGGTTTGCAGAAAATTTGCAGAGACCAGACTGAAACCAGATACATTAGCATAACCCAGAAAGTTTTTGGGTGATCAGGTGTCTGTCTCTGTGGACTCAAAATTCCCCTCTGGCACAACCAGCAAATGTTTGCTTGGGAGGTAGAAGTGAAAAGCCAGTGGGTCTGAAATGTGAGCTTCCACAAGAATTTCTCTGGTCGGTGCTCAGCGCTGCCCTCGGGGATGAGAAGCTGGAGGCAGGATGTCGGTGTCGGCTGCTGGGCTGACTCCCAGCGCCTGCGGTTATCGCTCGGGTAATCCCGCATGGTATAGCTGAGCTCAAACTAAGTTGTATCCATTTCTTCTCAGCTCATCTTTCCAGAAGCAAGGATATTTTCTTACTTTGAATAAACACCGAAATAGTGTTTTTTCCTTATAATTTTTTGTCTGAACACTGTAGCTGAAAATATTTCCTTTTGTAGCAATAACTATCTATGCTGGCAATAACTGCACTGGCAGTGGTGCAGACTGGCTCTCTTTTACTTGCCTGTGGCAATTTAATTTTTCAATAGCTCTTGCCTTTAAAACATTTACAAATCCCACAGAAACAAGTAAGCCTTGTCATGTGAAAAATTCCAGGCATAAACCTTAAATCATAATTAAAAAATAAATATAAAAAGTAAGACACATCTTTTCATGCCTGGCATGGGCCTGAGGATTGCCTTTTACTTTTGAGAATAAGCTGTGCACCCGAAGCATGATGAACCACACATAAATAAAACCATACCATAATTCAGATACCCTCCCACAAAGGGCAGTTCTAAAATGCTCATTTACAGGAGTGTTTTCTGATCCATTTCAGGTTTTACCCAGAGAATGGAGTACTACAGGGTGTTCAGAGTCTGGTGGAGAGAAAGAAAAGGAAAACCTTTTTCATGGCTTGGAATAAAAGCAGAGTTAGATGTCCTACAATTTAAAATTCAACACTGAATTTGTATTCCCTAGGCACAACACAATGAACCTGAATAAAACAAATTTATGCAGATCAGCAAAAGCCATGTATGACAAATGAGTCTAACCTCACTCTTACAATATGACTTCATTCATAAGAGAGCATAAAACTGTCTTTTCTTCAATCTTGCTTTCTCATTTCTATTGCTTTCTTCTTTCTGCCTGAATAATGGGACTATCCTAACTCTTCATATCAGAGCTCAGTTTTGAGCCATTAATACCAGTGAGTCAGCATCCTTTCCCACAAGATCCAGTACTTGGGATTTTTCAGGGAAACACTGCCAGCTTGTTATGTCTCAATGGGAATTTTTTTGGAAAACACCTTACATTTGGAACATTAAAAACAACCGTTGAGCATTATGTAGATGAGGGCCAAGGACCCATTATCTTCCCAAAGGATACCTTACCAAGAAGGTAGTAAACTGCCCAGGAGGTGGGGAAATTACTCCAAGCTTTCCTCCGGTGTTGGCAAGCAGTTCCCTTCAGGCATCTCAGGATTGAACATTAACTTACTCTAGAGAGAGTGAAAAATATCTCCAGGGCTGTATTTGAAACTCAGTGTTCTACAGAAAAAGAACAGAAATGGTTATTAAAGAACTGTAGTTTTTTTATTCTTGTTATTGTAATTATTTGATTTCATGTATAAATGGCCATCTCTGGAAATATAATATACCTTTATTTCTGCAGCTAAACTTTCTGTGGGAATGGTATCTCTGGGGCATGAGGGCAAACCCAGGAAAGTGCTGATTAAATACTTACTATACTGAATGGGCTTGTCGGTATTTTAACCTTAAGCAAGGCTAACCAGGCCACAGGACTGATGCTTTTTTCTGTGTGTGTGAGATTCATTGTTGTTTCACCAAAACTTGAGCATGTGTCTTATAATGCCTGTGCTGTGGGAGCTATGATGATTCTTCACAGGGCTGTGTTTTCCTAGAATCAGGGTTTCCCTAGTCATTACCTTACATATAAACCAGGATTTTTGTTTGTCAGACTTCTTTTACTCTGTATTCTGTGGGTGTTTGAATTTGTCCCATACCCTTCAGGATTACACTGTGGGATGTTGCAATAACCACCCTCTTATCATGTGAGGGGGAGCAGGGACATTTCTGTGGGAATAGGTGCAATTTCTGCACTTCCAAAGCAGCTTGTAAATACAGCATAGCACAGGGTAATAGCACAGTGCTCTGCCATTCTGATCACTGCTGATGGAGCCTGTGCAGTAAAAAAATATTTTTCGTAGGGTGGGTTATTTAGAATGCAGTGGCTCTGTGGTTAATTGTTGTTCCTTGCAGCCTCAGTATGTATCTTGTAGATTTTCTGCATGGTGACATGAGGATGACAGCATGGCTGAATGGGAGAGGGGTAAAATACAATGTAAGAACAGAGCCTTTCTCTCTGCCAGAGCAGGGGAAGAAATTGCATCAACAAACTGTGAGCAGCATGGAAGCAGAAAGAGCTGAATAGGGCTATTGTGTGATTAGATTGGTTTTAAGGGAGTGAGGAAGATAGGACATGAACAGTCAGACCTGTGTGTTTCACCCAATACTATTCCTTTAGAAATTAATTTCTTTGTGCATGTAGAAATACTCTGCAATTACTTAAACTGAAGAGAATGCTAAATTGACAACAGTTAACTCAGAGTTTGAATTCACAGAACTGTACAAAGGGGTTTTGATAGTTTCCTGTGTTTTGATTTGAAAAACAGGTATCTGCTAAGGAAGGCAGGAACCTCCCTTGGAAAGGAGAATGTAAACCCTCTCCCTCTGAATTATTATAATTTTGAAATTAAGGGGCTCTCAGGCTAGGAAGATATGGGAATAGGAATAGGAATAAAAGTTCTTTATTAGGAGAACTAAAATAAAACAAACATGTTATATTGCAATAGAACCAAAACCACTGACAGAGTCAGAATACAACCCGACACTCTGTGGGTCAGGATGTTGGTAGCAGTCCCTTTAAATGTTGGCTGCAGTCCTTCTGGAGTTGCAGATGTGGCTCTGTTAAAGCAGTGATCCTGTAGAGAGGTGCAGTTTTCCACTGAAGGTCCGGTGGTGATAGATGGGTCTAGTCTTTCTCTGAGAATTCAGTGCAAAAGACTGTGCTTGTTGTTCCAAGTTTTATCCAGGTAGGAATGCTTGGCTTCTCCCCCAGGATGGAACATTTCCTAATGGGATGATGTAATTTTATCAGTGACACTCGATGGCCCATTAGCAGAAGGTCTGTCCCTGGAGGGAGGATGGATCCATGGAGGAGATAAAGAAAACTACCCCAGCTGATTTTTATCAGCTGGCCCATTGACAGAAGATTACACCACCCCCTGCCCCGTTCCAGGAGATGGTGATGGAATACACACTTTGGTAACATTTTGCTCTGCAACTCAAGACACCCTGTTTGTGGCTCCTGGACACCACTTTTTTGTCTGAGCAGGCACATTTTTTCTATGCCTGTTTAATGCAAATGCAGTTCCTGCCTGCCCATTTTTCTATGACAGTTTATTATGCACTCAGCCACTGGTGTGGCCTCTTTCCAGGGTGGAGGCTGGTGTGTCCTGCCCTGTCTTTAGACTGTCAGGGCCCCTTCCCAGCAGTGGTGAGTAAGATCCCCTGAGGCTGGGGAGGAAGAAGTTCATTCCTGTTGCCACCTCCCTTCTGTGTGTGCTGTTGGACAAGGAGAGGTCAACACCAGCAGCTCCAGGTGTGGCAGGAAAGTGAAGCAAAGTGAATCTGCACCCAAAGGATGCACTTGGCTGGATTGCATCTCAAGGAAGCACCAGGCTGTAAGACCATGTTTCATTAAGATAGTGATGGGATGGGAAGGGAAGGACACAATTTCAGCATAAAGACCTTTGCTGTGCAGCAACTTATTTGGTGAGACTGAACTCCTCTGTGCTGCGTTTAAATTGTCAAGTTCATGGAGGGTACAGAGAGCCTGGGAGCATCAGTGGGTCATCACTTCTACAGCTGGGCATTGAACCTCTTTGATGCTGCCATTGCTTGCCTGTGAGCATCCTCTGTCAGCACAACATCACCCAAATACTGCCATGGGGCCTTTGTAAACAACTGCCAAAGAAACCTCTTCTTTTCTGAATACTTGGCTTTTGTGATTGTTGCAGGAGACAAAGTCTGGTGTTGAGGCACCAAGTGCAAAATTTTTCTGCATCGTTCCTCTGTCTTCTTGCGGTTTCAACACGTCAGCCGTCTCAGACTTTCAAAAACACTTCTCAACAACAGCAGCTACCCGTTCCTTGTATCCCTGTGTTGGGTCCCAACCCACGCGGTGTCAAACCAAGCTGCTTCTCTAACTCCAGAGACGGGAATAGCCCAGTTTCCCAACGGCTCCACCAGCCTGCCAGCTACTCTCAGTTTGTTTTGCTGCAATCCCAAAAACACATCCTACTTTGAGCATTGACACATCTCCCAAGTGTGGACACCCTTCCCAAAAATGTGAGCTTATGTTAGTCTTCCCTAACTGCAGCCAGGCTTCTGCAAAACTGCTGGTATTTAAGCACCTTGGTCTTTGATGTCTCATTCTCTCCCCGTCAAAGAAAGAGGAGATCTGATCTATCTCTTACTGACACTGAATTTCCATCGTATTAAATGGGATTAATCATCTTTTGGGATGTGCCGTTTCACTTGTCTAAAATGCCATAGGCAAAGCTGTAGCACAGCCCAAATACCAAGCAACTGATACTGTCAATAGATAGAAATTTTGTTTTGTCTGCTGACAAAGTTCTGCATATCGAGAATGATATATATCCTACTTGCCAGAAAATTTATTTATTTATTTAAAAGAGAATGAAGAGTTTCCTTCTTAGATAAAGAAATAAAGGAGAAAAATATTCTCCAGGAAGTTCTGTCTTCACCATTATTGAACCACACCCTGTCTTCTTCATGTAAGAAATATTGCCAAAGCCACAGTCTTTCATCATGTGGTTCCTTTTAAACAACCTCCTAGGTACTAAAGGTCAGGACGATTTAAAAAAATAGCCTGGTAGTATGAAAGAACTTTTTTTAAATGCAAAAAGACAAACAGAGGAATCCTACGCAAACTTGCCATAAATACAAGGGATGAAGATGATGATGATGCGTGGAATAAACTATGTTCACATTGTGTTCATCTGCTTTATTTTGTCTCAAGTTTTGTACAGTTCAAAAGTCTAATATAAAAATAGAATTATTCAATTAACTGCAATTTTGCATCCATTCTTATGGTTCTTTCCCATAGATTTGTCCTTGAACTCCACCACGGCCTCAGCTTTGTAGATTTTTTTTTGTCTCCTCACTACTGAGCTTATTGCCAATATTGCTTCTTCATCTAACTAAGGTAAAGGAAGAAAAATATGAAACTTTTTTTTTTCAGTTATTTTTATCCAATTTTTATTTCTCAATGTTATTTCAACAAAAAATATTTTGAAGGGTGGGCCTTTCCCATATCTGACATTTGTCCAAAATTGAATAGTTTCCGATAGTCTGCAGAGATTACTGATACTTTTTTTCTATAAATATTTGCTTATTTCTGAGCCATGGTTTTGAATTACTTTAAGGCTGAAAATTTGGGTGCTTTGAAGGTGATTCACAAGCAAACCAGACACCTCTGCCTTGGATGTGGCAATACTGACCCATACCTGGACAGGCAGGGTGGGTGTCTGAAGAGCTTGGTTGAGTTGCAATCCCCACCACAGCCTGTGGAAGCCTGGGGATAAGTTGTGTTCCTGGTGTAAAGTGTGTGTGAGCACGAGTGTGTGTGTGTGGTGTTGGTTTTGGTTTTGTGCACATTCACAACCATCTCTTTGAAACATCGCTACTCAGTTCTCTGCACTTTTTAAAAGCTGTCTAATATTTGGCTTTATTTTTAAAACATTCAGTCTACAGCAGACTATACTATTGATTTTCACTCTGAGAGCATTCCTGGGCCAGGGTCGGGGATCAGGTCAGGGTCTATTGTGTTTGGTGATGTGCACAGCATAAAAAAATATTACTACAGAGTTAGTGTCTAGTTTCTTCTTTAATTTCCTCCATACTCCAAAGCATTTTCTGGACCTCAAGAGACTACCTTGATGGAGGACAAGTGCATATAAAAAAAAAAACATGTAAAAAGCAGGGTTGTTAAAGATTTTGGAATCATGAGGTTGTGCTTTATATCCATGGTATTTTTTGACAGGTTAAGGTTGTTTCCACACTTTGAGAGCAGAGCTGGACAGATGACAGCTAAAGAACCTGCCTTAAAGCCCATCTCCCTGTCTCCCTCAAATATTCCCAAAATTACTTTTCCTTTTTCAGTGAATGGGAAGCTGACAGGACAGGACAATCCTTGCCCCTGGCTGGGACAGCAGAGGCAGCACATTCCTCTTCCTTCCCTGTTCCTCTACTCCTCTCCACCCCAAGGCAAGGCTGGCCTCACCTGTGACCACAGGATGGCAAAACATTTTCTTCCTGAGTCTGGTCAGCAGCCAGGCTGGGAGGAGAGCAGGCACTGTTACCCTGGCAGGTCAGGGTACCTTGAGCACAAAATCCCTCTTCAAGTCACCCCCAAGGCCCAGCTCTGGTTGTTTGTCCCCAGCCCTCACACCTCACATTTTCCTCCCCCCAGCAGCATTTCCTCCAAGCCAGGGACTCAGGGACCCCTCTCCTACCCTGGTGCCCATTGCGCATCTTCTGTAGCCTTCCTTATAAATCAAGCTACCACCCCCAAACCCACATTTTTTCCAAGCATTCCTCCCACTTTCTGTTTGCTTCACCCTCTCCCTCATTATCCTGGGTCTTGCTTTTGTTTGTCTTGGCTATTTTGGGATGGAGGCTCTTTGGAGAAGGGAATACAGTTTAAATGTTGACTGCTCATAATGTGTTCAAGTCATTCTGAGTGAAGCTGAATTGGTAAATGAGGCAGAAAGTGGCCAAGAGGTGTCTACCTGAGCATGGGCAACTTTAAGAGGTATAATTCATTAAGTACATATAACTTTGAGTTTAAGGGGGAAAAAATCCTATATTGAAAGGCACAGATTAAAGTTCAATGCTAAATTTTCTCAGGAAATCCAGTCCAGGCCAAGCTCTACTTGAGTGAAGCATAGCATGTTTACATGGTAGTTATAGCTTAAACTGTAGGCTCTGACTCGGAGCACCTTCTTCACTATTGTCATTCCTGAAGGATCACAAGCACTTCTTTGTTTACACTGAGAGTTACATAGAATTACTTGAAAGATGGAAGTATAAATGTATAAATTAAAACTCATGTACGAAGAAGCAACTGTGCTGTTCTCTAGAGGGCTCTATCTCTGTGATAAATTTTTTAATTATAGTGCTACTTGATACTATAACTATCAATTACAAAATTATTGTGTATATTGAAAGGATTAAGATATTGTTTACAAGGTGTGTGTGATCTTCATTTTGTTGCCAGTAAAGATCATTATTCTCACTTTAACACCTAGAACACCCAAACCTCCACACCTGTCATGTCAGAGTCATGGAACATCTGGTATCTATTTTGCAAATTTGAGTCTGTTGTTTCAATCTTTTAATTACATGTAAAACCAATTTCTGTTGTAAAAGTATGCAAATTATCCCAAATGAATCAACACAAAACTAAGATTTTTTTTCATGTTCAGCACCATTTTTCAGCTACACCAATAAGTGAGATGCTAATAGCATGTGAATTTTTAAAGGGAGTTTATTCCTTTTGATAAAAAAGTGATGTGAGAACTCAGTGAAAAATTAATTCCAAATATTTTAAATCAGTATGTCCCATTTGTATCTGATATACAGAGAGCAATTCTGATGAGCACCTATCATATCAACCAGAAATCTCTTTCTCATTCTTTGCTTAAGATCCTCTCATCTGTAATAGAAGAATATATGTCATATAAGGCTAAATGCTTATGGATTTCCTTTCCTTACACAATGGAAAATAATATGTCGAATATTCAAGCTCTGTTCACACAGTTTAAAGAAAAAACCCCAAGAGTACAGTCTTTCTCTGAAGCCACCAAAGCCTTGCATTGTGAATGACCCCTGGTCCTTAAAATTGTGAGGTTTTGATAATGACATCCATTCCCTGTTTTGTTTTTATGGGGCTCAGGGCTTTGTAGGTGCCTCATTCTGTCTGTAGCTGAGGGAAATGGTAAATGACTATTTTTTATGTGACCTCTCTGTGCTCCCTTCCTTTAAACACAGTGGCAATATGTGAGGCTGCCCAAGCCTGTCAGGCCCATGCATCATCTTTCCTCCATGAAATTACAAGCTGTGGTTAGGGCAAAGGTTGTGAGCTCTCCAAGAATGTCACCAGGCCAAGAGTGGTGCTGGGCCAAATGTGTCTATGGAGTTGTAATCAGTCATATCACAAGCACCTGGGCCTCAGACTTTTTTAGCTTCTTCTATACCTTTGCAGGGACCATGAAAATCGAGTGCTGATCAATATTTACTTGGTTCACATATTAACTACTAGACCAGACAGGGAGTAGCAGAGACCCAAGCCCAAGATAAAGTGCAAAATCCACATAGTCTGTCTTTGTAATTAGTTCCTGCTTTAGAGCCAAGAGTAAAACACCAGTCAAAAAGTAAACTGAAAAATTTAATTGCTTTATAAAATAAGATTATGAAATTCTATATAAAAATCCAGCTTCTTAAATATGGTACATTCACTTCCTCACAGAATATTTAAATATTCAGGTCACTTGAGTTACATTTTCACCGTATTTGAGTTAAAATCATTGGATAAATTAAAACGTCCTTACCAAAAGATACCACAACTTATACAAATAATACTAAGCAATAATACATTTTTTTTAAATACAAAATGTAAAGAAATTAATAACTCTTAGGGCATGCTACAAAATTTTGCCAGAAAAATATATGGAATCATTTTTGTTTAACTAGAAAATATACAGTGTGCTCTCCAATTCTCTTCCTAAAATTCAGTCTCATACAATTTCCATTTAGCTTAATAAATATGTACAACAAAAATGTTTACCCCTTGAAGAATATAAATAGCAAATACTGGAGTAGAGCCTGATCTGGCATTCCTTTCTCCTCTAGTGACTATAGTGGGACTTTTCAACTCTGAATGTGCAAAAATGCAGAATCAGGCTTTTACTGTTACCATTGGGTTAATAGCTTTTACAAAAGTGATTTTTATTAAAGAAAAAAACAAACAAACAAACAAAAACCAACAAAAAAACCAACAGCAAAAAACACCTTCAAAACCACTGCAGGAGACTTAGAACTATTCCAGTCAGGCATTTCTATAAATAGTGAATCAAAACGTGGTGAAATAACGTTCCAGTTTAATTACTGCTGGCAGTAATTAGGGAATAATAGTCAGTGGAGAAAGAAACATATCTTGAGTTAGACACATCTTACTTTCACAGATTTAAGTTGGTTCCCTACCATTTCCAAAAAGAGTTTCTGGTATAATCTATACATTGTAAATCTGTGAAGAAACTTAATCACCTTCTTCAGGCTTTGGATGGTTCGTTTTGGAAAGTGGTACATTTTCAAGTGCTTCAGTCCATACATTAAACCTTTAATCGTGTCTTGGTCACCATTCTTTATTCTCCACAGATTGAGAAGCTTCAGAACTTGCTCTGTAGGTTGACATAGTTTCATTGTGCGCTCAACATCTTCTTTGCCCACTTTCTTGCCTGGTAAGCTTGCCATCAGCATGTTGAGGTGTTCAAAGGTGAGGTTCAGGTGGCCAACATGCTTTAAGACACTGTTTTCACAAAGATCGATATCTACAGAAAGCAAAAAGAGAAGAGAGATAAGTACAGCACATTACAACTTTACTGTAGTCTGAAAAAAGCCTTCTAAAATTCCAAGGTGAATTTGCTTTCCGAATTTCTTTGCTTCAAATAGTTCTCTCATCTATGCTTTTTTGGGCCCTTCTATCTGTGTGTATGTGATAGGACTCCTAGTATTTGGTTCCAGTAAATGAAAATTTAGCTCATTCTCTTCAGAAATGCCTAGGTAAGCTTTGTTAATACAGTAATTTCAAATTTTGAAGTACTCTAGACACTTCACAGACTGATATAACCATATCTACTAAATAGCAGAGGGGTAACAAAAAATATTTCTGCAGCATTTTTCGAATCTATTCTGAGTGGACAAAATGTCATTTGAATGTGGTGGTTGTTGATGGTGGCTTACATGAATAGACTTGGCCTGACTAGTGTAAAAAACCTTGATATTAATACTGCAGCACTATTTCATCTTTGAAATGGGTCTTGGTAGATTCAGCACAAACAAAGCAATGAATCAGCATGACAAAGAGGTACCAGAAGGGAAAAAGAAGGGAAAGCCTGCATGTATATTCCTCACTTCCATGTGCCCCCACCCTGTGGATAAATGTCCCAGTCCAAAATATCAACCTCGACCTCACAGAAGACAAATGGCACTTCCAGCTGCAGGGAGCCAGCTCCCTCTAACCTCCCTTGCTCAGACATTACAGTGGGAAACACTCCTCACTTATCAAAGCAATAAGATACCTTGGATAATCTTCTTGACCATATCCTGTTCTTTGTTTTGCTGCTTCCACAGTTTCAAAAGCTGGAAGGTCTGCTCTTGAGGGCTGTGCCTTTGTTTAATCCTTTCGATATTTTCTGTGCTAACCTTTGTCCCAGGCAAGCTGTCTGCTAGTATGTCCAGCCAGTTAGGTGTGAGATGAGTAGGAACAGCAAATCTGAACATAGCCTCCTCACACAGGGTTACATCTGAAATGAGAAAGAGAAGATGCCTGTCTCAGAAAAAAACCCCAAAAAACAACCAAGCAGCAAGAATGATAAGAAAAAGTTTTTAAAAACAGACTAAGAAGTTGTCTTTATAGTGCTGTTTCTCTTTGTGCTTGAGTTCTCTTTGGTCTGAGTCACAATAATTAAAATTCAATTATGGCCATCACCATAGCAGGCAAAGAGCTAACAAGCTAGGTATTTTTATCCCAGATTTTGGTAAATTAATTTTAATGATAACTAAAAATATGTTTTCAGAGCACTCTTCCTTAATATGATACACACCTATTCCACATTTTTGAGGTGTTGTATCTGTATTTTCCTGACAAATGTTGTCACGAAGCTCATTTCCTTTCAAAGCTACTTTGAAACCCAGGGCACTACAGTTTGTGTGCTTAAGACAGGCTGCTTTGGAGGAGGTTTCATTGGAGAAAAATCCCTCTGGACATTTTTCACATACGGTGTCACTCTCAGGGGTACCTGTGGAAACAGGAAAACAATGCATCCAATTACATATAACCTCCACTGTGGAAAAAAAACTTAAAAAAATACAGAGAGCAAGAAAAACAGTCCTTTCTAAACTGCCATGCTTCTGCTTTTCACATTTGTGATCTATTAAGGAATTACTTTGGAAACAAAGACATAGAAGTTGCCTTAGGAGGAGGATGTTCCTGCTGATGTAGTACAGTACATAGTACTCTAAAATATGCTTGTTACCAAGTTTAAAATCAGTGATTACTGATTAAATTAGTAATTTAGTAAAGTAATACCTTTAAAACCTCAATTACTTGAGTCTATTCAGACATTTCACTATGACTGATCTTCATCTCTCAACTATACAAATACTCTGTAAAGTAATTAAGTGGCAAAAAAATGTGTTCTGAATTTCACTCTGAAATAACTGCCTAGAACCTTACTTGAATGGGTTACTTCAGTTCTAGATAAAAATACAATTCAACTAAATATCAAGTAAGACAACAATTTTGAAATTATTTTCGAGGCTTGAATAAAGTGTTTTTTAAAGCAAAGAAAGCAGTGTCCAATATAAAAAAGAATAATTCATAGACATACATGTTTTGCTTGGTGATTTGTAAAGCATAGTTTTACTTCAGAACTAAATATATGATACCACAGCAGAATGACAAGATATGGTTCTAGCAGGTTTACAAAGAGTAAGAAAATGAATCCATGAAATCTGAGACTAGCCACCAGTGGCAGGAAAGCACCAGCACGAATAATTGCTGTATGTTCCCTCCTAATTCATCCTTATTCATTCAACATTTAACAAGTGCCTGAAGTCTGCTATCTAATACTGCATTATTGAACATGAACGTAAGCACACGCTTAAAATTTATTTGAAAAAATTGGAAACGATATTTGAATAAGAAAACACCTCCATCTAGTGTATTTTTAAAGTATTTACATGTGGACGTTTATTTTAATGTTAGCTTTTTAATAATCTTTTCCTTATTTTGGGAAATCCTTAGAGAAAAGGAGTCTGCATCTCAAGTTTTCCATCAGCTGTGCAATCAAGAATAGTGCTTGCATACAACCTGACCTAGCACTCCAGCAGACAATCAGAGGGAGTCGATGGTTGCCAGACCCGGTGGGTGCCAGTCCCCCCAGCCCCTGCGCTTTGTGCAGCCGCAGCGCGGCCCCTGCGCGGTGAGCGCTGCCTGCAGCTCCGGGATGGACAAAGCCAGCCCCGGGCAGCCGCCTGTCCTGACACGGCTGCATTGCAGCAACTTCCCCTGCTCCAGACAGGCTGCTCTCGTGCTCTGGCAGCGAGGAAGTGAAGACAGGAGTGTTCCTGCAAATGGTGCAGCGTTCTGCTCAGAGCTTGCCGCATAATCTTTGCAGCACAAGGAGGAATACGCCGAGGAATCCATCAGTGTTCTCAGGACTGAGCATAGAAGCACCCTCCAGCTCTGCCAGCTTCTTCACCGTTTATTTCGCCGCTCTCGTTCAGGGCACGAATCGCCGCTGTCTGCCCTTCTGCCATTGCCTCCAACTCTCCTGGAATCCCCCATCCCTCCCAGGGAAAGGGCGATGCCGCCGGGGATTCAGAGCTGCCAGCGCTGCTTTCCCAGCACAGTGCTGCTGTAAACCCTGCCTCGTACAGGGCCGGCCGTGGCAGAAAGGAACAAAACCTTAATCTGCCCTCACAAAAAGGGACTACAAAAGCAAGGTGATATCCCAGTGTAATCCAGAGAAGCAGCTACCGGGAAAGCAGATTTCTAATGTTTCAAGCTTAAATAAGGCATTGGACCACAACATCTCCCTGTGTGGGAATGGAATCATATTTTTCTGCTCTTAGGTCTCATTTCACCTGAATTTGCATCATTACAAAGTTCAAGGCTATCATATGGCAAAAAGCAGTAACACAGTGCAGTACATGCTTATCAAACTCTTAGTTGCTGCCTAATCTCAAAAACTGACAATTGACACAGGGGGATGAAGTTATTTTAACAATGTTTGCATTCCATTTTTGAGGTCTGCTTAGGTTTAGATGCTTCAATCTGATGGTCTTTTGGAAAACAACTTTTCAAGCTATTACAAAATCCAAAATTTTATCATCCTTAAAAGTTTGCTGCATTCTGAACTGAGAGATTGAAATTTGCCATGTTTCATCATGCTCGTAGGGATGCAGCAGGCTGGTTGCTCAGACAATTTATACTTTGCTCACCTCCCAAAGTCTTTCTGAGGACTTTGTTTCTGGCCTGTTTTGACTTGCTGCCGAGGTACAGTGAAACCTCATTAACCCAAGCCCCTGGGTATAATGGGTTAGGTTAATGAAGGTTTACAATATGGAAATGTGGTAGCTGCCAGTGGAAATGCATAACAGTGGAAGGACATCAGGGTAAAGCTTCATCAACCAATTACTCAAGGACCAGTGAGCAGCTACAGCAGTGGCATTTCTCCTCACACTGAAGTTGCTCTGCAGTGAGAGGTTCATAACCCAGAAAAGGGACTCCCAGTTTGTCATTCAGCTCAGCTCTAAAGGGTACAGGCCAGCCCTAGTGTTTGTCACTGCAGGTATGTCATTCCTAGGGAAATCATCCTGTAGTCTGGTTGCCTGCGGGTGTCTGAGACACTTTGATTTTCTGCATTTCCTGCCTCAGTGCTCTTCTCCAGGTAGTTATCAAGCTCTGGTACAATGACAGTATTCAATTCTTTCAGGTTGTGTTGAATACTGGAGCTAAACCGGGCCATGGCATTTGCCAAACAATAAATGATGTATTTTGTTTTGAGGGAAGAAGAAATTATAGGTTTAACAATTTATGTTGTCTTAAATGAAGAATACACTCCACTGAAAAGTGCTGCTTTGCTCTATATCCCCACCAGACTTCCAGCACTATGCCAGCCTGCTTGACAAATAAATGGTTGTTTGCTTGAAAATAGTAACAGTTTCTCTAAGAATTCCACTTTGGATGCTGATAATTAATTATTACCACATATTGCAGTGATGCTATAGCTATATTAATGCTGTTATAATTATATACTTGGTGTCAAACATGTAGTGCTCCTGGTGTTTGTCAAGATACGCAGTTGCTTGAAACAGCAGATTTCAAAATGAAAAATATTATTATTTATCACACACACAAATACTACATTCCAGATAATGTTCCTTTAAAAGAGGCAATCCATCATGTTTCTCATTAGAGTGCAATTTGCTACATTTGCTACTGCCATTAAGTTATATATTACAGCAGGAGCAGGGTATTCCACTGAGACAGCAGGTTCAATTTGCTTTACAATTTACTGTCCTGCAACTTCATCTGGACAAGCTTCTTTCCTCATCTTGTAAGTGCCACGAGCGGCGGTCGCTGAGCTCGGACCGAGCCGGTGCGCACGGAGGAGCGGGACCCACCTGCCTGGGCAACGCCGAAGCCGGGCGGACACTCCGAGTGCCTCAAGCAGAACTCGAGCTCCAGGTACCTGCCCGGGACGCACTCGCAGACGCGGTTCTGCGTGCTGGAGCACTCGTGCCTGACGAACTGCAGCTCCTTGCAGACGGCGCTGCAGTAGTGGCACTCCTCGTCGCTGTTCCACTGGTCCGAGTAGTACTGAGCCGGGCAGGGCGCGCAGCGCGTCGGGCTGCCCGCGCTGCAGTGCCGCTCCACGTAGCTCCCGGGAGGGCACTGCTCGCACAGCAGCTGCCGAGATGTCTCGGGGTCGTAATGGAGATACTTGGGGGGAGAGTCATCCTGGATGGTCCACTTGACAGAAATGTCCAAGAGCTAGCAACAGGAAAATAAAACAACGCTTTTAGTTCCGGGGAGCACCGTGATCACAAGGAAAGCTGCACTTCAATGAGTTTATGAGTCTACTCATGTCACTGTCTCCAAACAAATATTTGCATTAGATATTTCCGAGATACTGGCTAGCTTCCAGACTCTCCCGTGTCTATCTTAGAATGGGAAAGTTTTAGTATCTTATCTAGCAAATTTTCCTGACTTAAGTGATTCCTTCCATAGTTGTAGATTCTATTCCTTGATTTGCACCCTTTTAATATCACTGGACAATGATCTTTCTCTGCCTAGCACCGGAGAATTTGTCCAGTGCACAGCAAAGATGGGGGTTATGCACCTTTGTGTTCTTGAGTGCTTCAGATGCAAAAGAAATTGTGCCTGAGCATATGAATCCGATCAGTGTACCATCACCACAGACACCTTTAAAAGTGATTCCTTACGCTATTTCTCTTACACTATTTTTCACCAGAAATTAATGGCTAGAACAATAGAGGTTACTTTTTAATGCCTTCCATTCAATTTTGCACTGATATGCAGAAGCTCTTGAGATGTAATGTGGCAGCTACATCAAAGATGAAGACACAGCTTGAGACAGAGGTAAAGAATGATGGACAGGTTGAGGACTTAATTGCATGAGCTGGAAGAGACCAGGCCAATGCTTTCATTTCCTACCTAAAACCACAGGCTCAGAGCTGTTGGGAAAAGCTGGTTCAGTACCAGCACATGCCATGACAGCCAGAGTTCTTGTGCTTCCTACAACAGTCTGCTTTGCTGGGGTGACTGGAGACCGGGAGATCTGAGACACCCTGCCCTGCTGCAGACACCCTCCAAATCACCTTGTTTTGATCTTGTAATTGAAAATTTGGTTCTGTGATTCCACCAGTCTACCACAAGAATAACTCTTGAGAACCACCCTGATTTCCCTCACAGGGTCTGACAATAGCTCACTGTCCTCACTGATAACCCAGCTCTGTCCCAGCACTGCATGCATGGTTGCATTGCCATTTCTCTTCCAAAACTTGTACATTTTATAAAGATGAATTAAACTGGGATATTTTTTGGATATTTTTCTGTGTACCCAATAAGTAGATCTAATCTACTTGTCTTTGTTACTATTTTAACCCCCATTGATAATACAGAGTTGCCAATTCAGTTTCAAAAATGTATTTTCTCTTTTCCAGAGGTCCCTGAAGTATAAGTGGAATTAACTTTTTTTTTTTAAGTCTGTATTTTCTTGAGATGCTTCATTTAAGGGCCTCACTTCTGCTACATCATGGCGCTTCTAAAGCCATAGTCTTATTAAGTTTGCAAAGGACAAGTTAAGCTTCATCTGCATTAACACAATTCACAGTAAACAAGAAGTGATATGAGATGTTTAACTTAGGAACTCTTACTGCTTGAGACTCTTAAATGCATTCTGTTGCACGTCTGTGAATCCACTTTTCATACAGATATACTTAGACTGAGGAATGAAATGCAGAAAGTATAGATATTCCCTACAGCCTCTTGTAGCTACCCTTGACTAAGTCTGATAACTTCTCTGATTTTTAGAGGTAGAGGTCTTAGTTTTCTTGTGATCTCGATGCACAATACCTTTCATTGTGAGAAATTCCTTATTAGTCTTTGAAGTTTGATTAACAACTCCATTTTCCTTAAATGACTGGATCTGTTTCATGTGATCTATTTAACAAAGAGGGTGCAGCACATTTTTTAATAGTGAGTGGCTTTGCATTGAGGAAAAATGCCCCCACCCTTGGTAAATCTACAGCTAAGACTCTAGTAATAAGGAAGTCCTGGTAATCTCATTAATTGTAGATGTGAACAGCGAAATTTTCTCCTACAGTTTTAACTTGGTAATAGATAATACACAATCCCAGAGTCCAAGACTTGCACAGACAAGGATTCCCTTCATAGAACATATCTGACTACAACACGTGGAACAGGCACTACAAAGACAAACATCAATGCACACTTCACACAGATGTCTGTGGAAACGCAGACAATTCCCGACAGAGGTGAAAATCTGACACTGTGAAAATTATTAGGGACAGCAACCAGTCATATGGGCAGCACATCCTCGTGCAGGAGCAGCAGTATTCCTGCTCTGCAGTGCACAGCTCCACACAAATCCAGAGCTGTCACTGCAGTAGGATCTGCTCCTCTGGGTTGTGCCTCTGGCCTTGGTGACACATTTTCATGTAATGAACAGGTAGGTGAATAATTTCTTAACTGTTAACTCTACTATGCAACATGTAGGAGCAAGAATAACAGATTTTATCTATTTTCCTTACCCAACTCTTTACATCGGAAATCATGTATGAGGCAAGCAAAGAGTTTTGCTGCAGAGGATGATTCAGCATTAAAATTAATTAAATTGAATAATCAGGATATGAATGTATAGGATTTGTAGGGAAAAATGGGAGTACTTACTTCCTGAAGAACTTAGAGCAGTGGGAAACAAGCCGATAAAAATTGAAAACATTTCAACACAATTTGAAAGGAACTGATTATAATAATTGAGCAAAATGATACTTGAACCATGTGTGTGAGAGACATACAGAGTTTTGTCCTTGGAAAAACCAATAACTATGAACTAATAATGGCAACTAGAATATTAATCTAAATGAGCATAACCAAACCCCATAATAATAGGATTAATAAATCAGCATCACTAAAAGAACAGTCTTCCCATTTGATTTTTTTCTTCATGCTTTTAAAAGAAAAGCACATCACATTTGTTTTCCCTTTTTTTCCAGAAGCACACATTATGTGGCTGCAATAATCCATTGATAAGTGGGTGAGCCACATGCATGCAGGATCCAACTACTTTGTTTAGCAAAATATTATGACATAAGGATTTTTCAGTCAAAATAAAGATATAAATGCAATGAATATCTCAGAATTTTAACAGAGCACCTTATACATAATTTTCAACACAGAGCTAGATCACTATTACTACTGTTTGACTACTATGAGCCTATTAGCACAGCAAGCTGTGCAACCCACTGCAACATGGCATTGCAGCCAAGCTCAAGATGTTACCTGACACCATAATGGATGAAAATAAACATCACCAAAAAATCCCAAATCAAAAATTAAATTCACAATAATAGTGATATTTTTCTGCCCATTTCTTGCATCTATTTTATGCATCAGATATCAACCACTGCCATAGACAGCATATGGGTTTTTTTAGGACATTTTTTTCTAGGCCTCAAACCCCAACATCACACTTCATAAGACTACCGTAGGTTACTTGATAATACTTAAGAAAAAAGATCTGCAAAACTGTCTTCTATGCAGGCTGAAAACATATAGCACACCTGAGTATTCTGAATATTGATATGTAACCTGCAAATCAGAAGTTATCTTTAAACCATCAACTGCCAAAGTAAAGTTAATCTATTTTTCAGATGTTTTGCAAGAATTCAGTAGTAATGGTGGAAGATAATGAAATATAAATTTCACAAGTTCTACTGCAGCAAATTAGCACAAACAAGATGAATTGTCCCCCTGTTCACAGAATAAGCTGGAGGGGAACATCACTGAATTGTCTTTTCTCCTGGCCTAGCACACACTGAGTTTGTGCTTACATTAGGAATTTGCATCACCTGTTACAGCAGATTTGCAGAGCAAAACAGATGGTGCCGAGCACCTGACATCCACATTATGTATTATTCTGAGGGGATATTTTGGACTAACTTCAATCTGCTCTCATGGACAAGCATGCATTAGTGGTTACAGTGCATCTGGTGTGTCTCTGGGGTCCATCTCTAGATTTATTTTCATCAGTTCAGTTTACTTTGGTAAATCCACTTTGAGCACTCCAGGGCTGCTTTGATGTGGAAATTAAAATACAGTAAATAAGGATGATCAGGAGAAGCCTTCAAGAGCATGTTCCTAAGACAAATTAAAATTATATTTAAATGCATTTTATGTCATTCCTGACATTTCCTCTCCTAAACTATGCTATGACCAGTTTGATAGCAGTTTCTTAGCTACACAAAACCTCTGATTGATCTGAATGTCCATATTTAAAGGTGGTCTACATACTAAGCACCTAAATGTCTTCTGTAAGAAACAGAACTATTTAAGCACAGGAAAGTGCCATGATCAGAGCTTAGTAGTTCTGAACAGTGGTCTTCCCAAAAGCTTCATAGAAAGCAAGATTTCTTCCATAATCATGCTGGCACTGGCCTGTTTTGCTCTTGCTGAAAAAGGTATTGTGTGGCAATTTGAAAGAAGGAAGAAATTACAAGTCCAGCTTCAGTCTACAGGAATCAGAAGTAGGGACAATGAGTATGTTCATCCTATAACCCTTAAGAAACCAAAACTAGCATCCATCAGTGCTGCACGTGACCAAATTAATGGATATGTCATTCAGAAAACTGTGTGAGTTCTGTTCATCCTTGTTTAGGAAAGGTTAATTCACTAGGAAGAGGTACAAAGAAAGTTCAGAGGGAAATGGAGAGCCTCTTCCTGGAGAGGATCTGGAGTTTTTCAATAGCTTGGCATGTCACGAGAGAAGCTATGGATTCAGTACAGACAGACAGTGAACTCAGGGAGAAGAACTTCCACTGTTAAAGGATAATGCTGGCAAGTGAAAAGGGGATTCTCTTGTCAGAGGAAGATTGGGAACAGCCTTTCACTGAGAAGCAGGTGCAAGAAACCCATGTGTCTTAAATATAGCTCTCAATGCCTTTCTGAAAGCAAATACGACATTTGGTTTCCTTGAAGAGATGACAAATGGACTGAAGAGACCCAGGCAGTTTCTTTCAGTTTAAAACCCTCAGCCAATTCTTCATATGCCAGCACTAAGGGAAGAAAATAAAGCTTTTTCATCTCAACAAATTAACTGCTAGTGTGATTCATTTGTAAACTGTTTTTCTAGGTTAGTGAAATGCAAGGCTCATTTTAAAAAAACAAACTCCCAAAGTTTAGAGGTATTTTTGTTCTATGAGTATGAAATGCTATCAATAATAAAATTGTTACAGCAAAAGAAAACTAGAACAAAATCTAATATCATTAACTACAGCTAAAAACCTATTTGGTGAGTTCTAGTGTCATGGGCTCACTTCTAAAAAGACTGAAGAACTCAATCTTCCTCCATTTCCCTGGGGAAAATCCTGGGCACCTCTCAGGATGGCTGTCTCAGTGTGAGGAATTGGGATGAACTGTAAATACTGAAATATAAGTCTAGTGTAAGTCAGTGTGATGCAGGTAAATACAGAGAACTTACTCAAGATGAATTACCCAAGGTTAGACAGCAGTTCTTTCATTGTGTCACTCAGCACATGAGGCCTGAAGCTATATTTCTTCATATCATCCTTATGTCAGCATGCACAACGCTAACATAAAAGGCCTGTGCGGTCCATTTGTTTGATTCCTTAGAAGGCACTTTTGAAAGAGAAATAATGTGATTGTAAAATTTCATTTCAGATCTTGGGCATAAAAAAATACACGCCCTTTTCTTTCATCTTTAAATGTAAGGCAAAGAGCCGCTTGATTTCTCTTGTTGAATTAAAATGAACTAGAGGACAAAGCAAACGAAGTAAAAATCCTTCAAGCATCATCCCTTTAAATCACTGCTTTGTGGCAGAAAAGAAAGTGGCTTTTCAGCATATGAAAATATTATTGTATAGCTTGGCTTTGTGGTTTTGGGTTGTAGACCAAAGGAGAATATTTAATTTGCTGAGAAAGATAAATCTGTTTCTCTTTTGCATTCCACAAGTATTCCAAAGCATATTTTCTTGTGTGATAAATAATCGTTCAAGACATCTGTCAGATTGCTCCCACTGTTTGCATTGGGTTCAAAGTGAAACCTCACAAGTCTCCTACTTTGCCTTCTACACAAAGTATTTGGACAAAGCAAAGGCAGGAGGCCTTCACATATCCTCAGCCCTTGCAGAATTCCTCATTGAAATCATGCACAGGCCCAGAGAAATCCCACTGGTAAAATATAGCACTGGATGATATTATCAAGGTCCTCCTCATCAAAAGCTTGTGTCTCAGAGCCAGTATGTGACAATGCCATGCTGCATCAGATCCACATCCACCTATTGAAAATGACCATGGTAAAATACTTGTCATTCTGGGAGAAATTACTCCCATCTAGCTCTCATCCTTCTCATCTTACTGCTCTGGAGGCCCATGCAATCACCAGATTTGACCTCTTTGGGCCAGCAGCACTGCTGACCCATGGGCTGCTGCAGGCTCACAAGAGCACTGCCCAGACAAAGAACCTTTCTGCAGCCCATGGCCAAGTGCCAGGTGCACAATGAAATCTAACATGGAGTCACCTTTGCTGGTTTGAATTCAGCTTAGGAAGCTCTTCCACCTTGCTACCAACTGCTTCATTATACTCCCCTCACTTTGGAATAACAGGACCTAGTTTGCTTGGAAGACACTTCATAAAGTGTAGGCTGCTCTTTTCCATAAGGAGTTCAACTGGTGACTCTCCTGGCTGACTTGTGTTCAACACTCTCTTCACTTCTCTGTCAGTAAAGCAATAGGTCAAAAAGCCAAGCCTTGTTGAGACTTTATAAGGCACCGTTGGTTGTCATTCACAAAGCAATTTAAGAATTTAGCTACTTCATTTTCAGCAGTAGGAAAATGAAATTCAGCTGAAGAGCAGTTTTACACCTTATCAAAGAAGTGCTAAATTGAAAGTCTTCATTTCTATGAGTTATATTTGCCTTGAAACTTACAGAGGGAGAAAGCAGGGAAAACTAACCAGACAACCTCCAAAATATGTGTCTTAAATTTTGGAACATTATTCACCAGAGTGACAGCAAGATTTAGAGCTAACCCAAACCTGGGATGTCCCACTGTAGCTACAGTCTGCCTTTGCACTGACAGAATTACTGACAGCTGACTGCTAGCTAGAGAATGTATGTCCAGTACTATGTGCAAACAGGTTTTTTTACAGAAGGAATAAAATGAAGTTTTCCATGACATTTGAGCAGTGGGTGTTGCTTCAACTGTGACAATATCTTTAAAAAATTCTTCTGGTAACCTTAGTGTTTTATTTTTAACCAAGACACATGCAGACAGACAGAAAGAAAGTCAGACAGAAAGATAACTCCTACCCTCATGAGCTGCAAAGCCACTGCTGCCTACACACAGCAAACCCAACAGGCAGGCCAGAAAAAGAACGTCACATGTGCCCAGAGAGCCAAAATAGAGAAAGGTCAAGTATAAGGGTCAAGATAGTTACGTGACAAGTAATGAGATTCAGCTCTGGGGAATTTCTTTCCATTCAGTCCAATTTCATAATGTTTGTAAGCAGCTTTAGTCTTCCAAGCAAACAATACAAACAAGAGTGCACTACCACAGCAGGTATAACCTTTCAGAAACCTTAGCAAAGAGGCCAAGGCTGAAAGTACATCATGCCCCTAAAGTCTTTTTAGATACAGTGTCTCCAAACTAGGTTCACAGGTAAGTGAGGCAAACACACAGAATTTTGAACTATAGCTGTGCCTCCTAAAAGGGCTATAAAACAGACACTAAAGCTACTTTTCTGAGCTCTAGCAAATCTGACAGTACTTAAACTTCACTAATTTTACTTAAATTTTGCAATAATTTTAAATAAATGGAATAATAATATTAATGCAGTTGAATGATGACCTCTTTGGTATGCACTGCCATTGATATATTTCAGCTCCAAGACTCATCTGCCAAAGGATTGTGCTGAACTTCACCAAATGCTACTACTTTGTGGGAGAACATGCACAGGCACATTGCATTTAATCAAAATCAAAACCCTGATGTAATTATTTTATGACAGCCACAGATAAGAAGCCAGGCTGATAACCAGATATTGCTGAAATTCCCAGATTATCTTCCTGTGATTTCATGTTGACAAAGCAGGCAAAATATCAGACATGAGATGAAAAGGTTGTCCTGTGTTTCAATCTGCCGACCACAAGCCTGACAAATTTTGCTTCCCTTGCACCATTAATTACTTTGGGTCTGTTTCTCAAAAAGCTCTTTCAGAAAGTTGTACAGAGGGTAAAAACATGCATTACTCATCAGATCCTGGAAATCTCGTTGCATTTATAAAAAGCTTTCAGAATAAATGGATCTCAGTTCTAATGCTCTACCACAACATTAATGCTGTTGTACTCACCAAAACAACCCAGAACCAAGTTACTGTGCTGGCATAAGCAAGAGCCTGCTCTGAATATTATTTTTGAATGTTTTTCTTTGAAAATTTCCTTATGCAAAAGATGAAGAGCCTCCAAATAGATGTTACACAGAATCTATCTGTAGGCAGGTTTTTAATTAAACTGAACTCATATGCAATTCCATACAACTAAATGGATTGAATAATATTTTGAAAGATTTACTGCACTGCTAACATCTCTAAATTTGCATCTGGAAGTGTCTTACTAAATCATCAAGTAAACAAAAACTTAATAAAGCAGAGGTTTATACCAGATTTAATAACCCAACTTCTTCTGTAATAGCTACTGACACAGCTACTAATTCATCACTTTCTTGCATATGAATTTTCTAAGCCAAGACAAGAACCACACACTTTTTTTGTGGAGTTGACAGTGGTTTTCCTGGGTAAGAAAGCCAGCCTAGTATCTGAGGTACCAAGAGTGCCACTGCAGCAGAGATTAGAGCAGGCAGGGATGGAGCTTTTGTAAATCAGAAACAATATTCCAGCCTACAGTTTCTACAGTTTCTAAATTCATTACTCGATACAGGGTTTTCCTTCAGACCAATATGATGAGGCCTTACAAAAGGAGGGAGAAAGTCAGGGGAAAAAAAAGCAAAATAAAAACAAATCATGGCACTACCTTGAGAATGGGATGAAAATCCCTGCTGTCTCCCTGGAGCTGGACGTGTCCATCACATTCCAAACTCACCAGGAAAGTTTGGAGAGATGAAACGAAAAGGGTTTACCAAGAAAACGGAGAAAAGACAAAGCAATCCACAAGCAAACAAACAACCCCCCAAAACCCCCAAAGCCCAAACAAAAGCCCCGGAAGAAAAGCCGTGTGCCTCTCCAGGCTGCTGTGTGAAGCTGCAGTGCTCTCTGCCCCTGCGAAGGCACTCACCACAAGCGTGCAGCACAGGAACTTGTTCATTGTGGTCGGTGGAAGAAACCTCAGCGCGCTGGGAATCAGGCAGAGCGTCAGCGCCAGGCTCCGGCAGCTGCTCACATTCCCAACATTAAAGACACGACATATATATAGTCCCGGGGTAACAGGAAGCTTGGGCTCAGCTTTGATCACACATTCCCTGCCATGACCAAACTTTTCTCTCTCGCACTCCCNTTTTTTTTGAGGAACCTGTAAAACTCAGTGACTTAATGGAACGCTTTGAGCGCCGTAACCACAGACTGGAAAATGCATGAGGGAGTGTCAGGGGCTGGCCAGGGGAGGGACAAATTGCTCTCTGTCTGTCTGTCTGGCTGTCTGTCTGTCTGTGCCGCCCTGCGCTCCGCTCGGCGGCGGGGCCGGAGGGAGACTCCGCTACCTTGGCTCCGCTGCCCGGGGGCTCCCAGCAGCGAGGCTGGCTGGAAGCGGAGGCCAGGGCGGGGAAGCTGAGGGGAAGGAGGGTCCCCGTTCGCTGCCGTCCCCTGCTGAGGCAGGAATGCGAGGGACGGCGCCCGCCTCTCGCCGAGGCTGCCGGGCGCCCGCGGCCTGCCCCGGCCCGCGGGGCCTTGCTGTGCTTTCCAGCCCTGTCTGCACCAGGCTCCTGCCCCCAGGAGAAGCCCCTCTCAGGGGGCTGTCCTCCATTCCCCCCAGTTTAAGATAGAAAAGGGCGTTTTTCTAAAGCCATAGGGATCAAAACCTGCTGTTCGTGCTTCCGGGGATTGCCCCGAGGGCTCCATGCAAGCCCCGGGGAACCTGTGTGTGCCAGGTGTGGAGAAGAGGAAAGGGCCAGAGAAAGGATTTCTTTTCCCAACCTGCAGATAGCGATAAAAAATTATGGGAGCCTGTGAGATCCTGGAGTAGAAGCCAAACCTGATGTGCCTCCAGATTTCACAGAAGTTTTTCTCTCCCTTTTCACAGGCCAGACCAAAACCTCAGCTCTGGATATACCAGCTCTTGAGCATTTGAAACTGGGGCCCCTGTTGGCACTGGGCTTTGCCCCTTTGAGTCACACGGCTGAGCAGGATTGGCAAGAGTTAGGTGGAAAAAGCCTGCATATTATTTCATAAAAATTCAGCTACACTGTCTGGAAACCATAATCTTCAAAGGACAGCCTCACACGTGCCTCCTTACAAATCTGTAGCCATTTGAACATTAAGCATAACCTAAGATTGAAACAGATGCTGGTTACACTTGTCAGGATGATAAAAATTCAGGACACTTGAATTAGTGGTAAGTTCTCTGTAAGAAGTTGTGTGAAAACTGGCACAGAAAGCCTACCACTCAAGGGAACATTGCTGGTATTTGATGGGTAGTAGTCACTACTTGACTGATATTGTACCTGGAATGGATGATGCAAATGTTCCTGTAATCTTTTCAGAATGTTTTAGTACTTTAGCATTTATTCTTAAATACATTTATGAATGTACTGCCCTGATAAAAGCACAGGAGTGCCAAGAGACAGATTTTACCTGTACATTCCTGCATTTTCATTGTGGGGCAGCAGAAAGGATTGTTCCTGACATGGACATCTTTGAGCATGTCAGGATAGCTATATGTGAGTGTGGTATTCTCCATACAGGGACCAACTTCAAGTGTCAAACCATAATGCTACAGCAATTCCATCAGCAAAAGTTATTAAGCTCATAACCAGAAGTTTAGACTAAACTCTTTTATCCTCAAAGCTGGACATGGCAATGTAACTCTTCTGATTGGAAGCAGCTCCAGTGTCAAGTCAGGGGATACTGGGAGGTAGGTGAGCCTGATTGCTTTCATCTCAGATACAGCAGAAAGAAAAGCACCAAAAGCATAGCAAGCTTCCTGTGGTTAATTAACACTTGTAACTGAATTTCAACAGGCTTTGGATGAGGCTATGTCTTCTCATTGCTCGTACTAGCCATAAATGCCCAACAGCTGGCTCTGTAAAACTATGGCTCTTAAGCCTATTTAAACAGGTTAATGTGTATGGACAATAGTGTTCACACCAGAATTTTCTAGAGATGGAAGTATTTTATGCGATTAACCAGACCAGAAAACAAATTAGAAAGCTGTTAAAATTCTTCAGCTGAAAATGGTGCCGTTGTTAAGAACGCAACTATTTTGAGTATATTTTTGTTCAGAGTTAGATATGCTGACTTCTCTGAAAAGATGTTTTTCATCCCTAAGCAGTGAAACAACTGACAGAGGTTAATGAGAAGAACACAGATCCTCCTCAATCTCAATCAGCTGAATGGAAGGGGGGAAAAGTGGATCTGTTTCAGTGGCGATACTGTTGGGACAGCTGCTAAGGAGACCATAATCTTAACCATATATGAACATGAAAGTTTCAACTGTCTAATCTCACTGGAGACTGTAGAGCTGGCTGTGGATGTTAGGAGAGAACTGTATGCTTGTACTTAGCATGTTTGATCCTGAAATCACACAAACACAATAAATACAGGATCCCACACTGCCATTTTCAGTGTCACTTTCCAAAGTACTGCGATTTAACAAGGTTTAAACTGCAGTTTGAATGTTTTCACAAGTGTTTTACAATGTTGCCACTTTGCCTTTGGGAATTAGTTAAGATGTGCTTTTGCAGAGGATAGAATCATAGGACAAGGCAGTAAACCCTGTAATAAACACTTGTCCATGCTACAACAAAGTTGTTCTCAGCAGTGTTTAAAAGAACCACATTTGTGACTACATGCCATAACAGAGAAGGGACACAGCCTGAAATTATTTTTTTAAAGTTAGGTGCCTTAAAGTATTCATTATTCATAGTATAGTTTACAAACTGTCACATGAAACGACACGAAAAAATCAGGTTTTTTTCCTTCACTAAAGGACCTGAAGTGTTGGGTTTCAGGCATTAAGTACTTCATTCCATTCCATTCCATGTTACAGGAATACAACTAGCTTATTTTAACAGTCATTTGTTAAAAGTGATGCAGAAACACCCTCTAGTTAACAGAAATGGTTCACTGCAACTTTTAACAGTACATAAGACTGGAGAAAAAGGACAACTTGCATTGGGCAGACTGAAGGTTACTGACACTACGTTGCTTTCAATCTGCAGTGATGTGCTTTTGCTAGGACATCAGCTTATTGATTCACTAGTAGTCATATTTCCAGACAGGTATTTATCTTTCCCTGGTTTTTATCCTCACTATTTGTATTGCTGTCCTGGATGTTATTATTGTTGCAAATCTGTTTTTGTTCCCATGCATCATTATAATCACCAGGTCTATAAATGGCTTTGCTCTTCCAGCCTGTCTGATATCTGGAAAAATTCACAAGTTCTGACCAGTGAGTTGGTGCTGGCAGGTGAACACTGCCTCGCTGAGTCATCTCAATATATCAGTGTGATGTTTATTGAGCCCAAGCAACAAACAGTGGGAAGACTGTGGCTTCAGGCTTGGGACTTGGAGTTCACCACATGTTGCATTTAGAGAACACTCAGAGACTCGTCATTAAGAGATTTCTGTCAAACTAAGAGGAAGAGGAATCTCAAAAAGATCGATTGGCTCTGAAAGCAAACATATTAGTAGCTGCAAGGAGGCAGCAATCTGGCATTCTACCATGCTATTGCAGCTGTCCCTTAGAAATTAATCTCTCTTTAAATTGTAAGAGCTCATGATCTGAACTATCCCGAGAACACTTTGAAAATGGAGGCTTAAAGAATACTGTTATTCTGCAGACAGTGTGGTGGTGCAGGTAGCAGGAAAGTGTGCCTCAGATTTGACCAAAGTAGGAGAAAACGTTCTGCAGCTATTGCCCCATCCTTTTTCTCTGACATAACTTGGGGAAAAGATTTCAATATATACTGAAGAAAGAAAAAAGGTATTTAGCTAACAATGTTGTCAAGAGAAAGCTTATACTTACATGATTATCTTTGTTTTAACTGTATGCCCTGTTTTATCTTGTAAGTGGATTTGCCTCATTTTTTTTTTATTTAGACTTTAGCTTGTTTTGTAAATCTGAGACATATGCATGGGGCTAATATACAAAAAGGAAAATCCCACTTGTCAAACTATGTCCAGAGAACAAAATATGGAGCTTTTCTTGTCAAAACAAAACTTGATTTGGATTATAGGATTCAAAGGTTGCAATGGAGGAACTAGAAAATTAGGTCACAAAAGATGTATAGCATTATCAGCCACTAAAAAAAGGAAAAAAAATAAGTAGAAACATCTCCAGTTTCAAAGTGAAGAAGGACATATATGCTCTGTTGTTTGGGCTTGTCTACCTAGGGAATTGAGTCAGCTTGTGAATTTGAAGAGTGCTGGTTCTCTGTGTGGACACCCTTTGCTGGTAGATGATATCTTCTCTAGTTCCCTTTTGAAGTGGATTGACACCATGTAATTCAGCTGAATTTGTGAATGTTTCAGGTTGTATGAACAATTTGAACCTGGTAAGATCAGATTCCTGCCTTTTAGATGACTATAGTTCAGGGTAAGCCCCCCTCTTTGTATAGGGGCCACCAAACTGCTGTACTGTAAATTTACATCCCAGCCTGCTTCACAGTCACTCCAACCTACAGGCAAACCAGTATAAATAATGCTGAAGAGCTGTGAACTGAGAAATGGCAGTTTTATTTAGCCATTCCTGCCCTTGCCATTTTTGGCCTTGATTTTTTTCCTAACTTGATCTCTGTGACATCAGGAGGCTTGAAGCAATGATTCAGATCCTTCAAGTACTCAGAAACCTTTGAAGTTTTCTGAAAAACTCAGTTGTAAACCCCATTTGATAAGAAGGAATTCATTGTTCCCAGAATCAACATTTCCAGTTAACACCAGTACTCCAAAAGAGAGAGACAGCACATGCTTTACCGAAAGCTATGGAAACTGGAACTGAAACAAGACAAGCTTTAGCCAGTAAGATTTTCTGGCTAACAGGTTTTTCTTTTTTGTCTCTACTAATTTGCTTTCTACTCTGTAATTGAAGGTCACTGGTTAAGGAAAATGGTCCTCTTAGCTCATGAGGAGCGTCTGCAATTTCATTGCTTTCAGTCTGACTTCATTGTGTATATTTGGGTGGTATTAACATGGCACCAAGTTTCCCTCCTTCTGGTTTTCTACATACGCAGGATTGTCAGGTCAGAAATGATGCCACTTTCAGCCTTCAGTGAATTTTACATGGAGATCTGAGGATTTTTTTCCTACACATTCTGAATTCAAGTCTCTTAGATTCTGGATTCATTCAACTGTGAACCAGCTGTTGGCTGGTGCAGCTTGATGGACAGCCTGTATAATTTGCACCCAAACGGTTTCACCACCTGTGGATTGCAAGGCTCTCCCCTTTCAACCTGGAAAGTAGTTAAAGGCAGTTGTCATCTGTGAGAAGAAGCTGGCTGCTCCTTGACACAGGACTTGGCTGCTTCTTGTGGCAGTAAACATCTACAGTACAGCAGGGGCGAGGAAAGAGATTGGAACCTCAAGTGCAGACTTTGCTGAGGCTGGACAGAGGAGACACTGAGGGAGAGTACAGTCTTTTAAAGGAATCAGACAAAAAGAGAATATTTGGTATAAAAGCAATACCTTTCAGCTGCAAATATCAAGCAATCTGCGTGACAATTTTATGAGTTACATAGACACATAGATAATATTTACAAATACAGTGATTTTAGACACAGAGCACTGCTTTTCTCCTTATTTATAGAAAGTTCCTGGCTTTGCCACCTGTCATATTAAGGCCGTGCTGGATTGAGTTTCTCCAACAGCCCTTCCTTTTCCCACTGAACTGAGTTAAAGCATTTTGTCCACACCTTTGAGAGTGACATGGTCCTTTCCCTTACTATTTATCTTTATGTCTCTTTTTGTGTGGCTTCTGTTTCCTTTTCCATGCCACTGAGGCCAGGCTCAGCCTGCCCATTTCCTCCCAACCACCTCTATGGTTGGGAGGAATCACCCTTCTTGAATGAATATTTGAGACTCTCTACTTACTCACCCTCTCTGGCTGGGAGCAATGAGTGTTAGATGAACAGGTGTAAGTGTATGCAATGTAATATATGTGTGTATACATATAACAAGAAATGTATGTACTTCTCTGCCTTCTACTTGCTGTACTTCTAAAAACATTCTAAAATTTCTTACATATGCTGCCTCCCTCAGGCAGGTTGTGCAGCACAGCCACTAAAACCTTCCATTTACAACTATACATAGAAACAATCACAATGAAATAACAAAATCAATAATGAACACCCAATATTTCCTCCCCAAACTGACTATCAGAATTTGTTTGAAATTCCTTGTATAATGTCAGCTCTGCAGCTTCTGTCTTCAAAGGAAGTGAGTGCAGTGGTGCAAGCCAAGAAAAGAAAGGAGGGCCCTTTGTGAAGTAACACAGAAGGAATATGCAATTTGTGGATGATGGCAGAAGTCACCAGGAAAGCTTGCCATGTCCCTGCAGAAATAGCACATGCTCTTGTACTAAATGCTCTGAAGCACCTTTTAGGTAATTTTGTTTGTGGCCAGACTTCAAGCATAATAAGGCTTTTGTCCTTTTCTTGGCAGAGAAGGCTGAAAACCAAAAACAGGAGGGGGAAGGACATGGAAGGAATTTCAGTCTCCTCAGGAGAGGCATTCCAGCTAGTGTGGACTATGCTACATCCTTCCTGGATGCTGCAGTGCATTCCTTTGTTTCCTCTGACCAGACATTTTCTTTTGTTTAGTCAATCAGTGCCCTGCAAAGTATGTGGTACCTCCTTGACAATGTGGAATGCATTGCACAGTCTTTATCTTCCAGCTCTGAAGTTTCCTCAGATTTAGCATTTTTATCACATGCAGCTCTTTACTCACTGTGTTAGAAGAACTATTAATTGTTGGTTTTAATTTCTTTTATTCAGTACTGAGAAGTGAGCTAAATTAAGCTTTGGTGGAAGCCAAGCTAACTCTCATCTTCATGCATATTTATTCTTCTTCACCATAAATGCAGCAGGGTGGCACCCTGAGAGCAGCAGCACAGATTCCAGCACTTCACCCAGCAGAGACCAGGACTTTTAAACTGCCCAGAGTCAGTGATTATTGTCCACAAGGGAACACACTGATTTAAAGATTTTGCATCTACCATACTGTACATCAGTTAGCACTGGGAGTTCGCTGTGTGTCATGAAATGTGAATTTTAAACATTGGACATTTGACTCCTCTGTGTGTGTATGTGTGTGTAAGATGCACCTCTTCCTTGAATGCGCCTTTAGTCATCCCTCCAAAAATGTATAAACTTTCCTCTCAGCTTTCTTCTAAGCTTGTCCTCTCCCAGTGGGGTTTTGCTTTGGAAGCTTACCCTTAACTTTGTAGCCTCTGTGGGATTTTCTTGTGATTGTGGTTTTTTGGTTTGGGGTTTGTTTTTTTTTTGTTGTTGTTGTTATTGTTTGGTTTTTTTTTGTATGGAGATCTCCATACACTTCCATGTTTCTAGAGCTACAGAGATTCCTCTGGCCTGCTCTCAAGGTAGACAATACAACTTTGTACTGTAAGACAAGTTTGCACATTACCATGCTCCTTTGCAATCAGGATTCAAGAATGTCACTGCTAGGACAGAAATTAAATAAAGAGCCTAGAGTCTGTGGTGATGGGCCATGAACCAGGCTCCTTTCAGTGAACAAGAAATTAAAGGTTCCTCCCAAGCTAAGAAGCCTATTTTTTTGCAGAAGTAAAGCAGAACTTGCTTGATAAATCCATGTATTGCAAGTGATGTGCCCACTTGATCTTCAGTGGAATTTCTCGGTAAGTTCCTGCAGCTGCGAGTTCAGCTCCAGGAGATGGAAGCACTGGCAGTCTGCTCTTGGACTGACTTATGGCTCAGGAGGCTTGAGAAGTAGAAAATAAAATGAGAGGAAGGGAGTGTTCATCCTATTAAAAAGTATTAACATATCAATATATTGTTTCCTCTGTAAAAACAGATTTTGCAAACAAGAAAGAAATGTAATAGTAACAACAAGGTTAAAGTGGCCTTTCAGTTAAAGGATTCAGTGCTGCTGCTTTAAGTTGTTGTTGCTGACTGCACAAAGAAAGCTAACAGTATTCTGATTTGTTGTGAGAACTTCTCCCATAAATGTAAAAGCCTTTCTTATCAGACAAAGCCTTTCCTTTCTCTGCTTCTGCCATCTTTTTTCATATTGCTATAAAAAGGCTAACAGTAAATGTCAATGAAAATGAAGGCAATGTGGAAATACATAGAAACTGCTGCTCTGGTCTTTTTTTTTTTTTTTCCCTGTGAGTTCTTTTAAATAATTTTGATCTGCATCCAGAGCAGTTTATGGAGGCACAAAATAGTGCATGTGGAACAGCAGGCAAGAATGTGGAATGAATACTAATGTGCTCAAACACCCTCCCCCAAGCTCTCTAAGCCTGAAAAATCCTTCTGCAGCATAACTACTAGTTCCTGTGGAGCTTGCTTATATCCTCATGGAGGAAAGTCCTTTAGTATTTAATATAAAATTATTATATTTTCATGCAATTTTTGAGCCATTAGAATTTAATACAAAATTTTATCCTTTCCATATAGTAGCTTGGGAAAAAAAACCTCAACAGACTATCATGAATAAATTCTAAAATGTTTTTAGGGAAGATCTTTCAGGCCAAAATACATTTTTATAGGACCTGCCTGAATACCCCTTGATAAATAAAATGTGATTTTTTCACAACAGCAGAATCTTCAACTAAATTGATTTTACAGGTAAATTTACCAGGACAAATTTTGACTCTTCAGTGTACGAGGAGGACAAGAAAGAGCCACCTGTGAAAAATAGAAGAAAACTGAAAGAATAAAAAAATCACCTTTTTTCCTGAAAAATATATTATCGTTTCTGGAAGGCTAAATACTTGAATTATTTAAAACTTCTTTGCAAAAAATGCCACAATGCTTTATCTTCTAATTTCAGAGGTCTAATTACAATCTGACATATCACTCAGAGATGTCAGCTGAAGTCAGCGAAGTGCACAGCACAGAGTTTGGGGCCAGACAGGTATCAGAGCATTTTTTTTCTCTAAACCATTAATTCTGTCAAAGGGGCCATGTGATGTCTGGCCTGCAATAGCTGGAAACTACAGTCAGTGGCAGTCCCTTTTCTGCTCCCTCTGCCTCCCATTTCTCATAAACTGGGGGTTCCTTTTTCCTCCCATTCTGCCTATATAATGACTTTACATATTCAGAGTGTAAGTATACTTAGGTAACCACTCAGGACAAATGTAAAATTTCAGTCCTAAATGTGCATTAGATACCTCTTTCATATAGAATCAAGGAACTCCAAGGACAAAGTGGCTGCTGTTCCTGCTTGCATGCAGAGTTTGAAGTTGCAGACAAAAAACATCACAATTCCACAACTAAAGACAGCAAATTTGGAATTTATAAACATTGTATGGCATGGGTTGTTTGCAGATGTTTACTTCCCCCAGGCCATTTCTCCACAAAAGGCAGGGTGGCCCAGTGTAAGGCTTCACTGACTTCAGTTCTCTGCTGGGGCATCACCTCACCCATACACTCCCAGCCAAACATCACATTGGTCTCCAAGTTATTTTGGCTCTGCAAGAAGAGATGGGATCTGACAATCTTACAAAATGGAGCCTGTCATTTGTTTTTTGCCTTTTTAAAAATTATTTTTGGGTAAAACCCCATACAGCTGGATTCTGCAATGAGAAGAGCTATATGGTTACCTTGGGTAGGTAACTAAGAAGTGGTGCTGACAGGCCTTGGCATTTAGCATGCTGTCTGTGACAATGGAAAGATTTATTCAAAACTACTGCATCAATTAGAGTCCGTATTTTATTTCACTGCAATATGCTTCTTGGTGTTTTGCTTTGTAGCTTATTTAGCAAAATAAGCTCCCTGTTGAATAAATCAGCTGACTGTTAAAATGAGTGAAAATCCATGGGCTTCCACAGCAGCACTGCACAGAAAAGAGAAAACCAAATTAAATCCAGACATGCTGATGAGAAGGGTGAAGGAGATTCATCAGACACTCTGGCAACAGCAAATACCAGACAGTGATGGGTATCTCTCCATCTCCCTTCTCCCTGCCTCCTGGTGGTTGGAATTGATTCAACAATGGGGGAGGTCAAAACCCAAATTAATGATCTCTTTAATGGAATCTCCTTTTCCCACAGTGAAGAGCTGTTTCTTCCCTCCCCTCATCTCCATTTCTGTTCAGGCAGCCTTGTCATCTTTCCTTTATTTCACCCCTCCCTCCCCCACCTTACTCCACCTTCTATCCAGAAAGGAAGACACATAAAGCTATGGTGGTTTTTGCCACTACTACCATTTTCATTTTCCTTGCATTGTTGTGACATCTCTTTTGGGGCCTATCTTGACTGTTTGCACTTCATACCTCCCTGTTTTACATTCATCACAATGGGACTGTGACCTCTTGAATGTTTTCCAAATAAATGAGGTCTAAGTAAGGTCAAGCATGAGGCAGTGGCACCCCACCCACGATGAGCAGAGTTTCTGGCAAAACTCTAAATATCAAATCAAAGTTCCAGTGTATGGTGCTATGCCACTGCCTCACCCTTTTTCTACTTAAGCAATAGTCATCAGTGGTGGTCAGAATGGCTGCTTCTGTATTGTTGGACTCTGGAGAGACAGATAACAACACAACAGCTAAGGGCTATAGATCTTGCTCAGCAGCCAAGGGCTAGTCGAGCATATGCCAGCCAAAATATGGCTGGTGTGCAGATATCACTATAAGGCAACCAAGTTATCTATAACTAGTGGACAACCCAGGACATGTTGAACTCTCCTGTACAGCTGCAGAGTTGTGTGCCAGGATCTCCCCTTAAGTGGGGAATGCCTCTCAAGGTTACTCCTCAAGGCTGAGAGAATCCTTATTACACCAGGTGCCCAGTAGGTGAATTGGGAATAGGAGGACTGAAACTTTGAAATCTTAGCTAAGTCATATAAAGGCTTTATTGTGTATCTATGATCATACAGACATAAACCATTGACCAAGTTTGGGACTAAGCCTGAATCTAGCCACACTGGAAAATTCCTACTGGGAAGGAGTTTAGAATGCAAGGAGATCCTTTCTGAACCTCATGGCTCAAGGGAGAGTCTCCTGACAGTTTTGCCTGGCAATGTCCCCTATGTAGCACATACCTTGCCATTGAACATTGTTAAGCCACTGTCACATTTACCATTGAACTTTGGTAACTCACTGTCTCATACCAACAAAATGTATTGTGGCTTCTGCCTTGTGAGGGAAGCGCAGGGCTCCATCTGAGACACGGCGAGACTCAAATCACGGGAGGGTCCCCTGTACTCCTGCTGGCTCCATTGTATGCCAAGGCCTCATTCCTGGGATATGTAAGTACATGTGCAACTCTGAGTGTGTCAGTGGCCCACTGCTTTGAATAGGATTACTCACACCATGAAGTACCTTCCTGAACTAGAGCTTCAGTACTGAGTTGAATAGTAGAGAAAAATGCTTTTGAGATCCATTGAAAAAGTGCTAATTCAAACCCCATGTAGGCTAGTCTGAAGAGCTATGTTATTTCTGTAAAAAAATATACAGCCATCTTGGCAGAGCTCACTTGTTATTGAATTCATTTTTATATGACAAGTTACGGGAAATTTAATAATGCCTGATATTTTTCTTTTTTATGGAAACTACATGAAAATACTTGAAGTTAGCAAATGCTAACGACCTTTAGTAGTCTTCAAAGCATAACTAGTAAATTAGCTTTCTTCTTTATGATGGTCCTGTTTAAAAATCACAGATGGACATAACTTCGTTCCCTCTGAAAAAATGGCAACCTTTTTCAGTAGCTCATATCAATGAAAGGAAATGCAAGCAGATATGGATCAAATAGCACCAATATGAAAATAGTTCTAGATCAAATCACATTTTTGTTTTACTGCTAACCCCTGTGGAGATCCTTTGCTTTCTCACATGTTGAATAGCTCCTCGGGGCAAACATTGGGAATTGTGTGCATTTACCCACCATTGCATTTGTCTCAATGACTTTTCTGTGAAAACACAGTTTGTGGTACCTCCTAAGGGTATTCACAGTGAAAACTTTGTGCATCATTTTAGGGGTGTTGAAATTACTGAAATGCTGTGAGTAAGAGACATACAGGAATTTCCCTTACCAGCAGGAGATGAAGTAAACAAGTAAAGAAATTCAATTTCATCATAAACCCATTGGGGGTTGAGGTTGGGTCACCATGTCAAGCCATATAGAAAGAATATCTTGGTTTCCATGTTCATTAAATAGTATTCTTCTCTGCTGAAACTGCTAGTAAGAATACTAATTAGTGCTTCCCACTCTCCATTGGACCGACACTGTGAGACACCTAAATATTCATCTGACTAACAAACTGTAGCTTCTTGTGACCTAACTTATTTCTGAAGCAGTTATTTAGAAATAAAAAAAATCTGCTTTCCTTTTTCAACTTTTCTCTCCATCTTAAGCTGTTCTAATTCTGAAAAAAAGGCACAATTAATGCTTCCAAAACCCCCAATCACTAATTGTTACAATACTGTGTTGATGTTACTCAAAGGATCATGTGACAGCTGTAACATTTTGCACTGAAATGATTGGCTAGATAATGGTATTGGCAACGTTAATGAACTCCAGAGCTGGAGAGATCATTCTGCTTAGCAAACCTGATTGCTTGTACAGCATAGATGACACAAATGTATTGTGCTCACTTACAGAAGATCACAGAAACATAAAATATTTTGTGTCAGAAGGGACATTCAAAGGTCATCTAGTTCTACCCCCACATGTGGAAACCACAGAATGCTTAAGGTTGGAAGGCAAAACTGGAGATCATCGAGTCCAACCTGCCAAGGCAGGGTCACTCAGAGTGGGTGACACAGGAATTCTTCCAGGTGGATTTTCAATGTCTTCAGAGAGGAAATCTCCATGAGCTTTCTGGGCAGCCTGTTCCAGTGCTCTGCCACCCTCAGTGTAAACAAGTTCTTCCTCATATTGAGATAGAACTTGTGTTTTAGTTTATGGCCATAGGTCCTTGTCCATTTTGAATATGTCCCATTTTGATTGTAAGATCACTCCCTGAAACTCTAAATTGCTGTTTCACCCATTAATTACAAACAGCACCCAAAAAAAACAGTGTGGTTTATCTTGTCTGTATACACAGAGCATCAGCTTATCTTTTATGCCATACAATTCACAGAACACCACTCTGCTACCTCAGTGTTGAGTCCAGCAGCTTTTGTCCACTTTCTCCAAAGAGACACCTTTGTCTGTATTCAAAGACATAAAGAAAAGGGGAATACACCAAAAGTCTTGCTATTTTGTCCTCATGGTTAACCATAACTAAAATAATTTCCCTGCTTCTTATTTTTATATCTTCTGATTTAAATTCTGTAGATTCTTCTTCCTGATGTCATTTTGAACAACTGAAGCCTCAGTCCAACACCTATTTAAATCAAGGGAAACATTCCTATTGATTACAAAGAATATTGAACCAAGCTCTGAATTTTATATAACACTTCTCTATGTTTTATGAGATGAATGTTAAAGAAAGTCTCTCTTAATTTTCTAGCAGAAAGAGAATATGGACAATAGAGAGAATGCTGCCCTCTCATGGTTTTATGGATAAATATGATCTCATAATATATAAAAAATACAAATATAATATTTTGGGTCACTATATGCTGCTCTGTTTTTTATGTATTACACTGAAAGGGATACTTGCAACAGGTATCACTCCTACCCCAAAAAATGCTATAAAAGCTCTGAAAACACAGCCCATTCATTGCAGACATGGAAGTAATGAAGCCCAAGGAGAAAGGGTGATGCGAGATGCAAGTTTAGTATCACTTTCTTTCAATCAGTTTGTTAAGCTCATCCATTCCCCAGATGAACTGTTCCACACACCATGCTTTGCTTTCCCTGCTGGAGAAGTCCAGGGTGCCACTGAGCAAGAGGTACAGCAAATATTTTTCTAGTTTAAGAGCAAGTCAGTTCCAAATTACTGGGATCTTTTTTCTCTTCAAATAAGTGATTGCCTGAGCACACATAAAGGAATAGAAATAAGTTCAAAATGACTGAGAGCAAATCAGGCTTCCTACACATCCTTGGTAGCTACTGAACAGTATGGAACACATCCAGCAGTGCATGCAGTTCTCAGGACAGCTGAACAAACTTCAAGACCAGAGCTGGTGTCGGTCTTATGTGCCCTCTGTGCACATTCTCTGCCCAGTTGATAATGACTTTTATTGTCTTCCTGACCAACTGGAAATTCACAATGAAAAACATGTCATTAAATGAGAAGACCTTGTGGTGATTTCTGTGGAAAAGAACTCCTGCAGGCTGTTCAAAGCAGCTTTGTATTTTTTTGTGAGAACTGGGTATCATACTGTATAACCCCAGACCATGAGCTCAATCACATCTCACATTCTGTGGAATCCTCCATGTGCAAAACCATGAAAGAAACCACATCAAGATGTGCAGACCACTGAAATCTTCAAACAAACATTACCCACATTTATCTATCTCTTCCATACTAGGAATAACTAAATTCCATCTTGACTAACTGCTTAACTGTGTTCAATTGGAAAAAAACAAAAAAGCATAAAATAACTAGTTGTATTTAAACAAAGCATAGGCCAGAATAGACCATTAGGTCATGTAGCCTTGTCTCCTGCTAACAACAACTTCCCCTAATTGCTGCCAATACCTTATGTTCGACTGTAACAAAATACTCCAGGAAAGCACTGGTGTGAAAATGTCAGGAATGATCATTTTCTTCCTTTGTTGGTTTGTGGAGGTTAAATCTCTGTCATTCTTAGAAGTTTGAGTATTTCTCCTTCGATTCTCACTGAAAGGTGTCTGTGTGTCTTTTAGTCATCATTTTATAGCCTCATTGACAAAGTATATCTTAATTTAATAGATGGATCTTCCAAACAGTTGCTGCTAAAAGAATTTTTTTAAAGGAGACTTTTTAGAAAAAAAAATGGCTTTGTCTCCACAATGGTATTTTTAGAAGTTTTGAATGTAGTTGTGAAAATATAATGTAAAATAAACTTTTGTTCCCACATAGGGTGGTAAACCCAGAATTTATTGCATTGAAAGGGAAAATTCACCCTGGGAATAATATGGCTTACCCATTTTTTCAGAATTGGATTGGGATGTTTTGGTCTGGCCATAAAAAGCTAAAAAATTACTTTGATACCAAATGTGAATATTCAACAATTACTTTGGTTTTAGTCAGGTTATAATGCTGTAATAGGGTGAATGGCAGCAAAGTAATTCTGGTTTCCAATTGGTCTCAGGGAGGAAAGCCTGTTATATCTATCACCGTCAACCAGATCTGTCCCTCTGGGCACAGACTGGATTTTACTCCTCTTGAGTGTCCTAGAGAAGGTCAGAGTCCGGGCTTCCCCAGTTACTCATCTCTGTTTCAGTGTTGTCATACTAAGCAATTTTAAAATGTCAGAATAAAGGTAGGATAAAAATATACAGTAAATATTTTTTACTCCTCCCTTTCTCGGTAGCAGATTCCTGAGCTTCAAGAGTCAGCTTACACAGAGAATCATATTTAAAAAACACTTGAACATATTCCTCTCTTCCCAAAGTAATTGCATCAGAAAAAAAACACAGAAGAAGAAAAGCTTATGATGATTAATATTGTCATATTAAAATAAAAGGGTAAATATCTGCTTGGTACATGCTTACACAAAAGGACAATTCAGACAGCTAAGCAAGCATACCTTTTCAATTCCTCTGAAAAGACTCAAGTGGAATAAGCATCTGGCAAAGTTATCAGATAAGGTCCATTTTGGGGACTATCACAGACCTCAGATTTCCATTCCACTAAGAGATCTGATGCTGGCAAACAGAAAGAGATGTACCTGTAGCAAATCCAAAGTGAAATAATCAGGTATTTGCATCTTTGGTTTGTGTGATGGTGTAATGTATATGTCTTATTCAGATACACATCTTGCTAACAAGGCTATCCTGTTACCCAAGTACTCCGGGCTGAAATCATTAATGTTTCCCTAATAGAGGGCTACATTGAAATATAACCACTTTGCATTTATCATACTCTACTGCAAATGCATATAAGCAATGATACAAGTTAAATAAAGTTTTTCAAAAACTACCTTGGCATTTTGATTCACCCGGTCTACTGGTAAATATTCTTGCTTCCTCTCCACAGCTATGGTAAATACAGCATGGCATATTTTAAATATTCAGGATTGGAAAGGATTTAATTCATTACATCATACATCTTCACAATCTTAACCAGAAATATACCTTGCCAAATACATACATTTAGCCGGTGGCTAAAGCCAATGTTACAGAAAACAGCTTCAGAAGACTGTGCAATCCAAACAGATGATAAGCAAGCTCTGTAGCCTGAGGCTTTAGAGAAGAGACTTATGGACAACACTACAGACCCTCCAGCTTTCAGGATTAGGTGTAGCCAGGCATGACAGCCATTACCATAACCCAAGCTGATAAGGAGAATAAATGGTCTTACTCCAGAAGATATTTTCAGTCAGTATTGTCACAGACCAATAAAGTTTTGGGTCTGTTGCTCCACAGGAAACAGAGCTCCACCTGATGGGGCTGAAGGGTACGTGCTGCAGAGCCATCTACCAGTGCACATGAATGAAAGATCTAAGAAAAGGCATGAAGAATGGGAAATGGCATTTGCTTGTAGTTTTCTTTGGGTCCACTGAGCCAAATTTTTCCCTCACTGTTGAGTATAGTCAAGTGCCAGAGAGAATCACAGAATCACAGAATCATTTAGGTTGGAAATGACCTCCAAGATTATTGAGTTCAACCTTTGACTGATCACCACCTTGTTAACTAGACCATGGCACTGAGTGCCACATCCAATCATTTCTTGAACACCTCCAGGGATAGTGACTCCACCACCTCCCTGGGCAACCCATTCCAATGTTTAAGAACCCTTTCTGCAAAGAAATTTTCCTGATTGAGGTGCTCTCACTGTATTTCAGAATTGCTGCTTTTCTCTGTGGAAATCTTATTGAAATAATTGTACAGAGAAAACAGCTCCAGACCTACAAAACAGAGACTTACCTTCTGCTTTGTAAATATTTTCTATTAGCTGTGCCTTGGGGTTGTTTTTTTTACCCATACCTCATCCTTCCTTGCTAGTATGGATAAAGGAGCTGATGACTACAGCGGTTACAAGGTTTTTATTCAGAATCCCCCAAGGGCCATTTTAAACGTTTTTGTAGCTATTTGTCTACCCAAAACAAAAAGCAAATAGGCAAATGAAAGAGAGGGGAATTAAGCATTATGCAAAGAAAGAACTGAAAGAACTGGAATGATTTAGTCTGGAGAAAGGGATCTTCTATAAAAGCAACAGCAAAATTTTTTGTTTTCTATTTTCTAGCCATTTCCTACCCATATTGAGCACAGAAGAGAAAGAAATGACATTGAAAGACAGCAAGAGAGCTGTAGTCTGCATCCTGCAAATACCTTCTTATTGGGAGACTTTAATACTGAGAGAGGCTGTGTGAAAAAGCCATGGCTTCAGTGTCACTGGGATTGTATAAGCAGAAGTTATAAAAACCTTTGTCAGTTAGAAATTATTTTATCTGTAGACCAGCAGAAGACCTTCATTGGCTTCTCAGGGTCCTTTCTAGGGAACAGCCACAGTCCTGAATAAACTCTTCAACTTCTGCTCCCCTTTTACTGACACTGAAATAATAGGAGCAAAAAGTTATAAAAGGCTCAGGAAAGAACCAGGCAACATTTCTGAAAAGTTTAGAAAGAGGCTTTCCAAGTCCTCCTGGAGACTTTAGGCCCATTACACCCCCTGTCACCACAGAGAGAGAGCATTAGCAGAGGTGAAGCCGTGTGCTTAGAGAGCATTTTCTGTTGGGTTTTTACACAAGTAGACAGGAAACCAAATTAAAAACCTCTTGGCAGAGCGATGAGGCAAGAGCTTTGTATTTATTGTTCATAAGGAGGTATTGCTATTTTCTACCACTAAGCCTGTGTGCCTTTTCTTCTGATTGCAGTTCCAGAAATTTCCTATAAATTATTGGACCTCATGGCAAGTGTTATGTATTTGGGGTACTTCAGGATGCCACACATTCTGCAAGGGAGCTTGAGCTGGGGATGTTGGTTTCAAAAGATCTACCCAGGACCTGTCCAATCCTGTCCATTGTTTTTCCAGGAGCACTAACAGAAAATCACTTTCTCCTAACACTGGCCAGAGGTCTTTTTTCAGGAAACAGAAAAAAAAAAGGTGTCTCCTAGTACAGACACTTTTCTTGCTTCCCTCGTGGTCCTTAACTACCAGGTCTAAGAAGAAGCAAGTAGGTGCAGAATGAGTCTGAAACGTTTGGTTAGGTACAGGGGAAGTAGCAAAGCTCAAATTTTCATGGAGCTTAAAGTGCAGCGCTGAGTTTGGGATCTATTCTGTACAAGAAAGTGAGGGAGATATTCACACCAAACATCTGAGGAAACACAGTGAAATACACCTGGAGGAACTCCTATCACCATAAAATGAATGTGCTTAAATCATCTGAAAAGCTTTGTCATGTCAGGGGACAATCTTCTAGTAAGACACTGATCAGGGAGGCCTTGAGAGAAATGCAGATCCATATCTGGAACAATAATCTTCCCCCTGGCTACACCATTCCCTCATGGGGAATCAGAAAGCAAGTTCAAAGATGGCTGAGGCTTTTAAATCACCAAAGTACTTTTATCTAAGCAAGGCATGTCCTCTGCCCATCCCACAGGCACGAAGTTTCCTGGAAGTCATGTAGTGCCAGTCATTCTTAGTACCCAGTCAATTTTTCTAGTGAGCCTTTTCTAAAGCAAGACTCAGCCTTTTGTTGCAGTCTGACGTCTTTTCCAACCATTTCTAGGATTTATCTGGTGTGCTTCAGACATGCTGAGGGCTCTGCTCCAAATCATGTTTCAAGGACCATTTGTTTTAGTAATTTCTGGGTTAGTCTGTACCTCCCAGCACAGCCTGGTCCAGGCACTTGCTCTCCCAACACAAATGTGACTCAGTTTGCCAAGATACTGTCTTCTCCACCCCTTCTCTCTTGGGTGAACTCACTGTCTCCAAATAATTTAATCTTCCCATTTGGCTGTAGCTATCTCTTCCAATGAAACTAAAGCCATTGGCAATCAAACCTTCATTCCTGAGAGAAACACCAAAAACTGTCCATTGGTCTATTTCTTGATCTTTTGAGGCTGTTTGTTCCAGTCAGAGGCAGAAGATAGAAGTAAATGTGTTCTTCAGTTACAGGAAATTCAGGGGGCAGGCTTGAGCAAATGAGCTCCAGAAGAGAAATACTAAAATATAACATAATAAAATGAAAAGAAAATGAAATGAAATGAAATGAAAATAAAGTAAAATAAAATAAATAAAATCTTCAGTGTCAGAATCTGAGTAGCACTTATGCATATATTGGAAAATACGAGCCTCTATGTGATCTCTGTTTTTTGAGAGCAATAAAGCTAACATGGATCTAATCCAATCTCTAAAATTCTGCCACAGTGTGTTATTGCTAATCCTTGACTATTAAAGCAGCCTCTGGCTCTCCATCCATGGCCCAATAAGTATTACAGGCTGCCAGAAAATAAACAAGCTGTATTAATTGCCCTCTGTGGTGGTGTTTCTTCCAAGAATGGTTGGAAATATCTCTGTAGCCATTGCAAAATCTTGCCAATGGCCATGACTAAGAAGTGGATGGATAATTGTGACCCCTTTTTTCTGGTTTCCTATATTCACCACAGATATATCACACCATAATTAATTTAGTATTAAAGATACTGACACTGAATAATATCAAAACTTTTTCTTCAGGTATTCATTATCTACAAGAAAAGCACTGAAGAAAGTATCCCAAGGTTAAACTTTGCTAGTAACTGGTGTGGATTTAAATTCATTTAACAGCAGAATTCACACTTGAATCACAACAGCATTTTCCTTTCCTGGGCAAAGTTTTGACTGCTGACAGGGTTTTCCAGTAAAGAAACTCAAGGGACCTTCAATCATTCCAGTTGAAGACTCTCTTAATTGTGAATCAACTACTTAGAGCTGCATTCCATGGAACTATGGAACTGGAGAGAAAAAATAAACACAAACAATGCATTCCACTCTATTTTAAGAAGTTTGCTTTTCTCTCTTTCTCTTTTTTTAATCAGTGCAGATATTAGCTCTGATTCACATTCTCAGCTTTCCCAGTGCTCTCCATAACACATCCCTCACAGGAAAACCCTAATGAGATCTTAGATTCAGACTGTGTTATGCTTGTACTCTTTCCAGTACTCAGGGGAAACAACACATTGCCAAAGCTCCTTCAGTGTTTATATCTTAGAGGCAATACCTGGTGTGTGAGATCACTGCACACACCCAGGCTTTTCACTTTGAGACAATTCTTGTAAGTTATAATAAAGACAATATGTTTTGCAAAACACATTGTTTCCAGAACCAAGAGTTAAAACTGTTCACACTTTGGTTCATACTTTTTCCATGTTTTCTCTGATCTTTGGATGAAGTGTCAAGAGGATACATCAAGCGGTGTGGAATATTGATGTAATTTTCTGGTGACAGAAGAAGGGAGGTTTGTGAATGAGATCTGACAGCTCTGAGAAATGATGTAGCTAAAAGGAAGAATACGAATCAGAGTACTAAATTTCCACTGCACATTATTTAAAATTTGAGGAAAAGAAACTGCTGAGACATGTAAGCTGCTAATCATTACTGACTACAGCACATGAAAACATATAAACCCACTGGTTTTCATTAGATTTAAAAAAAAAATGCTGTGTTTTTCCAATATAATTGATAAAACTGAGTAAATAGCTCAGTGTACAGTACACTCAAGAAGCTGGTGTTCTGTAGATTCTATGAGAACAAGAAGCATTATGCTATTACATTCCACTTATGAGATACCAATATACTCTGGGAAAAAGTGAATCAGACCCTGTCCCTGGGAATTTCTGCCTGACAATATTTAACAGCTGTCTGAGGTGGTCAACAGGGAACAAGAGATCTCATCAGCTCATTTCCTGGGCCTTGGGTGCTAGTTCAGGCTGTACTAGTTTCTTTTCATTAGCAATGGTCCTAGGATTTGAATGGAGGGAAATTTTATGAATGCACACTCTCCTTGCTTTTTTGTATGTCTTTCCCTGATCCAGAGACTGAGACCAGCGCTCTAAGTAGAGACAAGAAAAAAAGGAGGATGTCATTCCAGTCTCAGCAGGAGCTGCTGCCTCGTACAAACACAGCAAACACATACACAGTGTCTAGCAGGAAAATTTTATGGTTTAAAAAGCAAAGCCTTTGAACTAAACACAAATCCTTTGCAGCAAAAGTTATAAGAATTCTTGTGTTCAGCACAGGAAATACTTGATGCGTTTTTCCTTAGTGGAAGCAGCACAAAGAATAACTCATACTGAATTGAAGTTTTGTGGTGTCTCAGCTTTGTTTAAAACAATTTTGAGAGTCCAACTCCACACAGTCTGGTAGAAACTTTTTCAATCATTTAGCTGACACAGTGTGGTCTCCTTTGAAGGATGTAGAGCAGCCAGAGCAGTCAAAGAGCAATTTCCTTTAAGACAAGAACAGGTTTGATTTTTTTCTTGAAAGGCCTCATTCCTTTTTCTTTGAAATACAGAACATTTGTACTCACTCGGATGAATTCCGAGCTTCAGAAGTCCTGTAAATAGTTTTGTGTTTTAATAGCTAAAGAAGAGGAATGGGTATTTCAGAATGGGAAGTGGAGGGGCAGGTACAGATCTCTTCACTCTCTTCACCAGTGACAGGACCCGAGGAAATGGCCTGAAGTTGAGTCAGGGGAAGTTTATGCTGAGTATCAGGGAAAGGTTCCTCACCCAGAGAGTGGTTGGGCACTGGAACAGCTCCCCAGGGCAGTGGTCACAGCACCAGCCTGACAGAGCTCAAGAAGCATTGCACAACACTCTCAGGCACACACTGTGACTCTTGGGGTGTCCTGTGCAGGGCCAGGAGTTGGACTCAATGACCCTGATGGATCCCTTCAAACTGAGAATATTCCAAAATTCTGTGATAAAACAATTCAGTCATTCATTGACAAACCTTTTCAATGAAAAAAGTCCCCTAAAATGCAATTAAATGGGTGATTTTGACTCCAAATGATGCAGGAAAACTGCATCTAATCCAAATAAGCACTTGTGACTGGATCAACTGTTTGTCTGAGCTCATCATTCAGAAGCCATTCTCCTTCCTAGGGCTGTTTGGGATTCATACAAAAGGAAAATGCATAACTGCTTGATAAATTGAATGGGCTTACAACAAAACAGGGTGCAGTGAGACCTGAGCCACAGCCACCTTCATCTAAAGATGGTGGGAAAAGACAAGCTACTTTCCCAAGTAGGAGAGCTGGCATTTGGACCTTCTAGGATGACAGAGCCCAAGCCGATGGCTTCTGCTTCACAGGACAGAGCCTAACCATCAGGTTGGGAATGAGGACACTATTCTTTCTTGCTGAAATCAGGACACTCCGTAACTAGAATGTGAGTTCAGAGAGACAGCAATGAGCAGACCTGGAGTTGGTGGCTCAGCCATGTGTGATCTCTGCTTCTGAGGCAGGGATTAGATTTCAGGCATTCAGTATCAACACACTCAAACTTTTGTTGTCTTTTGACCTTTTACTTCATGAAAGAGAGCGAATCTTCAGTAGTGCTGCTTCTTTGTAAGTGAGACCAAAGTGCACACTGAGTGAAACTGGATTGAAGAGCCATTGCAAAGCTTAAATGAAACATAGTTAGGCTCATAAAAATTACTTTTTACCCTCAAAAATTTTCCTTTCCATCTCATCCCCACAAAAGGATTTACATTTCCTTTTATTTTTTGTTAGGGGTACTTACAAAAGTCTTAGTGATGGCTGCAGACCACCTATGTGACTTTCCTGCACTGGGTAATTTCAAAAACCCCACAGAACTAAGTCACCATGAAGTGTCTATGAATATAAACACATAAAATTCATGGAAGCATTGTTCCTTTACCACAATGTAGCCAAGCATTCCTTCCTGTTATTACCATCTTATTATTGGGAAAATGCCCAGTCCTGCTCATTCTTACAACTCAGCAGGTTCTTTTAAGCCAGAAGTGTGTTTCAATGAGAGATGAGCTGGCGAATTCACTTTTAAGTTTTTATTAAATGATTTCATGTGACCTTTGCAACAAAATACCTTTTAAATAATTTCATATGACTATGATGATCAACGCAGAAGCAAGATTTGCAGACAGTAAGTTGGTAGAAATTGCTGAACTTAAGGTTGAAACAAAGACACTCATTCTTCCACAGGGGAAAAAAAATGGATACTCCTTTGCCATCCTTCTGTTTTTGCAATAAACTTTTCCGTTTGTGCTGTGCTGTTTGTGTCTTCCGTACTGGTGATGAGTTAAATTCAACAGACAACAACAACAACATCCTGAAATTTAAAGCAATATTTTATTTTGGTTTAAGTCTACTGAAGTAGGTACTATTAAAGGTGAATGGATGGAAACGAGTCTAATATGCTGAAGAATCAACTCCTTTGAAAGCAGTGAAAAAACCAGAAGTTGCCATTAGAAGCACTTTAGCAGGAGGCTGAAAGGAGCATTAGAGGGACACAGAACAAATGGAGAACTCATTGGAGACTGACTGCAGCAAGCCAAGCAGATAGACTGGTTGAGTACTTCCACATCCAGGTCCAGAACTTCAGTCACTCAGTCACCAAAAGAGTGACTTTTTGGAAGCTGTATCTATTTTGCTAAAGTATCAGCAAGTCAAGCTGAATTAGCAGATCTGGTAGTCCTCATTATATCAGCTCAGCTAACGAAGCACTTGATACAAACCCCTTCACAAAAATGTGATTAACACTTCTGCTATACAGCTTTGACCAAAACAATTGTAATTACTTCATTTGACTTTGCATCCATAGTTTCTCATGGTGCCTATATTCACAGCACCACATTGCTATTTCCATGATAGCAGTGGCAGAATTCTTTCTAGTTCTTGGGAATGTTTCAAAGTGGGGAATAGTGAGGAACTGCCAAGATAGAATGTGACTTGGGATCTTGTCAATGAGAAATAGCATACAGGTTTGGGTGACCTACAAGTAAAAATTTGCTTTTTGGCATCAAGTTTATTCCCTTTACTGGTTATTCAGGAAAGGGTAAAGATTGAAATCACTAACTCTTTCCTCATTTAGTTCCTCTTAACAGAGTTTGTTGCTTCTCAGTTTACATATAAAACAAGCTTTCATGCTAGAACTGATATGGCTTATTTCAGTTTCACACTCTTACATTTCCCAGGGCTAAGCAAGGGACTCCAGGGAGTCCAGCAACAGCTCTCCTTCAGCAGTGAGAATAAGGGAAGGCTTGGCACTGAAACATCCATCAAAACACAATTCAGTGATGACAAACATAAAGGGATCCATTATCTGCTCTCCTGTATATATTACAGACCTTGGACCTCCCTGGTTTTCAAGATCAGAGAGACTAAAATGTGTGGCAGGATATGAGGCTGTAAGTACTATTCAAATTCTCCATGTAGCAATGAAGTACAACTGAGACAGTACTGAATTTTCTGCTGGCTTCCTGAGCAGGTGTGCTTTTCACCCTGGCTAAGGGACATAACATTTTCTTAACTCCCAACAATTGTGGAATGCATTGCTAACCTCACCACAGCCTGCCACAAGTGCAAACAGCAACCTACGGCAGCATGACAAACCTCCCTCCGTGTCCAGCCTCGAGCTGCCTTCTCCTTCCAGCCACATGCATCCTGGCAATCATTCAGTCCCTTACTGTCCCTCACCTGCTTTTTGTGAAAACAATGTAATTTCCATTACTGGCATCCAAACCCCAATGTTATAAATATAAAAATCAGACGGCTATTCCCTCTTTCTTTATGGGATTTTCCAAGATAGTCTTGGATATATTTAGTATTCATGTGTAATGAGTCAGAGTGTCCACCTGTGGTCTCCATAAACCAATTTTGTAAATAGCATTGACTGATGTGACTCAAGAAGAAAAAAAAAAGGGCCAGTTTCTGTTTTCCAGTTTTAGTCTGAATTCAAACACTGTTTGCAGTTCCAAGAACTCTGTGGGTTTCATGCTCTGGGTCAGTGGGTGGGGAATACTGGAAAAGGCACACTCCATCCTGTCCCCTTGTTCCGGTGGGCTGTAGATCTGCAGAAAGATGACTTTATTTTATAGCACTGCAAACAACCTTTTCATTTAGCAGCTGTTTAATATGGAACCTGTAGAAGAGGCCCTGGCATACTTATCTTCCTGTGTCCCTTCTCCACTCGGACGTTGCTGTTGGAAAACACTGAATTTTTACCCAGCAGAAATGAATACAGAAAATGAGCTGAGGTCTGTTGAAAATCATGGAATTATGTAAGTCTGACTGACATTCTGTAATGTTTTGAAGAATACGAGAGAACAACTTACTTCAGTGTTCTGTTATCTAAGCTCAGTTTAGCCTCATGCTGATAGAGGTGGCCACACTGTGAAGTGCACCTAAATTTCTTAGGTTGGACTGAAGTCACTTTTGTGTGTTGTGAGGTCCTTTGGGGCTGCAAGGGAACCACAGGATTGTCAAGGTTGGAAATGCCCTCTAAAATCATGGAGTCCAACTGTTAACCCAACGCTACTGTGTCCATTGCTAGCCCTGTACCCAAGTGCCACATTCATACACCTTTTGAACACTTCCAGGCATGGGGATTTCACCACTTCCTGGGGCAGTCCATTCAAATGCCTGACCACCCTTTCAGTGAAGAAATTTTCCCTAATATAAATCTAAACCTCCCTGAGTGCCTCTCGAGGCCGTTTTCTCTTGTCCTATCACTTATTGCTTTAGAGAAGGGATCAATCCCCACCTACAGCCTCCTTTTAGAGGGTTGTGGAGAACAGTAAGGTCTCCCTGAGCCTCCTTTTCTCCTGGCTAAACACTCCCAGCTCCATCAGTTGCTCCCCCTCAGATTTCTTCTTCAGACCCTTCGCCAGCTCCATATCCTTTCTCTGCACACGTTGCCCTTCCTTGGACAGTGCTTGCTCTTGGTTTTTGAGGAGCTGAACTGTGGTTCTGAAATGCTCCTGTATTAATTGAGAGGCCTTTTTGATGCAAGAGGGAAGTTTTGGACAGACAGTAAAAGACTAACAGCAAAGAAGAGGAGACAGCTTTTGTCCTATTAATAGCTGAAAAGTTGTGTTGGTTGAAGTTAAGATTAACCTCTCTGGCAGATCAATATCTCAATTTCAAAGAACCTTCATGCATAATGTAGAGATGTATAGATTTGGGTTTAAAGTCAACTATAAAAGGATAACTGGAATCAGCTCTGTAATGATGGCAAACCCCATCTCCAGAAAGGATATACCTGAAATATACCTGAAACTCAGGTTTCAATTTAAAATTTGGCATTCCTTAAGACATTCTTAGGATTTTTCTTAAGTTCTTGTATTAAACTCTTTCATTTGCTTCCTTTGTAATTGCACAAAACAAGCAACTCAACAGATGTTCTGTGGTTGCTAAAGTACCCTATAAAACCAGGGCAGATTAAGGTGTTAAAAGGCCACATAGAAGTGCACAGGTACATGCACTAGAAGACTGTAAATATTCAACAAAAAACAAGGAAATAAAGCAAAAGGATATGCTGAGTGCTTAAACAGTCAGTTTTGGCAAAAGCTAAAGGCAGGCTGGCCGCTTCCTAAACGATTGAATGAAAAAATTGATGATAATGGCAGTATCTGCTGTGTTTCTTTTAGCTTCTGCATTAAATGAATTGTGTTTAGGGCTTAGAAATAGACCCCTAACTCTCAACATGTGTATTAGAATGTCCATTAAGACTCCTAGAGCTTTTGAACCTGCTCTAAGTTGCAATCTTCATAATCTTCACTGCTTATTTTTCTTCACCACAATTTTATGAAATTTACAGTTAGCATGTTTTCATTGTGAAAGTCAAGAAATGTGGTACCTTGAAGGACTTTTACATTAATGCTTCACAAACACTTGAATCTGGTGCTCAAGGGAAACTTCAAGGCTTTCAAAACCACTTAGGTGGGAATGTATAATACAATGAAAGGCAATATCTGCATGACTCTGCCAACTGAAACCACCAAGCACCACACAGATATATTAGGACACGATTTCGCCAGGTGCTGACGTGTCTTGTGAGTCATTGTGTACTCTCAGCTCTTTGAAGCCAATAAGACCAAGTCAAGAAACCCAGGACTTACTGTGATTAGGTTTCTCACAGAGCAGTAAAACGGTGTTTTCTGCTATATTCTTTGACTAGAAGAACAAACACCAAAGCATCCACTTGCTGATATCAAAATTACTGAAATTACCAGGGAAGCAGCATTTTGCATGTTGTAATGAATACAAAGCAAGCAGCTGAGCTGGCAGATAACATGAAGCATGCTGATTGGGAATTACAGAGGCATTCGATAGCAAGGCAATGGCTAAAGTTTTATCAGCATTTCTATTATAAACCACCATAAAAACCTACAGAACCCAGATATTAGGTGTGTGCTTTCTGAGCCTCAGACTCATTCTAATGTTTGCATTTGGTGAAGTAGTTTCCTCTGAATGAAATCAAATCAGTTATAATAACTGGCATTCTAGATAATTCAACTGAAGTTTAGGAGAATTAAATTTATTTGTACTTCTGTTACCTAGCAAACTTCGGTCTTTAATTGCAATGCTTATTATTCCATAACTACAAGAAAGAGCTTTCTTATTTTAAAAATAACCTGCAAGAGTAGAGCAATTGCTCATTCTTTATGACTTTGTGCTCCTGATAGGTATCCTGTAGATATGTGCGACTGTTTCATCTTAGTATTAAGATATGCACTAGAAATAAAATATAGGAACTACTTAAGTCCATTATGTCTTCTGTGTGGGAATGGCATCTTCTGCCTACTGTACTTTGTGCTTTTTGATGTCTGTGATGCTACGTCCAGATTATTTGCTGGCATAGCACAAATTTCCAGTCTTCCTCAGCTAACAGTATTATTTTTTATTTCTTGCATATGAACTCCGGCCATCTGGGCACTTTCCAAATAGGAAAGGCAGCTCAGCTTTTGTTTCAACGATGTCACAGGATAAAAAGACAGGATTGAAGCAGCAACTCAGCTATTAATAAAATCCAGCCAGGTCCCCTTGAGCGTTAAGCAAAGCCAGACACCCCTAGAAACACAGCAACTCTTATGGCAATGCCAGCAACTTGGCACAGACCAAAGGGAAGGAAGTACAGAAGAAAAAACATAGGCAATTAAAGTAACCAGAACTTTAAGGTAATTACCCAGTCTGTAACACAGCCCAAAGCCAGGATAAAGGCTGCTATTCTTGTGACAAGTGTCATCCAATATTTTACAGCCTGAAGTGGTCAGGACTCAGTGCTGGGATTCACCTGCAGGAGAGTACCCCAGCAGGGCATGAGTGACTCAGGGTGAAGAATGTCATCTTCTGAATCAGGATGCCACTTCCTGTGGCACTTTTTTTTATTTCCAGGATTCCCCTGGCTGTCTGATACTAGGTAGGTGGTAACATCTTAGGAAAACTGAGGATATTTAAGATCTTGGGTCTAGTTTGTGCCCTCTGCATTGATATAATACATTTGATGTTGCTGTCTTTGCCTCCAGATGGAAGGTTTTTTTTTTTTTTAATTTCCTCTAGGCCTTATAAAAGTAAGAACAGTAGGTCTAATTTTAAAATATGCCCTTGTGTTTTTTAAGTGTTGCCCGGCCTTCTGATTCCATAGTCATTTAAAAATTAGTCAGTGTTCCTATTACAAACTCCTCTTTCAGAGATTTATCATTTCAATAGAAACATGCTCATGGCACATATATACTCACACAAATTCTCTGGTGAAGGAAGCTGAATTCAAGTGTCAAAAATTAATTAGGACTAAAAATCATAATATACTGTTATTATTAAATTGATCTTAGGGGTAGGTATCCACACGAAGAAAAAGTCATAGGAAAGGGACAATTTTCTATAAGTGACTACTTGGTAACTAAGCAAAACACTAAATGTCTGGGTCTGCCTGTGTTAGGTAGCAAGACAGTGACAAATGGCACCCTGGAGGTGTTTAAGAGGTGTCTGAATCTGGCACTGGGTAATGTGATTTAGGGTTTAGGGGTTACAGTGACAGTGCTGGGTTCACAGTTGGACTGAATGATCTTCAAGGTCACTTGCAACATTGACTTTCTATGAAATCCAAAATCAAGGAGTAGGTTTTCTATGCCTCAGCTCAGGGGCCTGGTCCAAGACTCAAAATAAAGAAGTGTCTTTAATACTTAGTCTTCTTTATGGCTGAAGCTGTTTTTTAAACTCCTTCATAATTTCATTTGGAGGCTGGATGGGTTATCTTCCTGTAGATTTTAAAGTATCTGCCAGTTTTCCTACAATTCTGCTCTGCTGTTCAGTACAAAGCCTCAATTTCTGCTTACAACCCACCTATTACTTGTTTATCTTCTTCCCATGCCTCGGAGCTTATACTTGCCTTGGTTTAGGTTGTCAAAAAGTGACAGGTACATAGGAATGGATGACTGATCCATCAAGTGCAGCAATGCTGTATTGGTAATCACAGTCCACACACACCATTGATCCTTTCTGGTTGTTGGATTCAATGGGAGTTTTTATACACTATGACACTTTGTGTTCAGTCTGGGTATGACTAAATGGGGAATGGCAGGCATGCAACACTGCAGAATGAAAGATTCTTGGGAAACCCCAGGTCTGGCACTTCCTTATTTCAGTGTTGATTTTGTAACCAGATCTAACTTCATGAGAATCAGGACCCAAGGGAAGATAGAGTCCATGAAAAAGCCAATTGAAGATTGCAACAGGGCACAAAACTACCTGGCTGAATTTGGATTGGCCAGATAGGCAAATATCTGGCAATTCTCAACTCCAGAGGACTTGATTTTACACCTAAAAAAGCATGAGTTTCAAGTGTACATTTCTAATTTATTTTGTTTAAGAAAGTCCACTCTGTTCACATGAGACCACCTCTCCATCACCAGCAGGACATTGATGCTGACTGCTTGTGAGAGCTGCACACTCGCCAGCTCTCTGAGCAATCATTTATACACTCAGATACCAGCCACACACGTTATTTGCAGTGGAGAGAACTGATGGAAAATGGGGTAGAGAGGCAAAGGAGGGAGCCTTTCCCAGCCTTTCCCAGCCCCCATTCCCCAGAAAGTGGCTCCAGCAGCTCTGTAACTTCTCTTGTGCTGGCTGCAGTGGGGCTACACCAGCATCAGCTTGGTGCTGGCAAGCTGCCACAGCTTCCCTGAGCTCTGACAGGGAGAGGCAGAAACATCTCTGGAAAAACAATTTTGCAAGACAAAATCTATGTATTTCTTTATACAGTAAGAGCTCCTCCTTTTTGTCCTACCACATACAGGTGTGCACACTCCTCATTTCTCCTCAACCACATTTCAAAGCCCTGCTGGAAGCACCAAATATGCTAAAACTTCTCAGCATGAAGCAACAAGAATATTTTATGCTGAAATTGGGTCAGAGATCCCAGGCATGCAGGTAGAATAACTGCCACACCAATGATTAGAGCAATATAAGCTACAGCCCACCAAAGGATGGAGAAACATTTCCTCCTTTCCTCCATACCCACATAGGAGTAGCAAGTTGCTGGTCCAGATTATCCCAATAAAAGTGCTATCACTGTCAATGGGGTGAGAGGAATCCTCAGCAGGCTTTTTTGTCTGGTCTTCCTGAATGAATCTGAATTTTAAATGTTCAAAATAAATGCTGAGTATCTGCCACAGCTATTACAGGAAGAAAGAAAGAATAATGTCACATAATAGCTCATGTCTCTCTCAAGAAGCTTTGATGTCAGGAAACAAAATACACAAGTATAACTATTTTTCTAGCTTAGTTATCTTTGGGGGTTGCCAGAGGAAGGTCTTTTTTGCCTCCCAGACCACCACAAAGTTGAGACACGGGGAACAAGTGATCGTCCACATGACTCTTCTGTGAAAGTTCTGGATTTTCCGAAGGGCCGTTTACAGTTACATGTTTATTCATTTTTCCAGTCAGTGAGCCTTACAAAAAATAAAGGACAGAAAACCAGAGGTTATGCTAATAATTCCCAAGTGACTATCAAGAGCATGCAGTTTCAGTCTCTGATGGAGATGATAGCAGAATTTCTCAGGAAGCAAAGGGAAGACACAGCCCAGCTTTGTGAAATCGCTTAGAAGCTAATAATTTGTAAAAGTTGTATTCATAAGGTCATATCAACAATTGATTTTTAGGTGGTTCTTTGAATTATTGGTAGCATTTGTCACATTCTCTAGCAGATACCAACTGTAATCATTGTAGTTAGGTAGTCAGGAATTTTCCATCACAGCTGAAAAGCCCTAATGGTCAGCAAATACATCTATGACTTTAAAAAAAAAGAAACCTTTTAATTGAAGAAACAGCGCCAAATTTTTGGTCTTCTGACATTCAGAAATACTGTGTAGTTGAGATCTGACATTTAGACAGTTTTATTTTTTATTGGATTTTCTGTCTTACAAAATAAAAAATCAAGTCAAATTAGGAAAAATTCTGTGAACTTGAATAAATACTGACAATGTTGGCCCATTTTACTGCCCTCCAGCACAATTCACTGAATAATCCAGTATGTTACCTTGCTCCAGTAGAGGTGAAATAAACGATACCTTGTTTTCTCATGGGGATGTGTTGACAATAGATAAGCTGTTCATCTGCATTAAATGTAACAATTCTTCTTTGTGATTTCTCCTTTTTGGAAACATCTGAAACTTCTGAAGAAAACAATACAGACTGCTAAACCATGCCAAAATAAAAGCTGCCATGGACAAAAGTTGTACTGTTGTGCAAAAGCTCAAGATTGTCTTCAGAGCCACTTTTCTGCATGTGTCTCACTATCTTTATCATATTATTTGTCATATGATTTCAACCTGCATTTTTTCTATTTTCTGCAGTAAGTGAAAAACCGTCATTTTTAATGGAAGGACTTTGATATGTCCATTCTTATGTTCTTCTACATATATTCGTTCCCATTGTGAATTTACATCATTCTATTGAAATAGACCTGGTGAAGAGGTGAAGTGGGCTCTTCATATTTAAACATTCCTTTTTCCATTCTATATTCACAGAGGATTTGGTGCAAAACTCAAGGAAGTTAATGGGAGTTTTTCATTATTTACATTGAAAGACATGCTGAAGAATCTCATTCCAGTTCTGTAGCCACCCTTTATTTTCTCTCTTTACCTTATTTCTTCTTTTCACAAAAAAAAAATAATTGGGATATTCTCTGTTGCTCCCATGTCTTTTCCATTTGCAACATGCATTCTTCCCAACCTTTGTCACACACCTATCAGGTGTGTCTGTGTGTCTGAAAAAGCCACCTGGCTTTCTTATTCTCATTCATGGTTAAATTCGTTTCTCCCACACACAGGATAAAGTCAAATGCTTTGTGGAAATCTGATAGAATCAACTCTCCAGTTTGGAGTTATGAGATACAGCCAAAGTAAAAATACAGGCACAACTTCTGGACCTGAGCTGTTCTTGGGAACAACTGCATAAGCAATACTGTGGCATTGTGCCAAAACTTCTTCACTTTGCTGAACGTAGATTGACTCACAGGATCATCTTCGCTCTCTCTGTAACCACTGCACTGGTTGATCTGCAAACCAAATTGTCTTCCCCTACGTAACAGAGGATGACTCTTCCCTTTGTCAGGCAAATTGTCTGTGTCATCTTAAAGGTTATTCAGGCAAAATGTTGAGGTTTTTACCTCAGATAAGGATATTTACAAGTATCTTAACTATGTCCTGGTTTTAGACTCACATTTTTTTCAGGAGAGACAAAATGGAGCATCATGTGAGAACAAGCAAGGTCACTAGGAAAGCAAGGCACCCCCAATTTCCTTGCCAGTGTAGGCATATGAAAAGCAGAAAATGCCTTGGCCCTGTGTAAGCCTTGCTCAGCAATAACAAGAACATCCTTTTGTTGATAAGGAGAACATCTCAGCCACCTCTCTAAATGAAAGGCAGAGGTAAGACGAGGTTCTAACTTAAATAGCTGTGGAGTTTATGGAGAGCACTATATGCTGCAGCAATTTAAATCAGTGGGCCTTGGGACTATTATCTAATGGAAGCAGACCAAGCATTGCTGTAGGCTGTAGGCTGAAAAACTTCACTGGTAAGTGTTACACTTCAGGAAGAAAGCTGCTCTCTAACTCTAATACATCATGAGATAAATCACCTCTTAGGAAAAAGGATGTAGAGGATGTAGAACTACTTGGAATTTGGGCCTAAAATTGATAGAAAGTTATAAATTCTTCAAATATAATTGCTTATTTAAACAGGTAAATGTATTAAATATACTAATAAGTATTTCAGAAGATCCAGTAGGTTACAAAAGAATGGTAACTAGCCATTAGAACAGGGCACTTGCATTTTCACTCACTTGAAGTTATAACATGACACATCTTCCAATCACCAGCAGCAGCTCTGAGCAGGAATCATTCCATGAAATTCCCAGGTCTATGTTACATACCTGTGCTGGTGCTGGCTGGGGTCAAGATAACTTTCTCCACAGTGGCTGCTATGGGGCTGTGTTTTTGATTTGTGCTGAACACAAGGTTGATAATATAGGGATGTTTTTGTTATTGCTGAGCAGGGCTTGCACAGAGCCAAGGCCTTTTCTGCTTTTCATATGGCCACAGTGGTGAGGAACTTGGGGGTCCCTGGGTGGTTGGGAGGAGACACAGCCAGGACAGGGGACCCAAACTGGCCTAAGGGAAATTCCAGACCATATGGCATCATGCTCAGGATATAAAGTGGGGAGAAGAAGGAGGAAGAGGAAGACATTTGGAGTGATGGTGTTTGCTTTCTTCAGCCACCATTACACACGCTGGGGCCCTGCTCTCCTGAATATGACTGAACACCTGCCTGCCAGTGGGAAGCAGTGACTCAATTCCTGTTTTGCTTCACTTTTGTACAAAGCTTTTACTTTCCGTATTGCACTGTCTTTATCTCAACCCATGAGTGTTCTGGCTTTTACTCTGCTGATTCTCTCCCCACTTCTGCTGGTGTTAGAGTGAGTTAGGAGCTGCCTGAGGCTTAGTTGCTGGCTGGGCTTAAACCACAATAATAGGTGTGCTGGTTTTGACTGAGATAGAGGTAATTTTTTCAGAGAGGCCAATGTGAGGCTGTAGTTTGGATTTGTGCTGGAAATAATGTTGATAAGAACAGGATGTTTTAGTTACTAGGCAGTGCTTACACAGTATCAAGGCATTCTCTGCCTCTCACATCACCCCCACTCAACAGTAGGAAGCCAGCCTGTGTCACTGTAATGATCCCTTCTGTTTTAAAAGCTCTGAATACTATACATAATCCCTGTAATTAATCTAGCTCCATAGGCTTCTGTTTACGTGTCAGTTATTTTGGCTGTGTGTATCAGAAGAAATAACTGGTTGCAGCCAGACAGGTTTTATTGAAAGTAGGGAATTACTATTTGGAGCGAAGTCTGTTTCTAAAAACCCTGCTGTACAAGCCTATGCTCATTGGAAACACCGAAGCTGATCCTGATGACACATCCTATTTGCTGAAAGTTTACGGTAGATTGACTCATGCAGTTTTATGTTGTGCTCAGTTCAAAACACTTTTTTTTTTTTTGGTTGAGTGGTAGCTGTTTCAGTGGTTACCTTTTGGTTTGATGGTTTGTTTTTACAGGGCAGAGAAAGTTTACCCAAATTACGAGCAGTTGCCAGTATTGCCTGAAGAAAAATGTCATCCTGACATTGATTTCTTTGGGGAATGAATCATGCAGCTACATAACTTTTAGCAGAGCTGTCTGTCTAGATTTGTGATCTTTTTCTTTCTTTTAGTACAAAGTTTGTCACTTGAAACAATGTGTGATGTCTCGTCTTAAGCATATTTATAGTTTTCCCCCTGTTTACCAACAGCTCTGTTCTGTGTGTCATTTGTGCCTGGCATATGCATCATCGCTAGTTCCATTTGAGTATAGAAACCCATAATTTCACTTTATATTTTGTCCATATGCATCATTTTTGTGGCTGTGTTTTATCCATGATGGGGCTTTACAAGGAGGCCTTCTTAATGATAGAAACCATAAAGTGTCCCAAATATAGCACTCTGTGGATAATTGCAGACAGGAGTTCAGGGGTATTTTTGGTTTTGACAATTAATGACTGCTTACGTGGAAGTTCTATTGAATTGTGGAAGTTTTATGGAATTGCATCACATAAAAAACCACGAACAGAAAACCAATGACACGTTCCTTTGGAGAGCTCCCTTGAGCTCATCTAATCCAAAGAAAATCAAAATGGCCAAATCTTTAAATCAGCACAAACAGAAAACCTAAGTAATGAATACAGCTTCATGGATTTCTTCAGGCCAGATCCTGTTCACTTGAAATCTTCCATTTACAAGGAAAGGACTGAGGAATCCCAGGAGCAGCAAAATCAAAGCAGCAGATGTTTCTAGTCTGGTTCTAATTCCATGTAATTAGAAGAACAGATAAATCATCACTTCTCACTCTCTCATCCCTGCTTTCTTTTTAAGATTGGTAATTCCCTTCTTTCCTTGTTCTATCACTGTTACTGTTATTTATTAAGTACTGATTGATGCAAATCTTTGGAGGTATAAGGCCATAATGTTTGCTATGGTGTACAGGGGCTCTTGTCAACAAATCTCATCCCTTGTCCTTTGTTTCCTTGAAAAAGGGCAGCTCAGCATTCAGTTCCTGACTCCATTGCCTGCCCTCCCCCCATGGAGCAGCACTCACTGGACGTGTGCCTGTCTGCATGGCAGGGCATGACAGAAGGTACAGTCATCACATCTCAGGAAGTTGTCACTAAGCATTCAGTTACTGACTCATTCACCCCCACAAATCCTTCTTAAAGTAAAACACGTGAATATCTTCCTAGTGCTAATCGGCAGTAATTCACTTCCAGGTTGATTAAGCCTATAATTTTTTTTTTAAAAGTTACCGTTGAAAATAAGCCAGTTCCAGCTGGGGAACTGGCATAGGCAGCATTGAGCAGGATGCAAATCTATTTCCAGTGCTCATCTGTACCCTCGTGAAATTGGCTTCCCACCTCTGTGAGCAGGCGCTGCGCCATCCTGCTGCACGGGTACGAGGGTGGGCAGCCAAGCCATCGTGTGCAAACACTGACTGTGGGCAGGAAGGGCACAAATCCAAACCCAGGAATGAGGATGTAAAGCATGGCTGGAGTGTAAGCACAGATTCAACAGTAAATGGACTGTGTCAACAGCATGAATCTGGAATCACCTCTGATATCAGCCAAATGGCCTCCTTCTCTGTGTGAAGTTATTTTCATTGCCAAGGGATCAAGACATATACAGCACCATAAAAGAAAAGAGGTGAAGAAGGAGAAGACTGGTCAGATCTTTGTGATGGGTTGTACATTCCTGCTCTCCCTGCTCTTTGTACAGCCTTTTTGCTTTTGATTAGGTTGTTGGTCTTTGGAAAGAGAATAACTGATGTGTGATGCAGCACTATGGGTGGTTTGCATAGAAAACCTCTTCTGTGCTGTAAAATCAGTAAGGATAAGAGGTAATCTCTTATCATTAACCCAACTGCTCATAAGTTCAGCTTTATTCTTAACTACTTCTGGCTGATAAGAACTGAAGGATGTGCTTTGAACTGCCCAAGGGATAAGACCTTTATGCCACAGAACAGTACAAAAACCTGCCAGGATCTACTCTTGGCTCCCAATTTATGCTGCTCTTACCAAATTGCGAGCACCTTGCAGTGACTGTGGCAATTTCCTGTCCCTTAGGCTTAAAGTGACCCTGAAACTCATAAGAATAAAGATGGAATCTCCAAAACACTTGGAGAACTGACAGTGCTACATAATGTTTTACTGATACTGTTGGACACAGTTCAAAACTGTCTTTGGAACTGATTTAATCTTACTCGTAAACTCATAAATTCTTTTGAATGCTGTCATAAAATTCCACGCATTAAACAAAACCATGCTCCAGTTTTTGGTGATGAGAATTACTGTGCTGATTTATGAACCTTTTTTCTACATTTGTACTTATATTGCTGCAGCCAGAGAGCAGGTAGATTAAAAAGCAAAGCATCCAAGTAGGCGTCAGTTCCTATGTGGGGATGACACAAACAAAACCTTGAAGTCTAAGAGAGTCCTGCCTCAGGGAAAAATGCAGAAAGCTCTGTGGTTCTCAACAGTTTCCATCAATGACAAAGTTATTACTATTCAGAAATCTTTTCTATAAGCCCTGTAGCTCTATTTTTTCCTTGCCAGAGGTGGCTCAGCAGTTATTCCAAGTGATGTGAATTACTCCAAATTGGTAGAAGTCACAGGAGTCCTTTTATCCAGTCTGTGCTAGTACTGTACTGTGTATGTTAAACCACTATTAAACTTAAACCCAGCCATAATGACATCACATTGTACACCTAAGTAAATATACACAATTCAGAAGCATGCATATGAATTGGGGGATGGAATCCAGCCTTCCAGTTTCCAAATCACATGTCAAAATCTCCAGAGGTACCAGCAATAATCATCACCGAGTAGGAAAACCTTATAATTTAAAATTCTTTCTTCGTTACACAATTGAACTCGTAAAAAAACTTAATTCATTAGCAGGCTAAAAAAAACCCCAAAAAACTAACAAAAAACCCAAAGGGCTTTCTGAGTATGAACTGAGTGAAGGGACTTTTTTCTTTTAGTTTTGTTATGCTGTCAAGTGGAAAATAAGCTACCACCGTCACCCTGCCTCCTTTACACTAGCAAACAGTCTGGCAGACAATAACTAGGAAGATGGGAGAATGAGGCTCAAAACTTTCTTTTTCTTGCCAGAAAGACACCCACACAGACCCATGAAACCAATGTTACAACACATTACACAACACTGTGTGTCCCCAAACAGCAGGGAAACTACTTAGGACGTAAGATAAAGTTCACTGGGCAGGACAGATGTCTTGAGGCAGATTTGGTAGCAGGGTTCAGGCAGTGACCAAGGCCAGGAGCCTCTGGGCTTAGAGGGAGGTTTCCAAGCTTTCTCTGTTTTCCCACTGTCTCATTTTCCTCACATCCTTGCCCTCCCTTTCAGCTGAATCTTGCAGGGCAGGTAGTTGCCTCCTGGTTTGTTGGACTTTCTTTTGCAAACAGCCAAAGGAAATGCTAAAAGCTGTTTGGCTCTAGCTTTCTTCAGAAGATATGCAGCAGTGTTTGAACTGAAAAGGAAGAAAAAAAGAGAAACTAAATAGTTATAAATCTAAATGATCCATATAATAATAACCTATAAGGTTAACCTATAACATGGGTAATGCAAGACATGTCAGCTGAATTCTAGGTCCAGAAGAGTAAGATCAAGTAGGATTGTTGCAGTGCTGGATTGTATGGTGATAACTGCAACTGCTCTAGAAGCATCATCTGCAGAAAGCCACCCAAGCAGACACAGACAGTCACTGTACCCACACTCACACACACCACAGATAAGCCAGCAAAGAAAGATGGGAAGGGTCTCCTGTATAGTGTTCCAGTGAGGTTTATTGCAGACTCACACTGAAGGGGTCCAAGGTCAGAGACAACCCATGCCAAAAGGGTCCAGGGACAAAAGACAGGATTCAGTGCAGTGTCTCAGGTTAAGTATAGTGTCAAGAGCCAATGGTCTGGGGGCATAGGGGCAGGAAAAGAGCAGGGCAAAGGGCAGTGACCTATAAAAACTGGGGCAAATTTACCTAGTCTGCAGAGCATCATGGGAGGAGCCTTTTGTGTCACTCTAAGCTAGAAAGAATTCACGAAGACCATAGCAGGTTTTTCCAAGGCATAGGTTCAAGAGCCTCCACAAATCACCTGCATTTGTCTTATTAAAAAGGCTTCTCCAATGGATTTCTGCATACACTTAACCAAACAAGAAAATGTAAGTAGAATGATAAAAACAATGATTACAACCCATAAAATCCCTTAAACAAAAGAAGAAACCCATCCTGTCAATCCCCATTGTCCAAAAAGCTTGTTGACAGTTTGGGGTTTTTTTCTACTTTTGAGTCCTTTAATTGCTCCCTCAGACTCTGGATGTTTGCGTGCATAGATTCTGAGTGCAAAGGAAGGTTGAAGCAGCACATTCCTCCAAAGTCCTGGCAGCCACATCTGTGGGCAAGCAGAAGGAAGTCCACACCAGCTCAGTGTCATAGAGACGTGTTCCTGGTAGTTTCAGCATCACTAAGCAGGTCACTGAGTGCAGTGGAGGTGGCGTTGGCCTGCTTACTAAGCCAACAGCCCAGGTGAGAAAGCTCACTGAGAGCCTTTGCTGCAGCCACCCAAAGTAATGACACCACAATTCTCTTTATTCAGTTGCTGCTAAAGGAATCTCTACCTTGGCATGTCGACAGCAGGTGGGCTAGGCTGCCCATGGACAGGCACAGATTGTCTTGCTGTAAAGTCTTGGCCAGTGTTATTCAGATGAAGGACAACCCATGCACCAGCTGATGAAAAGGTGAGTAGCATCAAAAATCTTACATGGAACAGTTGTATGTTCTTTGCTGCTAAAGAGATGGCAGGAGACTTAGGGATGACAAGTTGATCGGTGAGTTTGAAAAAATGGGGTTTTAGATTTGTATAACTTTAACCTTAACAGCTTTATATATCTTTTCATCCCATTCCCTCAGTTTACACTGAGTAGAAGGGGTGTGGGAAGAAAGAATAATAGCAAAAAAAAAGAGACAATCATATAATAATTTAAAGAGGGGCAAATGTGCAACACAGTCTGTGAGTGAAACTTACTGGAAAATCTCATAATTCTAATAGGTGGAGCAGTGGAGGGTCATCTTCTTTTTTGATGAATATCTGCATTGACCTTTCTTTCTTCTCCTCCATGCCACCTGAGCCTGGTCTCTTTGCTCTTTTTGAGGTTCTGGAGAAGTGTCTCTGGGTGCTGCATTTAGCAGTTCGATGTATGGCTGGACATTTTTTCCTGGACTCCATCTTGGGCCATACCCTGTAAACCCACAAGCAAACCCTCTCCCTCAAGTTATTAATAGAAAGGGGCCTATTTTTTGTTTGGACTTGGGGCCCTTGACCAGCACAGGCAGCTCCTCTGTGATCTGATCTCTGCTACTGTTTGAGAAGTGTCTGACTGTGGGGGGATTTGGCTCCATAAATGAATTATTGAGAAAATTGATTACGTAAAGGGACTTACATAATCTTTCTATACTCTATAATGTTTCTACTTCCCCATACTCATGCCCAAGAATTCTCTAGAGGGTGTGTGAGCCCTCTCTACAATAGATTGTCCCATTTTGGGCTCTATACTTAACCTGAGACACTGCACTGATTCCTATCTTTTGTCCCTGGCATGGGTTGTCTCTGACCTTGGACCCCTTCAGTGTGAGTCTGCAATAAACCTGGCTGGAACACTATACAGGAGACCCTTCCCATCTTTCTTTGCTGACTTATCTGTGGTGTGTGTGAGTGTGGGTACAGTGACTGTCTGTGTCTGCTTGGGTGGCTTTCTGTAGATGATGCTTCTAGAGCAGTTGCAGTTATCACCATACAATCCAGCACTGCAACATAGGACTGGTAGAGCTTGGGGTTTGAAGTTTTGTTGTTGCTCTGCATGATAAACAGGTTTCATATAAAATCCACAGATCAGCACATCACCTATGTACCATTTAGTAATTTTAGGGTTTTCTCCTGGACACAAGACTAACATCTGCCATCTCCTGTGACTATGTGTGCCCCCATCACATGGCTTTTTCCAGAGCACCCCACACAGTTCACCACTTCAAGGAAGGATTTCAGAGCATGCTGGAAAGCAAAGCTCAGCTTTGCCCTAATCCAAGGCTTTGTAAAAGCTTCTGTCACTTTGTGTTGCAATGTCAGACTTTCCTGTTCTCTTAAGTGTCAAAGAGAGCAGAATCAACATTTTTCAGTTTTGTCATGGTGGGGAGTATATCTATTATCTTGGGACCATCCATACTTAGAAAGACAAACACAAAAGACTGCACACCAGTGCTATTTCAGTTCACAGCTGTGTGTCCAGGTCTGATTCTAAATAGAAATACTTTCATTAGCCATGCAATCCTCTGTCTAATTACTTACATGATTTTTATTTTTTTAAGAACGGAGCCTCAAACCAGAATGGGAATGGTACAACTAGGCAGGACAGAAGTGTGATTCCAGGCAGAATATTATATTTAGTTCCTATTTCTGCAGCCCAAAATAACAAGTCTCCAAAAAGCATCAGAGATGTTCAAATTCCAGAACCAAAAATGAGCTCCATAGTTCAAGACATTGTGTGATCTCTAGGAGGAGAGCGAAGAACTCTAAAAGAAAGAAATGCCTGAGATAAGAATGTAAGAATCTGAGGCTGGGTACATATCCATAATCTCTGATGTGTAAACAAACAGTTAAATTTATGTCAGGGAGCAGCATGTTTAGTTTTCTGAAGAAGACATGTTTCCCAGAAGGAATTACATAAATATTTATGAAAATGAAGCAGGAAATATTTTCCCAGGGTAGGACACTGTTCAGCACTGCATCAGGTCAGTAGAAGCTGGGGTTTATTTTTGTCAGTCTTCCCCTGGAACTGAATCATTGCCCTGTTGTTTGCAAAAATCTGTTCTGACACAGGAAGAGGCTGCACTTAGATAAACACAATTACAAGCCACATTGAGTATTTAATCTCTATCACATCTCTGAATACATATGTGAATGCCTTACATTCTTGGATAGCTTCTCTGGGTGATTGCACGGAAAACAATAGCAATAAGTGTGTGTCTTAGGCCTTTCTGAAAGTCTGGTGCTGTTATGTCAAAGGTGTCTTCAGCAAAACTGAAAGTCTGCCAGCCAACAGACAGAGAAGCATTCTCAGTCCAAATGTTCACAATAAAAGTGTTTATAAAACATTCACTGTGAACCAGGGCATTCTTGCTAAGTGCAAAAGTTAGAAAGAGAAAGTTGTAATGCAGTGCTACCTGCGTGAGCAGAAATTACACACAATTGAGGTCTGTTTACCAAATGGGGTACAGGGTACAGTACTGCGCCTCGCAAAACATCCAGCAGCTCTCTGAATCTGTGGTCTGCAGCCTGAGCTCCTTATGAGATTTCAGTGCTGACCAGATGTTCTCTTGCCTGGGCACCAGCTGTCTCCAAATCCCTCCTGCCTCACAGCAGATAACGTACAGCTGGAACCTGTGTCAGTTTTTCTGTTTTAGGGCTAAAAGCTGAGGGGAATGGGAGTGAGAAAGGAGAAGTAGGAGCATCCCAAGAAGGATTTGTAAGCTCTAGTGCAGACCTAAGGTTGTCCCAAAGTGCCATCCCTATGTCAGACAAGAAAAAGCTCACAGCAATCCCTCAAGGTACCCAACTCAACAGAGAGCCAAACTTATCAACAGGAAGCCAGAGAGATCATAGTTGATAGTGGAGCATAAATTTTTATATAGCGGAGGCTGATGAAGCTTCACAAACATTCAACAAGATGTTGGATGATGATCTATAATCATTAGAGTCCTACAAGCTCTGTTTATTAAACATACAAGCCATGAGATTTTGGACAATTTTGTCCTTAGGTTGGTGGTTGTTCTCAGTTGTTTTCAGGCATATCAAGATCTAGTCATTTATATCTTAATCAGAGGAGCAAAAATTGATGGAGACTGTGTTTACAGGCTTGAGTAGCCACTGTATGGTGTCAAAACCAAAAATGGCATTTTGCAAAATAGCCCTAGGATTACTTTACTCCTTACACATTGCAAATCACAACACTCTGCCCTTCCTTTTCCATTTTCTCTAAGCTTTGCCACCATGATTGATGTATCCAGCATGACAGAATGAAACACCCCAAATCATTGTTACTCCTGACACCAGAAGAGAAAACATTTAGGATCTCAAAGCAAAGAAATATTCTACATTTTTTTTATTCTTCAGGTGCTCTCAAATTTATTCAGTACATTAAGATGCAGAAAGGGAATGTTCTCCTTAAGGCTGAATTTGGGTCAGAAAAGATGCCAGTGGACTCTCAACACTTATGGCTGAATTAGCCCCTGGTTACAAGCATTATTAACCTGCAGTCCAACCACAGGATCTGTGACTCTACAAATGATGAAAATTGGCTGTAGATCTGGCCACTTTTTGATGAACAGTATTTCAGCATGTTGTCTGTGCTCCTTATAGTCTTTTGACATTTAACAACTAACACCTGAAGAGTAAACAAATGAAGGTTATGCAAATCTCCAAGGAAGATACTTGGACTCCAAACAGACAATGCACAAGACAAAGGTTACCTGACTAGTGCTCATCTCAAAGAACAGAATCTTTCTGGATTTTTTTTATGCCTTTTCAGGGTTTCCTTGTAAAACATTCATGCCCATGGAAGCATTTGTTTTGTGACTTTTATGCCTGGACAATGTGGCCTAGTTTGTTTTTCTTCCTTGCCTACAGTCATTCCTTTAAGCCTGATTCAATGAGAATTAACGTTCACAATAGGCACTCTGCTTCATTAAATCTCCATCAGCAATGAAGCTGCTTGAAGATTTTTCAGTGAAACTAGTTTGATAAATACTGATTTGCCAAAACCCAAGCTTTTCATGGTAGTCCATCAGTTTTGATGGATTGCCTGTTAAGGCATGTTTTCTAGCTCCGGGACAGCATTCCTGGTCCAACACACAGGAAGACATAACTGATTAGCACAACCCTTATAATAAAGCAATATAACCTTAAGGGTCTACTGCAAGCACTGGTTTGAACTAGACAGAAAAATAATTAAAATCTGGATCTCCTACATTTTGAGTAAGTGTTTTAATTTACCAAGTTTTTAGATCCATTAAATCTAATTTCTCACAGTATTTTCAGGGGGCTTGTGACTGTCATGGAAGGTGGGGTGGAGGTGGGAGGTGGAGATCAGGGAAGAGTAGAGTCTTGGTTTATTTTCTAAAGTGGAATGAAAACATTTGTAAATGATTACACATCTGTCAGAAAAATGTTCCCTGCTTAGTCCTGGATAGTAACTGAAGTAGTTAAACAAATGATTTCCTCTCTCACTTACACTTTACCCCTCTTTATCCCTGATAAATAACAAACAAGTCACTGTAAGTCTCTCAGTACCATGGAACAGATAGCATCATTCATGTCAGTTTGGCAACATTTCCCAAAATGCCTCCTCCAACCCTAAGTACACTAGCTTCCCACTCCTACGCTCTCTATTCTTGCTCTTACATTGACCTTCTGCTCACAAAATGGAAAGTGAAGAGAAGAAAAAGTTAAATAAAACAGATTTACAGTGTACAAGTCAGAGGCACAGTGCCCAATGCAAATCACAGAGGAACAAGTTTATTTCTGGTATGACTCTACTAACTATAATCCTGGTTTGTCTTTCCTCCCCCTCTAGTTGTGCGTACCTGTTATCAAGGCCACATTTGAGGGGATAAGTTAGATGACATTCTTTAGGACAGAGACAACTATTTATTTCTGAAAAGCACTGTATATAGTTTAACAAAAAAAAAATATATATTTTGGAAAGGGGGACAGTCTGTGAGCAGGCTAGAAAAAAAAAGGGAGAGGAGTATCTTGACCCATCTTGAGACTTTAACCAACATTTTACCACAGATGAAAGCCTGAAGTCAGAGCCTTCCTTCAGGCTTTAAGTAAAGGTATTCACTTTTACATCAGTACTGCTGCTAATTCTGTATGCCCAAAGGCTGAAATGTAGCACTAGGGAACCAAAACTTTCTTAAATAATGAGAAAAGTATCTCAAAAGCTATTAATGTAGGAAATGCATTTTTTCCTAGAATGGAAAGCAGAACATACTCTCACAGACTACATAGTTCAAAATCCTAGTTCAGCTTTTTTAGTAGCTATGTCATTGTGTGGGAAACTGGAAGTTCACAAAATTCCTGGAAATATTACAAATAGACATCTCCCCTTTCTTTTCTGCCAGGCTACCTTGAACATCCTCCTGTCCCCAGTTACTGTACTCTCCTTAAGAGAAAGCTAGAATTTTTTCTAGGAAGGGATTGCACACAGGTATGTATCTGTCATAGCTCCTTCCAAAAGGAAGGATGTATGCAATCTGTTCCTCCATCCGAGAAGCCCCCAACACTGGTTTCAGGGTCCCAGCACCCAGGTGAACATCTGAATGTTACCTCAGGATTTGAACCAGCTGGAGATTCCTCTGGACAGCCCAAAGATAATGTTCTGTTGGGATCTATGCTACACCACTGTCCTGATACATGGTCTCTCCCAGTGCATGGGAAGAGTGATGTGGGAGAAGGTGAGGCAGTCGTTCAAGCTCGTCTTGTTCTGTGTCTTCTGTTCTGAAGTTCCTCCCTTCTGTACTCTGTCTACCAACATGATCTGGGCTTGGGGCTAACATTGTGGAGCTATCTGTAAGCATAAACCCATCATTTGTGGGTTTCAGGCTAAAATACCCATGGAAAACGTCAACTTTTTATTTGCTACTCTGGGGACTGTGGGTACCTGACACCCAAAAGGTGAGATATAGCACTGGTGATTTCCACCCACAGTGGACTGGCAGCTCTTGTCACTAAGTCTCCTTGGTGAAAAGCTTTTATGGAAAAGTATCTCTACGTGTTGTATGCAGTCTGCATTACTCTTCCAGCACACAACCAGCCAAATGTAGCCTATAACTAATTATTTCACACTTGGATACAATACTAAAGTCTTTTGTCCCTTGAGTAAGTGAAAATCTGGGCAAGAAGAATTAGTGCTGAGAGCAAAAACATTACAAGAGAGATATTCCCATATGTTGGAGAAATTTTCCATGGCAAAAGCAGCTAAATGTCTCACAGATAAGAGATAAATTGGAATAAACATCTGTCAGTGTTAAATAAATATCCTGGATAATGTGCAGGACAGAAATAACTACAGCATCGTCAAACTCCTTTCTTCACTTTATTTAGCTGTTCTTGTATGTAGCTCCCAAGCTTTCCACTGCTCCAGTTAGTGAAGCATTTAATTTTGAGTCAGCTGCATTTCTTAAGGCTGTAACAACGAAAGGAATTTCCTGAGAAACTGCAAGGATGAGCAGCAAGAAAGAACAACAGCTAAGGACGTATGGGACCCTAGTAGTGTTTTTTATCTTGCAAGTTCAGATTTTCGGTTTTGATGTCGATAATCGACCTACAACAGATGTCTGCTCAACACACACAATTTTACCTGGACCAAAAGGTGAGGAAATATCAGGTTGCTAATGCTGAGACCAGTACTGATACAGGCTGATTTTTTTATCAATAGAGACTTGGAGGGCATGTGGCATGGGCTGGGCATGAAAGATGTGAAATATTGTGGACTGTACAAACATCTAGTAAACTGTTACTGTAATGGGGGGAAATGAAGAAGCAAGGAGATTTAAATTTTCATTTCTTTAGTTTCAGGAACAGTGCCATATATTTTCATATAAGTTAGAGGGGTCTTTTTGCATCTTTCTCCAGCCACACAAATCTTCTGTTATTTCTTTGCTTGTCACACAATGAAAACAGCTAACAGATACAAACTGAGAGGCTTGTTTAAAAGTAGGCACCTATTGTGAACTGTTAATGGTCTGCTTTGCATCTACAGATAGGGAAAGATATACAATATTTAATATTACCAAACTGCCATTATTTTCAAATATTTACTTTTAAATACATCTCTACTACATTCATCAGACTTGATCCAGTAGCTCTTGTTGAATTAAACCGGACCTTTGCTACAAATTTCAACAAGAACTAGATCAACTCTTGCATGTACGGGTCTTTTATCTTCAAAATACTTTGCAAACATCTGAAACCAAATTTTCTCCATTAACTTACTTTTTCTATAACACAACTAACATCAGTGGAATTGCCTGAAGGGTATCTTATTAGGTCCATGACACACAAATCTATCTTGCAGTGACTGATCTAAAATATATATTCTATACCACAGCTATTGCAGTTTAAAACTATTGCTTTCTTTGCAGTAATTCATTGTACTTTTCTATAGGCTACAGACTGAGAAAAAAATGCAGCTGATTTAAATTTACAGCAGAAAAAAGATTATCAAGAGCACTGCTACAGACTCGTTTGCTTTTATGATAGATTATTCATACGTATGTTGCTTAAAGGATAATTTTTAATCAGGAAATTAATTTCTTCATGATTACAATGCAAGCTTAAACTTTTGCTGCCACAGCATAAATGCAGAGGGACGTAAAGATCCCCAGGGGAGCTAGTGGGTGTTGGTTTAGTTAGTAGGTTAGTAATGGCAGGATGAAGAACAAAGTTTGACAGAATCATGTTTAACAAGTCACAAGGCTAATGAGGGGCTCTTGTGATAACACAGACTAGCTGGGACTCCAGCTCCCTTGTATAGGGAGCATTTGAAGGGTAGACATAATTACTCTTTGTAAGTGTGGTACTGAGAAAGTCAGAATTTAGTCATTACCAATCCTATTCTTCCTGGCTGGCATTAAGACAGGATGAGACCAGCAGTTTATTGGCACAGCTCAATCTACACTTTTAGATCACCATCTCCAAGATCCATGATTGGTAGAAGGAGTATTAAGTATAAATCATCTCCAAATTACTGACTCAGATCCACTGCAGGTCATCAAATACATTATGGAGATATTTGTGATATGATCCTATAGATTAATTTCAATTGCTACCAGAGCTGAGCTCATCCAAGACAGTCACAAGTAGCCCTTAATGGCACTGGTTGTTTTAACTTTCGGTCATCTGGGCAATTAAAGACTGAGCAGGCTGAGTGTATGAATTACCCTGTTACTTCTCAGGTACCCCTTGTAGTCAAGGATGAAACATGCTTACCTAAAATTACAGAAGAAAGTCTGTCCTGCTGTCAGTTTTTCTTCATGCATCTTATGTCTATGATGAAGAGCACATGGTCCAAAGCTTATGACTACAACCACAGGCAGGACTTTGTTGTTTAAAGTCTAACCTTGATAATGGACAAGCCTCTGATTTTGGCTGCTGTAATTTTTGTTCCCTGTGCTACATCTCTTGTGTCCCTTTGTCCACTGTTCTCTTAAAAATGGGTTTTGGCTCATCCTGAACAAGTTTTACCCCCTTACCTCCGCCTGCTCAGCATCTCAGCTATGGCAAAATAGAGTGGTGCTCCCAGAAGACCGAGGTGCTGATCTCACACACTATGTTGACCAGCTGTTTCTACCACCACTGCTTAGATTCCTGTTGTGGCAACTTCCTCCTTCCATGAGAACATGGAAGTCTCTAATGGGCCCAAGCAACCAGAAGTGCAAGGAATTAAAAGGCATTCAACAGCTGTAAGGCATCCTACACTGACCCACCTCACCTATCCCAGGGCAAGGCATAAATTGTCCTATGGGCTAGATCCAACCTATGGGCTACAAGGGGGATGGATCCTGGTCCTGTGCAGCAGAGATAAATACTGTGTTTCCACCACACAGTGCTGTGGAGAGTGCTGAGGGAGAAATGGGAGGGTTTGGAGAATTCAGAATTTATAACCCTTTATTGCCCACACTGAAGGCTGCATGACTCAATCCTTTAGGCTTTCACAGGAACTTGCTACAGGAGCAAGTTCTCAATGTCTTCACATGCTCACCCTGAAAATCACCTGCCCAAGAACAGTAGTGAAGATAGGCCATTTCCACAATCCACACGTAACTTATCCAAGTTACTTTGTGCACACCATATTCTTCCCCCTCAAAAACATCTCTTTGTTATGCTCATACCTGAGCTACCACAAGAGAAGTATGACATGAGCAGTGGGATGAAAATAAAAGGGCAACTCCAGGCTGATTATCAGAAGTCTTCAAACTGGCTGCAACAGTCCCACTAGCTCCCAGAAAGCATGAGGCAAAACCAGAGGCCATTGTGCACCACAGTAAAAGCTAGAAAATACTCTGGAAGCCTGCAGTCTCCCAGGAGGAGAAGGAATGCAGTGAGTGTCCTGCTGGGCTTTGCAGGCTGTGCTCAAGGGCAGCAGTGTGACTGAGCTGCAGTGCCCCGTGTGAGGAACCCCGCGGGTTCCAGCCCCACCTCTGGTGGCTCCCGCGGTGCTCGCCAGGTGCTGCTGTCCCCTCCAGCTGCTGTCCCTCGCTGGGGCAAGCAAATGAAACCTGAGGCCTGTTTGCCAAGAATTACACAAAGAAATTTGCCAAATGGGCACTCCAGAAAAACAGAAAATTAAAAAGAAAAAAAGAAGAGAGAGGCAAAAGTTGGTAGTCTTCTCTATTTCCTTTTCCAGGCATCACTCAGGTCTCTTCTCAAAAAGAGGGGATTATTTTCAAATAAAAGAGCCCACTGAAATTGCTGTCTTGTACTGTCTTCCTGAAAAATGTTTTGAGGTACACAGCCAGCTGTCTTATATAGCAGTTAGAAATGTGTGAGGCATTTTCTAGGATTCTTATTGAAATACTCTAGGAACACCCCTGCCCCTCTAGTCTCACTCCCTGCCCCTGAAAAAAAAAACAACAAAAAAAAAGTAGAGATTTTCACTGTTTGTAACTAGTGATATTTGATGTTTGACCCAAAATGTTAGGAACAACTTGGTCCTAGCTGGGCTGTTGTGGCACAGGAACACTGAAAACATACATGTTACATTAGGTAACACTGATTCACAGCCAAGTAATGGGGGCAATAAAGACCATGTTCTGTACTTCATTGACTTCTTGAGTCCAAAGAGAACCAAGAAAGAAGCATAAAGGAAACAATGAATTTTCCAGAGCAGCCAGGTTCTTGGCCTAGCAAAAGCAGTCATGGCCCGATTGCATACTTTCTGCCCTTCTAAGCCTGGAAGCAAAGCAGGCTGGCTTTTGTTGCTGCTGAGAAAGGGTCTGGGCCTGCGGGGAGCAGCAGCTAACACAGTGACAGCAAAGGCACCAGGGTTGTGGCCCTGGCAGCACCAGGAGAATCAGGCTCTGTTCCCCTGCTCTCTGCCTTTGAGGGGTGTCCCAGCTTTGTCCTTTCCTCCAGCCTGCTCTCTCCTGGAGACTGCCAAGCTCTGATCTGCAAAGGAAATTTTAAGTGGGCTGTGACATAGATGAGACAGTAGTTGACCTGCTCTGAGTAAATCAATAAGCAACAACATGAGGGTAGAAACAAACAGAGGAGGACCCAAAACTCTGACTTCTGAACTCCCATTAAATATGTGAGCAGGGGCTGGCATGCAGAAGCTGGTTTCGCATGGATTCATAGGATCTCAGCTCTTCAGAAGACTGGCTCTAGATCTTGCTATTGGTCCCTGATCCCAGTTCATTTTCTTTGAAATCCAGACACACAAGACCTTTGAAAATCTTGAATCAGATCCAGATTGAGAAACTGGAATGTGATGAAATCTGAAGAGCACCAGGAGCTTCCCATAGCAGCTTAGATGTAAAATGTTTCCTTATCATTATTTCTGACAAATGATGCTTATAAACTCTGTGACACTGGCTGGTACCTCAAAATAGCATTTACTGTGGTCACCAGTATAGCTGTCCATCTCTCAGCTTTAATTGCACTTACGCAGTTCCACTCCTGGAAAATCTCAAACTCTTTCAGAAACCAGATATGCTGCTATCCACGTTGCCTTCCAAAAATATAAAATGCCTTACCACATCCTATAGTTGTTCAAATCTATAACTAAACTTCCCTCTTAGTGCCTCATTTTTTATCTGAAGAGTCCTTTAGTTTCAACACATAATTTTATTTTTCATGGATTCTAGAATTCCTCATTTTAGCACACAGTTTCTGAAGATTATCAGCCTGAGCTACAAAGCACGTATGTGGGGAGTTAAATACATAAATTCAAAAGATAGTGGGTCTGTATTTCTTTCCAATGGCAGTCTGATTCTTCACTGAAGCCACTATAATTCATAGGTCTCTGAGATCATGTCAGAATGTCAGCACAACAGGCTGGGAAAATCAGGCAGACCAAGTAAAAGGAGAATCAAGAATGACTGAAATTATTTCTGCATTATTAAAGAAAGAATGTATATTCCATTCATGCACAAAGGCCCACATTTTCAAATAACACAAGTCAGCAGAGGTTCAGTGAGCCCACTGAAGGTTTGGGTATGCCTCATGTAATGGAATAGGAGAGGAGGGTATTTATAATGAAGTCAAATTTATATGTGGAAAAGCGACCAGAGGATTCATTTTTTTTCTTGAAGATTATTTTTGTTTTACAAGGGAAGGGCTTGTATTGTCTAATTTGAACCTGGATAAAGAAAGATAACCTGTGTAAGAATGGTGCATATGTAGGATCTCTGCATGTTCCTGCAGAACATCTGGGAAAGTGACCATGGGTGCAGTTTCACACTACAGCTGACCATACTACTCAACTCTCAGGTTTTCTGACAATAAAAGGGAGGCCAAATATCTTCTTTTTCTTTCACTCTGATCATGTGGTCCCCACTTCACCTTGTGCTGGCTCAGCTATTTCACAGAATCACAGAATATTCTGAGTTGGAATGGACCCACATGGATCATTGAATCCAACTCTTACTTGAATGATCCCCCTGGGGATGGAACCCACCATCTCAGCATTGTCAGCACCAGGCTCTGGCCAAACCAGGCTCTTCACTGAGCTGCTTCAGCGCACTCACTAAAAATGTGTGTCAGCCTTCTTGGTATTCCTCTGTTTAGGGAGATGAATTTCTTCAAAATAGGGTCAAAAGAATGCTCAGCATCAGGCAGAGGGGAGGGAGGCATGCAGGACAGTGCTGGGAACTGAAGGAAGGAGGAAGGACAGGAAAGGGAGCATCATGTCAGATAGGCAGCTGATGTCAAGAAATCCTGCCCCCACTAGCCAAATGCAACATGAAAGCAAGAATGCACACTGTTATGGGAAATTTGCTAAGGATCTAAAGGACACTGAAAGTGAAATTAGAGGAAATTTTGAGTCTTTCCATTGACGTAACTGTGACGCACTCATACATTGGAAATACAAACTGGGCTGTGTTTGCTTATTTCTTAAAGTCTGTGACTCCCTCTAGTGACAAACCCTCTCAGTAGATATTGTGCATGCCCCAGGGCTGCAAAGGGTCACTCAGTGCTCCAAGCTGCAGAGATAATCCTGTGGCTATCTGTAAGGTTCTTCCAGGAGGGCAGGCATTCAGTCGCTCCTGTAGGGTTCTCAAAGCTTCAGAATTATGTTCATCTCATCCTTTTAGTTTAATGCCCAGGAAGAGGCAGAAATCACCTGTACTCTTCACATTCAGTCTCTGGAGGTAGGGAGAGTCCCTACCTGCCACCTCAGGTGGGACTAAGGGCATGAAATATGGAGCTCAGCAGAAATGTGTCATCACACATGTAACAAATTCCATACAAAGCTTTTGTGGTAGGGCATTTGCTATGCCTGGGAATGATAAATGCATCTAAGGCAAGCAGTGCAAAGCTGCTTGCCTTGTTTGAGAATACCACCATGTGGTGTTCTCATCAAGATTAAACATCCTTTCCCCCTCACAGCAAATTAGTCATTAGGCCCAGGGCTTTTCAAGGACGTTTTGGCTGGTAGTGGGATTTTTTCATTTTAGAGTATCTGGTGTAGGAGGATAACTGTGCTGTAGCCCAGAATAAGCAATGTTTCTATCATCTGAAAGGGTGGGAATGCCCTGGATTCTGGAGGGAGACATACTTGCAAAAGGGAGGATGAGAGAGCATTAACATTTCTGCAGTATTTTTGCTCAGGAGACAGGAACTGGAGCTGACCTGAGGCCATGGCACACCAGCACACCTGAAAAAATGGTCCCAGGGAATCTCCTAGCATAGCTCCAAGTGTGCTGAGAGGTACTCATGCACAGGCCCAGTTTGGAGTCTCCTCCCAGCTTTTACTTTAAGCAGCCTGCAGACATGCCCTCAGCCTGATAAACGTGGGCTCTGTAACCCCCAGGAATTACACCCAGGTTCTCCAAGAACCATGGTCAGCCCTTGATTACAGGACTTGGAGAGTCACTAAATATATGTGAACAATATCTAGGAATGTGAAAATGTCCTCAGTTCATGAATACAGATAAGATTCAGCAGGGAAATCTAAGTCACTTGAAGGTCACTAAATTCTTAATAATTAAATTCTTACCAAAGGGAACCTCTCAATATTTAGTTATTTAGTGTTATTTAGTCAAAGTCCAAAAAGACAGAGCCCCTTTAACTGCCTAAAAAGAATCATCCTGCTGGTGATTAGACCTTCAGCATTTTCCTGAGCTTGTTTACAGAAGGTCTTTGGTTCCTTCTCAATTACAATTAAAATTTTCTAATGGCTGCAAAACTTACTTCTTATGGCTTCTGCTCTTTTGTCTTGCATAGTCCCAAGCCAGAAGAGTCTAGTAATTTACTGCTTCAGATGTTTCTTTTAGCAATCTGGTATTTCATATCTGTGACACAGAAGAAACAAATAAACTTTAGGAAATACTAACAAGGGAAATATTCTTATTTCAGTTAATGACTCCAAGTGCTTCTTCACCCATGCTTCAAATGCCAGTGCAGTACATTATCTGACATCTTTGCCACAGTTTTAAAGTGACAATCTGCTAATTATGTTAAAATTTAACCTGATACTGCCCCAAGTGTAAAGCAGCACAAAGGAGAGGTTAACCTCTAGGCATAGATGACAAGGAAATGAGGTCAGGGATCAGAAAATTCATATTGCACAGCAGTACAGAACTCAAAAACTCAGTCCACAATACTAGCAGGACAGATTTTTTTTTTTCCTGAAAGATTAAAAAAGAAAGGGTGGCTAATGCAGGGGGATGGCTTGTCAACATGAAGTCTCAGAGGAAAGGGAGGGACGCTTATGGTAAACTAGAAATAAAGCCAACTCAACTCCAGCCCAAAACAGTCAGCCAACCTCTCACGGTCTCTCCTACCTGTTTGTAAAATTACAGCAAGACCACAAGAGGGAAGCACAACCCAAGAGTTCACATTTCATGCCAAAATGTAAGATCAGAGCACAGAGCAGCTAAAGGAGGACACAGCATGTACCGTAGCAGCAGGCACTTAGCTTAATCTAGTCTTAAATTAACAATAAAATGGTATCACCAACTAATACTGTTTGTTTCTTACCTTGTTTTGTAATGGCTTGCCTATTCTCAGTGGCAGATACACAGAAAAGCAGGATTACCCTCTCTTACAGAGAGACAAATTATTGTTCTTCCCATTTTCTCAGAATGAGAAGTAAGACAAGAGTGTAACAAGCTTCTTTACACCAAGATGAAACAGGTGATGTAACTTGTTTCCCTTTCCCTTAGGCTTTTAGAGGTCTTAAGCAAAAATTTAGATCATGTAAGGTGTTAATAAAAGTTGAGGCACTCCCTGATCTCTGGAAATCTCAGGAACAAACTTTGCCCCACCTTTCACTCCATTCTCCTGCCAGCTCTTGAGCTGGTGGTCCATACAGGACAATATAGCTTCAACTTCAGCAGCCCCAGGTGTGAAAATCTTGTTCCATAGTCCCTCAGGAAAATTCACTGCATCTTTCAGCAGCTCAAAATGAGGAAGGGAAGGTGTGGGAAGGGAAGGAGGTAAGAAGGGAGGGAGGGAGGGAGGGAGGGAGGAAGGAAGGAAGGAAGGAAGGAAGAA